>BLKR01000408.1:32500-542058 GCA_011170035.1 Teleogryllus occipitalis
ATTGGGTACGTGTGTAGGCCCATTCAAACTTATGGTTTGGTTTGTTCATTACTAGGAAATCTGTCTTTTTATCCCGAAAACGACTGATCCGACAATGGCGCTGATAGGTGTCATAGGAACCTTAAAACACATATAGCTGCTGAGATTACAATTTCTGAGAGAAGAAATCAAAAAGGCTACTCAGGAAATCTGTGAAGCACATTTGTTGAATCTTCAATACTGTTGTTTTTCTGGAAGTGACATTAAAATGATATTAAAATCGATGAAATGAGCGAAAAATGTTTCGTACAAATAATAAGGAAAATGGTAATCTAGTGGTGCAACGGAATGGCACAGACTTTCTCGTATTTGTTTTCTATTTTCTTTGGTCTATTCTGACATGTCACATACTCTCGCTGGCTGCCATCTGTCGTCACCCATACTCTGTCAGAAATTTCTGCATTACTTTTATTGTAAAAGTATATGAAATTAATTATCATGCACACACGTGAACTATAATGTAAATGTACATTGTGGTTTCTACTTCTTCAAGTGCAAATTCTTCTACTCCTAACACGACATGGCAACCAGTACAGATGAGATGTTACATATTTACAAATTTTGTGTCTTTCCTGTGGAATAATGAAATGGTGAATTGTAATTTAGAGCACTAAATTGATTCAAGTTAACATGAAGTTAATTAGTTCTGCAGTTATCCTGAATCATTAAAATTAGGTAAAAATAAAATCTAGGTGCCACGGGCGTTAAGTTGTAAAGATCATGGGTGACAAAAATCCTTATTGTTGCGAGTATCATTAGAACTCTTATAATGCCCTTGGCGCATAAATAACCATTAACTTGTATATCAAATATTATTGACTTAATTTGACCAAGAATGTATTTATTGAATAGGGAAGAATGAATAAATATGTTACTTTTATTAATAAACAAATATTTATTTTATTCAAAAATACAATATTCTCAGCACTTAAGAAATGAAAAATTCACAACTTATTACAATATACACTTCATTGTATTTTGTCCATATTTTTTGCCCAGTTAACGACTGCAAAATCAATTTTTTCCACCTTTTTTGTGGCCTTTTGTCTCCTATGGGATTTATTTTCATAATTTACCTGAAAGTAATAATATTATTGTTAATAAATAATACTTGTTCAGTATTACCTTTTTACACAGTTAAACAGATAACAAAAAAAAAAGAACTGACAGAGGCAATGGATTTGCATGTAGTACATAGGAACTGAGTACAATAAGGAGAAAGATATATGCACAATAAAAGAACAAAATGAGAAAGAAAATTCATTTAATGTAAAACAAAACTATTAGTAATATTATTACTAGACGGTAATATTATAATTATATAATGTTACCTATCTTTCTTCTTTGGTAATTCTAGAAATTGGTAAATCAAAAAATGTATTTTGTTTGTAAGAATACAATCCATTCTCTATTTAACAATATCCATTTTGTCAATGTTTTGTTTAATTGAATTTTACTGTTACTTAAAACAGACTAATTACGAATTTATTAAAAATTCTCATGGATGTAACACTTTTTCAAATGTTCTATCGATAGTAATAATTTATTTAATGAAACATTACTTTTAATTTAGTGCCTAAATGTAATACAACTCCAACTTCCCTTCGCATGAATTCGAGGGTTGTTCCTAATTTTGCAGAATATGTATATCCAAAAACGTAATTGCTAGCAAATAATATTGTCACCTTCAATAACGTCTTTACAAATTACTGGAACTTTTTGTTCCAGGATCGCAGTTATTTACTTGGAACATACTATGTAACCCTCATTTCCTGAACTTCAGTTCTTTGTCTTAATTTGTTTGGTTCATTGTTATATTTAGGGCCGGTTTCACCAACAGCTGAGTAAAGTTAGGAGTTAGCATTACTGCACGATATTTACTCTCGAGTAAAATATAAACGTTTCACCACGCTTATGGAGGGTAATGTTACTCTGGAGTACATACTCCCCAATTTACTCTGCGTACCCGCTAAACACGCAATTTTTCATACACAGCAGAGAGCGATTCAAGAGGTAGTGAGCGAGAGTGATGCTGTGAACCACTGCGGACCAACGGGAACCTCTGGTTATTTCCTTTTTCAGTTTTGGAGATCCTTGCGTCGTCTTGATATTATATATGTCTTGTGTGGTGATTTGAGATAGCGTAGGTTATTTCTTAGTTTTTTTATCTTTATCTCTTAATATTTCTTAGTCCCGTTTTTCGAATGTATATTATTACGAACTAGTACAAAAATGTCTAGTTTTTCAAATGTTACTAATCTGGCGCTTTTTTAAATTTTATTAATTATTTTGTTTTTTTTATTTAAACTATTTATAGTTAAAACGTTTGGAAGGGATTCTGGAACTCAAGAAAACGTACGCAGATGATCTCCTCCATACGTTATATACAGTTTATTACTGTTTTTACTAAATAAATAAGTACTTTTAGTTTTTGTAGTTATTATTTTTCCTTTTGTTGTCATATATTTACTATCTTTATTTCGTATCCACTCGACGAAAGTAAATTTACAAAGTCCTCCACAGTTTTTAATGTATCTGATGAGTTAACAATTTACTTCACAAATAAAATACGTAGTTACACTATTTAAATGATTTTTAATAGACATATCTTGTTTTGATCTGGACTCTGGAGTGATTGCCTGTGCTCGTAAAATGGGTACATACAATTTAGAAATAATAGTTTATTCAAATATCTACTACTTGAATATACTATATATATATATATATATATATATATATATATATATATATATATATATATATATATATATATTGTGACATACCAATATGTGATTGGATATGGTACAATATTTATTATCAATTGCGTAAATTATAGGGGATAAAATGTGAATATGCTAGCATAGCAACGGTAAGCGAGCCGTCGTCAAGATCAACATCTTCATGCAGTGACAATCGCGGAGACGGCTAGTTCATTTTGTATAGAATTCAGGGATTGGCCGAAAAAGCAGTGACAGTCGTGAAGACGGCTAGTTCGTTTTGCAAGAAATTTAGGGATTGGCTAAGTACGAAAGTACATCAAATGTTATCTGCAAATAAACAATCGAAAGATGGACCGAGCTTTGCAGGGCTGAAAGAATACGATAGGCATTCATTCTGACTGATGCCGTGGTCTTGAACGGATCGTGCTCCAATTAATGTTAGGAGTTTTTTGTGGGACTTGTAAGCATCTACTAGGGAATAGATGTTGATAGAACATCGAATTTGAATACTAAGAGTGACAGTAAAACTTAAAATATTTCAAGTGAACGAGTTAGAAGGACATTGAGGGCTTATGCGAAGTTATCAGTAATTGGACTGGAATGCTAGCAGCAGATAGTTTATTGATCTGATGAACGGTGATTGAAGTGTGCTTCCGAGAAAAGAAGAGAGAAAATGGTATCTGGACCTGAGGACGGCGACGTCGGAGAAGAATGAAGATGGTCCAAAAGCGCGCGAAGACAAATACGACATTATAAGGTTGGAACCGGTCATGACCAAGGTTTTTTTTTCATATTAGGTAAAATTATAAAATACCAAAATTATTTAATAAATTTCCATGTTTTGTGAAATGAATACATGATTCTCATTGAGTCAATTCTAGTAACGAAGTAGCAAGATAGAAATATATTTGTTTTCAGGTTCCTCGACCACTCTGTATAGATGGCAGATCGGATAATCATCTATTAGCATACAATAGTGATTATTTCTATGAAACCCATCGACCCAGGTAGCCGAAAACTAATTTATTATAATTAGAGTTGAAGGTTGACGTGTATAATATTATTGGCGTAATCTTTTTGGCGCCCATTTATACAAATTCGGAACGGATTACGTTGAAATCAATATATTCCGTTTATTTCAAATGGCGCACCAACTGGGGCTGAATTTCTTTTAAATCAGTCAGATTATTTCAATATATACAGAGAGAGAGAGTATGCAAATTATTCGTTTCTAAATCAGCTTCAATTCTTCAAAATAGAAGAGCTGATGATTTGGTCAAACATAACCTCGTGACAAAATCTCGATCTTCATAATTGGAAAACCAATCCATTCTCTCCTACACCTATCTTTGTCTTCGCATTACAGGATAATATTACGAATCATCGCCGAAATCATATTTAAATACTATCATTCGCAATTGTCGAGCCATTACAACACGTCAGAAATACACGCACGTTGAAAACTTGAGCTTACTCCGCACTTTACTCGACGGATTTTCGCCGTGTAAAGTTACTCTTGAATTTACTCTCGTGTAAACGATTTACACTCGAGTAAAGTGTCGGTGAAATGCTCCAAGAAGATACTCTCGCATGTGACCGCTCTACCTTTTCACTATTCTCTAAAAAGCCTACAGCGGATCACTCAAGTAACCTAGTAGTATTACTTGATCTGTGACTTGTTATGACAATGTCACACCAAAAATTAGGAATGATTTTATATGTCCTAATTGCCCTACAGGAGTGGGTTCGTCTTTTATCCTGCTTTTGTAATAAGAGAAACATGGACAAGTTAATCTTTTAACTATGAACAGAGTTCTAGATATATATTCTGTTAAATACTTGAATACAATTTTATCTAGCGTTTACACATTGCATTGAAAAATTCTATCACTTGCTCTACCTTTAGCAATTACGTGATTACCTAACAACTGCAGTTGCGTTTTAACACTTGCATAAACACTTTACATAAAATTATATTACCCTTCACTTCACAAAAAACACAATAAAATACCTGTACACAAGACAATAATACATGGAAACACAAAATACTAAAAAAGAATCACATACCAAAATACCCTTTACATACACTTTCAAAGAAATTGTCACTTGAATAGTGAATGAAATATATATATATATATACAAGACGTTGTTTCACTTTCACGTAGATTATTACTTTATACAATTTAGCCAGCAAAAAACTATTGCTGTGCAATGAACGTACAATTAATAATAACTCTTTTTCTAATTATTGGTTTTGAACAATTTAAAAACAATTAAACAATAAATTGAAAACACACACTAAAAGAACAAATATTATCGATAATAGAAAAATGAAATAAATAGGTTTTTACAATTCTTTACAGGAATTAGCTATTTGGCTTCCTTATACGACTGCAATATTGTAAAAGATTACGTTTAAATGATTTTAATATAATTACTCGACTATCTACGTCTGTGAGGTGAATTCTGTCTCTGTAGAATAATTTTCGCTTCTTTAAACAGTTCTTTTTTTTTTAGAATTTCTAGTGAAGTTTTCTGACTCACGAAGAAATATTTCCACAGCTTGGAGCGGCGACGGTGACTCAGATCCTTTCAAGGTCGTGGCAACCACTTGCTTCGGTGAACACGTGCTCTGGTGAATCGCTACCACAGTCCTTCGAATTTTATACAATCTGATTGCAATATCTCCGCGTAATGAATTTCTTATGTGGTAAGCCAAGACGAAAGACGAAAACAAAAAAAATCTGGAAATAGAAAGAAACATTTCCTATAGCACATGCTTTCTATTTCAGTATACGTCCTTGAACGTTGAAATATATTATTTCCTCGTTGGTAGAAAAATAGTATATTTCTACGTAATGCGTTCCCGTGAATTTATCAGAATATTCATGATTTAAAGTTCTCAATTCTCTCATACATGGTATAGTTATTTTAACATGAGAAGAATTACCTTTTTCAAGCTTCTTATCGTCGAAATACGGCGGATTCTCCTCTCCATCCAACACGAACAATTGCGGTCTGTCCATATCGGCGGTTGGCAGCGAAAGAGAGAGCTTTTCGTAGCGGTGCTTTGCGCTAGTGCTGATATTTTCAACGGTGATTTTTGATTGGTTGTCGTTCGATTCTACGCGAGTGCGTTCAGAAACTTTAATAAATTCTCGCAAGGGATACCCTTTACTGCTGGCGCGATCTCTTGCATTTCGGTAACACGTTCTCGGGTGCGTCTCAAAAATCAATGTAACCGGCATATGGGCGGTTACACGCATAAACATGATTTACTCCAGAGAAAACCCTTACTATTCGTTTGGTGAAACCGGCCCTTAATCAGTCAGTTGCAATCAGCTGCACATATCCATCAATAGGTAGAGATTAACAAATTTCACATTTTATGAAAATTATTTAATATTTCCCATTTCATGAAATATTAAATAATAATAATAATAATAATAATAATAATAATAATAATAATAATAATAATAATAATAATAAAGAAAATAATATTCAATCATTAATACTAATTAATGTAAACCTGGCTTTACCTTCACAAATCCAATATGCCTGATTTACTTCAGTTTCTCTCGATGTTAACTGCCTACCGCTCTAGGAAACTGCTGCGATGAGAACAGGAAGTGAGGAATAACATTCATTAGTTTCGCACGCTTTCATATCAGAAAGTTATAATGTTTCTTTCATTTTGCCTACAATTACTCTACCACGTAAGAACACGACTACAAGAGCTCCAAAATAAGAAAATGAATGCCAAACATTTTGAGTACCTGAAATAGGCAGGCTGGGGAACCCGTCAGCTTTTGTCCTGGAAGGGTCTGGAAGGGTTCGGAATTTCCTAAGCCACGCCGAAAATAAACCCACACTTGACCCCACATCAGACAAACGTTTCACAAACGCAGCACAACTGCGAATATTGAATGTTCAAATACAATATTAAACTAAAAGGTTTTGCGGAAAAAATGATAAATTATTGCACAGAGTAAAATATAAAGCTCAAACAAAAAGTATCTTTTAAATTTATTATACGTTAGTTCAAATTGTGGAAGAAAATATTTTTAAGTTTATAAACAGTATCTATGTTCCATGTGTTCCGTAATTATTTATCAAATCTGCGTGAATTTTCATTTAAACATTAAATTTAATGTCGAATTATATTAATCTCTTTTTAATGTAAATGTATTAAGTTTCACATATTGATTACATTAAATCAACATTTTAAATGAAACATTAAACTTAATGTACCAGTACATTAATCTCCCTTTAATGTACAAGGTACATTAAGTTTCATATTATTATTAGCCCGTTCACATCCCTTAGTAGGACAGAGGCCTCTTACATTGTAAGGTTCCAAATAAGCTAACACTTCATTTATCAGTTATCATCTCTTCACTATCAGTTATCACTTCACTTATCGTTGTGTTCTGTATTTTTGTGTCACTGTTCCTTTTCATTTGTTTAATCTTTTTCTCTACGGACTTCTTGGAGTGTGTCGATGACTTCCCTCCATTTTGTGCGGTCTCCTGCTGTTCTGGTCCATAGTCTTCCCAGTCTTCTTACTATGTCGTCTGACCAACGTTTACTCTGTCTTCCGATATTTCTCTTGTCAGTCCTTGGGTCCTATAATGTAATTTTGTAGGTCCATCTGCTTATGTTCATCCTCATTACATGTCCTGCCCATTTCCATTTTAAAAGACGTGTGATTTGACCTACGTCGTTTTGAACCATTCTTTATCTAATGTCAGCATTTCTTATTTTGTCCTTTAGAGTTATACCTAATATTTTCCTTTCCATCTTCCTTTGACATCTTTTTATATTTGCCTCCTTTTCCGTTAGTGATCGTTGGTCGTTGATCGTTTGTGAACCGTATAATAATACTGGTAGAACACAGGTGTCTCTCTTTATTTTTAGGCTATAGTTGTGGTTCAGTAATATGAATTTTAAAGACCAGAATTTTTCCAAACTTGTGATATCCTATTTTCTAGTATGGATTGGGAGGAATTCTTAAAGGATATGATCTGGCCCAAATATTGATACTTGTCCACCCACTGTATGTTTTCACCATAAGCGTAATCGGTATTGTCGTACAGTTGGTGATTATTTTTGTCTTTTGAGTATTAATTATCAGTCCTACTTCTTTGCTATTTTGGAAGACCTCGTCTAACATATCTTTGAATTCCATGGCTGATTTTTTTATAATAATTATGTCATCAGCAAATCGTAGATTTGATTTTTTTCTATTGATGTTTATGCCGTATGTGTTTTTCATTTTGCGAAATTATTTCTAAAATGCGAAAAATTATTTAGAAAAATTATTTCTAAAATGCTTATAAATAATTAAGGTGAATGATATCACTTTGTTTCACTCCCCTCCTTTGTTATTCAAATGTTTGTCCATCTGAATATGTTCTCACTTTTGCTTTACTATTTAGATATATTTTTCCTAAGATTTGTATATACTTCGTTGGTACTCCTTGTGCGTGTAATGCTTCCAGAATTGTAATGTTCCACTGAGTCGAAAGCTTTTTTGAAGTCTATGAAGAGAAGGTACATTTTCATATTGTATTCATGAACTTTCTCTATAGGCTGTAATAATGAGTGGATATGGTCTATTATGGAGTAACCTGTACGAAATCCGGCTTGTTCGGGGTTTGATTTTCTTCTAAAATGTTCTTGATCCTTTCGGAAGGAACTTCCGCATGCGCATTCACTCATACGATGGGTCAGGCTAACTCTTACGCTAAAGGAACAATTATAATAGCATGCATACATTTGCTAAAAGTGTGTTCTCGATTGCCCAAGCAATATTTTCGTTTGCCCAGTCACATAAATGGAATTACAAGCGCAAGAGTGTATTCATAGAGGGTTCCGCCAAGCGAATTCGCTCCTATGATTGGTCGGGCTAAGTGTTCCGGTAAAGGAACAATTATGATATTGTGCGTACTATTTCTTAAGTCTTTTCTCGTTTCTTCAGGAAAGATTTTTGTTTACCCAAGCACGGAAATGAAATTACAAGCGCAATCGTGCATTTGTAGAGGGCTCCGGCAAGCGAATTTGCTCCTAGGTCGCTTTCGGTAAAGGAACAATTATGATATTGTGCGTACTATTTTCTAATAGTGTGTTTTCGTTTTGTTTGGAAAGATTTTTGTTTGCCCAAGCAGGGAAATGAAATTAAAAGTGTAAGCGTGTATTCGCAATGGCTCCAAATTTTTCTTCAAATTTTTCTCATGGATAGTGGTAATAGCACTGTTTAATATAACCTAAAGTTCATTTTGGTGTATCCTTTTGTTGTTGTTTTTTAATTACACAAATCTAATTTTTTTGAAATGTCTCTCACGCCGTTAATATGCACATTTCGATCTATATGTATAGAGTATTATATTTCTGAGTGGCAGTGCTTCAAATGACTTTATAGCTTGCCGGAGTCTCCTATGAATACCCTTCCGCTAGTAATTCCATTTCTGTGCCTGAGCAAACAAAATTTTTTCTTGTGCAAACGAGAACACACTACTAAGAAATAGTATACACAATATTATAATTGTTCCTTCAGCGCAAGTCTTATTCTAAACAATCCAATTCCATTTCTGTGCCTGGGCAAACAAAAGTCATTCCCGGGCAAACGAAAGCACTCATTTAAGAAATAATATGCCTAATGTTATAATTGTTTCTTCACCGTAAGTGTTAGCCCTACCGATCATATGACGGAAGGCGAACTCCGCAGCCCTGTATAAATATACGCATCGGCCTGTACATCCATTTCTGTACCTGGACAAACAAGAACACACGTTATGGAAATGGTATACACAATATTAATTTTGTTCCTTCAGAGTAAGAGCGCGAGCAATCATATGGGCAAATGCGCCTTCCGGAGCACCGTATGAATAAATGCTCCCCCTTGTAATTCCATTTCTGTGCTTGGACAAACAAAAATCACTCCTCGACAAACGTAAACACACTAATAGGAAATAGAATGCACAATATCATAATTGTTTTTTTAGCGGAACAGTTAGCCAGACCGATCATAGGAGCGAATTCGCTTGCCGGAGCCCTCTATGTACGAACTTCGACTCAGGCAAAAACTACATGGGTTTCTTCAGTATGGAAAAAATCTTACACATGGTGTAGGAGCTAGTGTTGTTCACATACACCAGACGGACAGAGAGACGGACGGACAGATTGATGGCCGGACAGTAGTTTTGAAATGAACCACTTTTTCGTTATCAGGGGACTTCAAAACGCGTATTTCCCTAGAAATCTCGAAATCGATTTTCCGCGCAGTTACATACGTTTCTCTATATTACGTATATTACTCCCTATATACGTACCTATACGAGAAAGTAAAACTTTGTAGCCGTTTTTGAGAAAATTTTGAAAATGTCCGCAAGGCTTCATGTAAAGTACTCCCAAATTTTAAAGTATGTTTTTCAAAATATCAAAGCTTCAACTGGAGCCAGAAGACAGGGGTTTCTTGAATTTGGAAAAACTCCTATTCATGGTTTCGGCGCTTGTAATGTTGACAGACGGACGGACGTTTTTACATCAATTGACTTTTCAGTATTTGGGACACACAAAACAGGGATTCTGGCTACACCACGTGTTAGAGATTTTTTTTCTTCATTTAGCAACTGAATTTATCCACTTATTGCTTATCAGGGCCTGGCAATGATTTCATCTGTCAAAAATCCGCCGGTTTTTGCGCAGTAATACACAACTTTCTCTATACTACGTACGAGTATATTACTCC
Organism: Teleogryllus occipitalis; assembly: GCA_011170035.1. NCBI lineage: Eukaryota > Metazoa > Arthropoda > Insecta > Orthoptera > Gryllidae > Teleogryllus > Teleogryllus occipitalis. Next base: position 43,010 of record BLKR01000408.1, read on the forward strand.
GAATATACGTACGTATACAAGAAAGTAACTACAGGTGCTACAGAATGGCAGAGACTTTCTCGTTTTCTTCGTTTTCGAGATTTTTCTAATTTACTTGGCGTGGACTAGCTTTACAGTCTTGCCTCATCCTCTTGCCAGCTGCCGTCTTAGCCGCTTTTTAGACATTTTTTTAAATTTTCGGTTTCCAAATGGTAGAACCGAAAAATTATTTTAAGAATATTAAAGTAATTTGTAAAACCTTGTCCTTAATAGCAATTTTCATTTAAAAATTTGGAGCCGTTTTGTAAGAAAATGGTGTTAAACCTTACTGTAAATGCAAAATTTACTATTTACTCTTTTTCACAGGAATCTTTTGAGTTTTTGAAAAACTTCATTTGAAGTAATTTGAAGAACTACCTCTCACAAATGCAATAATGTATGCAAATCCATTGAAATGTGCACATTAACGGCGTGAGCGATATTTAAAAAAATTACATTTGTGTAATTTTGGAAAAAATACCCCAAATGGACTTTGCGTCATATTAAAGAGTGTCGTTGAAACTGTCCGTTGGAAAAGTTTGAAGAAAAACTTTGGAGCCAATTTTAGGAAAATGTAGTTTCAGCGTTTCTGAAAATGCGGAATTTTGAGCTCATTTTCACAGTAAACTGTTGAGTTTTCGAGAAAATTTATCTAACATTATTTAAAGCACAAGTACTTATAAATATAATTGGGTGAAGAAATTGCATCTAGTATAAATATTACCAATGTGAGAGACAAGTCAAAAAATTACACTTTATTAACGTTTGAAAAAATAATACAATAGGGCAATATGGCGTGTATGCCATCGTATAAGGTATATTTGGCACTACCCTACCAAAAATTTAAGGAAAAAATTTGGAGCCGTTTTTGAGAAAATCTTGGTTTTGTTATTTTTTAAAAATGCAAATATTTCACGCACTATTGCACGAAAAGTACTAAAATTTTTTAAAAATCTACATGACCTTAATAAAAGAACTTCAATTTTTAGTTGTAAGAAGACGCCGAAAAATATTCACTTTTGCAATTCAGAGTTAACCGTGAAAATCGAACCTGTGCTCCCCTTATAAGTGTATTTTACTTTATTCTTAGAAGAATGTTAAAGAAAAAATTTGGAGCCGTTTTGGTGAAAATTTTGAAAAAGGCAGGGAACTTCATGTAATGTACCCCCAAAATTTAAAGAATCTTCTTAAACGGACAGACAGACAGACGGACGAACGTTTTGCAAAAAGAATACTCTTTTGATATCAGGGGACCCCAAAACGTGTATTTCCGTTGAAATCTCGAAATCGATTTTTCGCACCATTATATAACTTTCTTTATACTACGTATATTTTTCAGTATGTACGTATGTATATGAAATGAGTATCTATGAAAAAGTAAAAATTGTATCTTCAGAATTGTAGTTGCAGGAAGATGCCGAAATTCCTTTTTTAATTGTAAACAAATCAGGCTTTTCAACAATCATGAGACCTACACCATTCTCTTAAACGTCCTTTAGCCTATCCAGCAGCAAAAAATCATCAAAAACGAGGGAGTCGTTTTTGAGAAAAATTGTTGAAACGAAATTAAGAAATGCTTATATTTAACGCAAAATTCCGCGAAAAACACTCAAATATTTCAGAAAATTATACATGACATTATTATAAAATCTAAATTTAAGGACCCGATTTTATTAGGGGGGAAATCTCCATCTTCATTATAGTTTTAGAAATACGCAGAGATAATTTTGAACTTTTGCAATTTTCGAAAAATCAGGGTTTTCAACAAACATGAGACCTGCACCTTTCTCTTAAACCTCCTTCACACTCTCTGAATACAAAATTTAAGACAGATTTTTTAGGAAAAAAAATATATCTTCAATATTATAGTTGGAGGAAGAAGTCGGGAAAATTATGATTTTTTTCAATTTTCGCAGCAATGAAACTGACTTCTTCACCATTCTCTTAAACGTCCTTCGCATTATCCAACTATAATATTTAATTTAAAAAATTGGAGCCCGTTTTTAAAAATGTTGTAAATATTCCAGGGACTTCTTGTAATGTACACCCAAAATTAAAATATCTGTTTCAAATTCCAGGGGTCGTGACATCAATTAGAACAATTGAGGAATGTCAATTTTGAAAAAAATCGGCTGAACGGTTTATGCGCTAACGTTGTTTACAGACGGACAGACAGAGGTTTTGCCCTGAATCTATTTTTCAGTATCAAAGACACAAAACATGATTCTGACCACACCAAGTGTTAGAGGAATTTGTTCTATATTTAGCAACTGGATTTATCCACTTTTTCGTTATCGAGACCCGGCAATAAGAGATTTTGTTTCGAAAATTCGACGTTTTCCGGGCACGATTGCAATACTTTCTCTTCTTACGTTTGTAAGGGCGAGAAAGTAAAAACAACTAAATGCTTGTCGTACATTTCTAAATATTAATTTGAAGATATCACATATAAATACAATTTATAATTCAATAATTTTCATATTTGAACAATATTTCCAATACTCACGAATCTATTTGGCTTATGCGATGTAAACTTATTTTCTTATTACATCAGATTACGTCCGCAACGTATAATTAAAACTCTCTCTCTTTCTTTCTCTCTCTCTCTGTCTCTCTCCTCTCTCTCGTTCTCTCTTTCTCTTTTTTAAACTCTCATTCTCTTTCTCTATCTTTCCCTCTCAGTCTCTCTCTCCTCTTTCTTTGCCTCTCTCTGACTCTCTCGGGCTAAACAATATTAAACATGAAATATTTTACATATGGAATATTATTTTAAATATAAATATGAAATCATTTAAATTTTTTCATATTTTCCGTAGGAAGGCAGTTCGCTATTGCTTACCTCGTACAGTGAGCGTATCGCCTGACCTGCCTCAAGATCGAAAACGGAGTCGGCGTTGCGACGCGCGCGGGGCGCGATAACCGCGAGGCGCAACGCGCCCGCCATCGGTCGATAGACACGGCATTAGCGCCTCCCGCGGCACTTCCTGCCGCCGCCATACTTCCCCCGCCCCCAAAGGTGTCAGTTGCATCTATTTCACTCTCTCGTATACGTACGTATATACAGTGTAATAATATTATAGTTAGTTAGTTAATGCCTTATTTTACGTGGCGAGACTCGGGCCATCAGGCCCGCTCTTCCGTCTAACCACGCAAATTTCGCTACGCTCCTTTCACCACCTAGCGGAGAAAGGAGGTATTATTTGGGGCGATGAAACACGTGGATCTCAATTTTTCTCAGTGGCTTGAGGATCTATTACATGCAGTAAATCTACTACATGGGACAACCAGCTTTACTTCCCCTCGAAAGGACGGGGCACGAAGGACTTTTTCGCCCTTAAAAATCCACTGCTTCGATCGGGTTTGAACCCGCAAACTCGGGTACAACAGTCCGGTACGCTGACCGTTATACCACCGAATCCGGAGTATAAAGAAAGTTATGAAATGCAGCGGAAAATAGATTTCGAGATTTCAACGGATATACACGTTTTGGACTCCTCTGATAGCGAAACAGAGATGTGGTTTTTCGCTACCGCTAGCGCGGTAGAGAGAAAGTTACGTAATGGTGTGCGTAAAAACGGCGAATTTTCGGCAGAAAAACTCTTATTACAACGCCCTGATAACGAAAAAGTTGATAAATCTTGTTGTTAAATTTAGAAAACAAAATCCTCTAACACGTGGTGTACCCACAATCCATGTTTTGTGGGTCGTTTATACCGAAAAATCGATTCACGTCAAAACGTCTCTCCGTCCGTCAGCCCGTCTGTTTGAACAATGCTAGCAGCTAAAGCGTTCAGCCGATTTTCTCCAAAATTGATTATCCCCATCCCATCTGGATGATGTCGCGGCCCCTTGAATTTAAAACCGATACCTTTTTTTTGGAGGGGGGCACTTTACATGAAGCTTCTGGGACATTTTCAAAATTTAAAAAAAATTGAGTCCATAGTTTTTGTTTAAATTTTGTTGTTGGATAGTGTCAAGGTTGTTTAAGAGAATGACGTAGGTCTCATATTCGTTAAAAACCCTAATTTTTCGAAATTTTAAAAAAATTCATATATTTTTCGTCGCCTTCCTACAACTACAATTATGAAGGTACAATTTGTTTCTTAATGAAATGTGTTCATCAAAATTATTTTCAAATAACGTCATATTGAACGTTTGGAAAATATGGGTATTTTTTTCAGTAATATAGCGTCGAACTAAATCACCCACACCGAAAATCCTTCGCTTCGTAAAAGTAATTTTAAAGGTAGTTGGATGCTACGTAAGTTAGAATGTGTATATTATTTCATATTTCTTTGTTCGTTTTCTTACATTCGAGCTTGTGTTATACGTTTACAAATTATTTATTATTTTTTTAAACCTAATTGAAATATATAAAATAAAAATTTATAGTCGTTAGAGAATAGATTGGAATACAACAGTGGCATTCCGCGTTCTGACTTGGAAATTTCTGTAAATTACGTCTCATTGTTGTCCCATGATTTAGAAGTATGAAAAGCAGTTGTAATTATCAAATTTGTGGGTGATATTTGCTTGGAAAATATTTAGTTTTCGCACCAAATGTTCTACCATTTATAATGAGTTTTACGAAATATGACGACTGGGATGTGTGAATTCGGAGAGAAGTTGTGGTATAAATAGTATTACATAACCGTTTCTATAGGCGAGAAAATATTTGCTGCTCTAACACCACTAGTTTACTTTCTCGTCACCGCTTACCCAGTAGAGAGAAAGTTATGTAATATTGCGAGAAAAACGGTTAATTTTCTTTAAATTTTCTCCGCATATATAATAAGGTAAAAAATATGGAGCTAGTCCCGTTTTGGAGTATTGTTCGTTTTTACAAAAATTATAAGAAATAAATTTCAAAATAACAAAATTGAAGATAAATATTTTTATCTCAGATAACGTTTGTTGTTAAAAATTAGTACTTTAAAAAGGGTCATGAACAATTTTTTGAAAAAACTAATATTTTTTGCGTAATTTGCACTTGAAATTTGCGCAATTTTTTCTCAAAAACTTCTCCGAATGTTTTCTTTCAATTGTCTCCACGTATGTGATAAAGGATGGTAAAAAAATATGTTGCTTGTCCCAATTTCAGCTGATGTTCAGTTTTTTCGAGAATTGCAAAAATATTTCAAAACTACAAATTGAAGATATAGATTTTCGCCTTGGACAAAGTTTGTTGTACAAAATTAGCTCTATAAAAAGGTCGTGCACATTTTTTGGAAAAAATGAGTACTTTCTGCGTTATTTCTGCTTGATAATAATGAAGTATATACTGGTGTCCCACCAACTACAGGCCACGAGAAAAATTTCATGAATGATGAACGAATAAAAAATAATTAATTTAATTTTAATTATAATTTGCTTTTGAATATGCCAGTATTAATTCTATTTTTACTTTCTCGCACTTTTACTTTTTACTCTATTCTACAATTTGTATTCACAATGTATTGTTGTATTCATTTCAAGCAATCCGTAAAGCTTAACTGAAATATGCAGAACAATGCCGCAATCGATATTTGAGAAGCTCATTATTGCTGAACATCGAGATGGTGGTGGTGATAAGATACATCTGTTTTAATTAGTCGAGCTTGTGTTTCCAAATTAACCTATTAGAGATGATTCGAAACCTATTTGATAATCGATATTTTTTGTTCATGTTGCGAGGTTTAGAACACAGAGTGTAAAAAGTATTTGTACATTGCAATTTACGAAAATAATTTAGATTAATTTCTAGCTTTATTTTTGTAATAATGGAAAATTATGTCTCATAGTAATAAAAATATATTACTTGATAGATTCAACTTAAGAAAATTCACAAATTTTTTTCCCACCTACCCCCACATCTAAAACTCGCAAATTCCAGTAAAAATAATGGCACAAAAAGTATTCGTACACTCGTCTCACACTATTGCGGCCGTTGTTTTGGTAGGCTAACGGCGAGATGAAGCGACTCTGCTCCGATTCAAGGTCCCCAACGTATTATTGTAGTGAACAGATTTTTCTGTTTCCACTGTCCATTAAACGCCGTGTATATCAAGATTGGCCGCAGAGGTAGAGAAACTAGAAAAGAAGAGCGAGTTATAATAATTAGATCACATAATCAGTGGCATTGAGTAAGCATTGAGTGAAATTTCGAAAATTATGAACAGACCGCGATCCACTGCCCTAGGAGTAATCGACAGGCCTGGAGAAAGAAAATCATATGAAAATTCATCAAGAAACGGGCGGCCAAGAAAAATTGGTGATTACAGTGGCAGAGCAATTACAAGAAAAATGAAAGAAAGTCCTCATATCAGTGCCCCACAAATTAACTGTGATATTAGAAAAGATCTCAGATTAAATGTATGTGTCAGTACCGTTAGCAACTATCTGAGAAGTAAAGAATATCACGGGAGAGTAGCTCGCAGACAGTACTTCAAAATAAAGCAAACAAGAAGAAAATAATGTTCACTAAAACCCACTTCAATCGTCCCAAAGAATTTTGGGAATAGATACTTTTTACAGATGAAAGTAAATTTAGTATCTTCCAATTAAATGGAAGAAGTTATGTTTGGAGGAAGAAGAACACAGTATTTAGTAAAGAAAATCTTCGTTCCACAGTGAAGCACGGACACTGTGCTTTGAAGTGTTTTAGTATGGGGTTGTATGAACGCTGCAGGAGTGGGACCCTCGCATTTTATAGAGGGGACAACGGATCACAAACAAAATATAGATATACTGGAGGCTCATGTAAAGCCTAGTGTTGAAAAACTGGGAATTAGTGATGATTTTATATTTATTCTTGATAATGATCCTAAATATGCCGCCCTAAATACTCGCCTTTGGATACTGTACAACATCCGATCTTTCCTCCAGGATCCTCCTCAGGCATCAGACATCAATCCCATAGAACATCTTTGGGAATATCTGGAAAGAAGGCTTCGAACGAGGCATATTTCCAGTAAATAGACACTAAAAACAGTTCTAATGGAGGCATTATTACCAGTTTGCGGGGCTCTTAGCAGTAAATATTGTCGGGCCCCACTGATCAATTATTTTTATCCAAATGTAACCCCAACTTTTAATTTAAAATCTATCTAAATTGTATTCTTATAGTTTTGTTTATAAATTTATGACTAATTGCAACATAACTTAACTAAAAAATTAATACGATATTTATGATTTTCATTTATTAATCAATAAATACCCATTCATTAGTAATACATTTGGTTTACACCTTACTATTCGTATATATAGTAGACACATAATACATAATCTTATTTAAAACATCTTTCTACACTTTTGCCGAGCAAATTCTTTTATTAAATTATCAAAATTTAAGCAATGCATAACATCAGATTCAATTGATGGTATAGCCAATTAACTCAATCTATCTTGTCGCATTGTCGTCCTCAGAGGATTTTTTGAAGAGGACTTGAAGTTTGTTATCATCAATGTTAAAAACATTTTAAGACAGATTTCTAAGTTCGGAAAAACTGTCTGGAGTTTATCATTTATAATTATTTTATAGAGATCAGTATATTTAAGATGAATACTTTTATCTTCGTTTATTTTCAAAAGTATGTAATGAAAAGATGAAATTGTCTCGATTCTCCGGCAAGATTCAAATCCAGATCCTGAGGATACGATACGACAAGCGTTTCAACATTAGATGATAACTCATCGTTTGTCAAGTCTCATGTTTAACAAGAAAGAAAACTTGACAGATTTTTATAAACCTGGCTTCTACTTTTCATCTGAGCTTGCAGAATGTCAATGATCACATACAAAGTTGAAACCCGAAATTTGTCTCTTGCACTTAAAACTACGTCTTCCGCTTGACCATTATTAACCTGTTTTCTCCGAGTGTGTCTTCGAGTTGAGTGTTCTTTATAATAAACATCAGGCAGAACTAATTTCGACGCGTTTTCGAATTTATCAAAATCTACGCGGAGATCTTGCAAGTAATTTGTCAACGATTCATAGAGATAACAGCAAATTTTCAAATTAATTTCTGCACTTTGAAGAGCTTGAGATGTGCTATGAAAGTGATGTAAAATGTCATTCCACATTCCACATAAAAACCAACTCAAATTCTTGCATTTTTTTAGCAAAATTTACTGTCTCTCTCTTAGTATTTCCATTTTGATCATTATCGTCGGAGATAAAATCTAACGCTTTAAGAATTTGAGAATATGAATCAAATATTGCTTCCGTGGCAACAGCGCTTGCTTTCCAAAGCGTATCCGAAAGTTTTTTAAAAAGATTTTCATTGCCAACATGTATTTTAAGCACACTTCATCTGTGCGTTGAAGCAGAAAAAATGTGTACAGTGCTTGCACTAATAAAAATATTGACGTCTTCCAAACAACAATCGACTGCGCTACGACCAACGAGATTCAATGAATGTGCTGCACTGGGGAAATTCGCATATGTTCTTTTTTTCAAAATAACACTTTGCATTCCCTTATAACCACCGGACTTGCCGCATTATCGTACGATTGTCCTCTGCACTTGGAAAAGTTAATGTTACAATCTTCACATAAATAATTCAAAACCTGAGTAGCAATTTGTTTTCCAACATGATTTTCCAGTTCCAAAAATGTTAAAAAACGTTCTACAGGCAATTCATCTGACAGCGATGTGTATCTTATTATGACGCACAGTTGATTAACGGTGCTTATTCAGGTGTTAAATGGACGGATAAACTAAAATATTCAGAAACTCTTATTTCATTCAAAATCGTCGAGTGAACTTGCTTAAATAAGCCTTGCTTAAGTAAACTAATAAGTATTAGTTCAATAAACCCTTCGAATATAGTTTTCTACATGTATGACAAACTTCCTGTAAAAAATTGTGAAAAATGTTAAATCCTATAAAAAATTGTTATTTAGGAGATTATTTAGTTCAGAGATTTGATTACCTTTCCCACGATTTCCATAATTGGAAATGTATCAGGCCAAAAATGGATCAAATTTAGCGATCAGTTCTAGCAATCCCAAATAATTTCCATTATTGACGGATCCAAATTTCTCTTTTGATCCTCGTAAAGGTAATCCCCATTCAGCTAACGATTGAATGACGGCTACAGCTTGTTGCACGACATGATGCCAGTATTTGAGATTTTCCTCGATTTGGTCATCTAACTGAGACTTCAGTCCAATTCCTTTTCGTTGAGTCAAATATGCAAGCACTGCCTCTCTGTGATTCAGTGAATTCTCGTGTTGATCAATGTGACACCCGTTGAGGTGGGTTGGGCCACGTCCTGACGGGGGGATCCAGAGAAGGCTCTCAAGTGTTCCTTTCTTCATTTTTCATCTTCGTACTTCTCATTTCATGTCACCCATATTCTTTTTCTTCTTTTCACTCTTTTATCTTCCTCACTGATCCTCTCTGTATGCTGAACGCCCACCTGTGTTTGCCGTGCATGGCGACCCGTGTCGAAGGGAATGGGTGACCTGCGGGTTGAGGGGTCTCTGTATGCGTTCCCAACTGTCACCTTGACGCGGGTGTCTTGTGGGTAGACCAGGTGTAGCCATGTTTGCCACGCGAATACCAGTGAGCCCTCGTGACTGAGGGGAGATCTCTGCACCTTGTAGGACCTAATACACTTATTTTGGCCTCGGACTCTTCTAGACGGGCAGTTGGGAGCTAACCCTCTCCCGATCAATCGGCTCGGACTAGGTCTTGCACTGAACTCCAGGGTGAGCGGGAGGATCCACGGCGGTGCAACACTGTGATATCCGCCCACTATATCTTCGTGTCAACGCGGGCACCCTAGTGGGGTGTCTCCTAGTTGGACTCCGTGGTGGGTGGGGAGCACGGTGATACCATCCATCGTATCGATACCCAACCACCACCCCGCCCTCTTCCGCAAGAAGGCGAAGAGGCGATGTTTCGAGAATCCTGTTGATTTGAATAGCTTCTTCGTTACAGAAGAGGATAAACCGAAAAAACGCGGTTTCTTCGTATGTCTTGCGTTGAGGAGAGGAAGACCTTCAAGAGTGTGAGCGCTGTCCATCTTGCGCGGGAGATGAAGTCTTTCGGTCCTTTCCTGAGGCCAGACGTCGGTACCAGACGCGAATCCCTGTGGACATGGATCGAAGCTTCGCTGACACTGTGGGTTAACGGAAGAAAGTAAATTCCGAAACACAGACACCTAAAGCTACCTCTGTGCGCGATGCTGCCTGTCAGGTGTCCTTTGAAAACAGGCGGAGATGCAGATTCCAAATATCTTGTCCCATCTGAAACTAAAAAGGAAATGAAAAGCGTAAATAGTTCAACAAATACACAAAGGCATCAAGAGAAACCGAGGCCGGCACGCCCTATCTCTAGATCTAGGTCGCCTGTATCTAGGGACCGTGGTCTCCCAACATATGCGACTCTCTCTAGCAGTGGTCAAGACGACTCTGCAGGGAACGAGGAGCCCCCCCCCCCCCCGAACCAGTCCATTACTCTTCAACAGACAAGGAAGAAGAAGAAACCCTAAACTTAATACCTAGAAATTATGGCTTACCTTTCGTGGAATCTCAATGGCTTTCGCTCTCGTTTGGATGAAGTAAAACTGATAATGTCTCTGCATATTCTCGTGGTTGTCTCTTTGCAGGAAACACATCTCCGTCCTGAACATACCGTCTCTCTTCGCGGTTTTTGTTGTTACAGGTAAGACATCGATGATGGCCTCCGTGCCCATGGCAGATTTGCCACATTTGTGACAGACTCTCTGGTGTCTAACGAAATAGACGTACGATCCACTCCTCAGATATCCTGCGTCCGTGTGAATCTACACTCTATTTCTATCACTATTTGCAACATCTATATCCCGCCTGGAGGAGTCGTGTCGCAGGAGGAACTGGAAGATGTGTTTTCTCAGTTGTCCACCCCATTTCTGATTGTGGGGGATCTCAACGCTCACAATCCCACCTGGGGTGGCACGAGGTCGAGCCCGCGAGGCAAAATACTTGAAAATAACATTTATAACCAGAACGTAATTATTCTGAATGAATACTGGCGAATAAACAACTTTTCAGTGTCTTCCAACACTTTCTCGTCCGTAGATCTGGCTCTCTGTAGTCCCTCTCTTTCTACAATCTTCGAGTGGAATGTCCTTGGCGACCTGCATTGCAGTGACCACTTCCCCATCCTGGTCAACTTCGATATTCCCGACCTGAACGTTGCCCGCCCTCCTCGCTGGCTAATCCACCGAGCTGAGTGGGAGACATTCAGGAAGGAAATACGGATATCGGAAAACTGCCCAAAGGATATTGAAGCTAGGGTTACCCATTTTACTGACGCCGTTCTTCATCCAGCCTCAATTGCCATGCCGAAGGCGTCGGGTCACCCACGACATCCCCCAGTGCCATTGTGGAATGCCGACTGTGCCACCGCGGTGCGTGATCGGAAGCGAGCATTGGCAAAACTTGGTAGATTCCCAACCATGGAAAGCCTAATAAATTATAAAAGATTCCGAGCCAGAGCTAGATTGACCATACGGGAAAGTAAGGCTGCGTCCTAGAGAGCTTATATTCCATCACTGTCTTGTCGTACACTCCCTAAAGTAGTGTGGCGAAAGGTCTGACAGATCGGTGGAAGACTCTCTTTTCCGTCTGTCTCACGGCATCTGGTAAATGGAAATCTCCTTACCTCTCCAGAAGATATTGCCGAAGAAATGGCTTCTCACTACGAGCACATCTCCAGCTCCGTTCACTATCTTTCTGTTTCAAAATACGAAAAGAAGAATGGAAAACTACAAATAGTATTTCTCGAGTCGCATGAAGAAAGATTATAATGCTCTTTTCTTCATGGACGAATTTTCCTGTGCCCTGGCTTGTGCGAACGATTCTGCTCCAGGACCAGACCAGACCAGATTTTCAACAAGATTTGGGCTGAACATGGCATACCAAGGATTCGGCGTGAAGCCATTGTTCTTCCAATCCCTAAAGAAGGAAAGGACAGAACAACCCCCTCAAGTTACCGCCCAATCTCGCTCACTAGCTGTTTGCGCAATCTTTCAGAGCGAATGGTGAACACACGCCTGATCTGGCTCCTGGAACAAAAGAACCTATTTACACCTCTTCAGTGTGGCTTCAGGAAGCACAGGTCAACCATGGACCACTTAGTCACCCTTGCCACAGAGATTTCTACCCCCAGGGATCGATTCTGTGCGTCACTGTGTTTGCCATTGTTATCAATAGTATTACATTAGTAATTCGGGAGCCTGTGAAGGCATCACTTTTCGTTGACGACTTTGCCATTTTTTGCTCCTCCAAGAGCATGCAAGTTATTGAGAGGCAGTTACAACTTGTTCTCAACTGAACGAATGGAGCGATGAAGCAGGATTCACGTTCTTCACCTCAAAAACCAACTGCATGCACTTCTGCAGAATTCATCACCTCCACAGTCATCCCGACCTTTTTCTTGGGGGACAGCAGCTTCCCTTAGTTGAATCCGCAACCTAGCGAAAACACATCCGTAAATTACAGTGCCGATGTGTATCACCTTTCAATCTCCTTCCTTAGTGGTGCCTCTTGGGGCGCAGACCGTGTGTCTCTCTTGCGCTTCTATAGAACCCTCATCCGCAATATCTTGGATTACGGATACATAGTGTATGGGTCAGCGTCTCTATGAGCCCTCCGGCCATTAAATAGCATACACAATGCCGGTATAATGATTAGTACAGGCGCCTACCGCACGAGTCGCATCGAATGCATCTTGACCGCGGCTAGAATACCATTTCTGAGCTGAAGACGAGATATTTTGACTGCTTCATATGGCGCGAAATTATTCACTGTGGATACTCCCTCACGCCAAACAGACCTCCACCCTACCCACTTGACTTCGTTTTCACTTAGACCATCGTTACTACATCCCCTGGGAGTCCGTCTCTGTATGTTTTTACAGAAGCTTAATGTAAAACTGCCCAACCCTGAGAAACCCCCCGAAATCTTGTTTCCCCTTGGAAACTACACCGGCCCATGATTGTCTTAGATTGTCTAACCTTCCTTAATCCTTAACTCTCCCCCCGTACATTCCTATCGGAATTTGAGGCAATATAATCTACGTATCCTGACCATCACTTCATTTACACGGATGGCTCCTCTCAAAACGGCAAAGTTGAATGTGCCTTCTACTGCAGTAGAACCACGCCAGATTTTCGATTAGACTCTTCGTGCAGCGTCTAGTAGTGATCTGCAGTGATTCCAAAAGCTCTCTTAAATCCGTCTCCTCCTTCTCGTCTTGTGACCTGCTGACAATGACGATCCAACACCAAATCCATCATCTATTGGTATTTATAAGTAGGTATTAGAGTAATCTTACACTGTGATGGATAATTTCATGCAAATAATAATCATAATGATCTAAACACACTCCAAATTCCTAGTTTTTACCTTGCAGGACCTTATTGTAGAGCGAGGGAATCAAATAAGGCTTACGGAGGTTCGTGTATTTACTTAAGAAATAATATTGATTCTACCAACTTGTCAGAATTCAATTTATATGCAGTTGAAAACGTTTTTGAAATAACAGTCGTACATCTTACTACGCTCAAAATTAACTTACTTTGCATCTACAGACCTCCAACAAAGCGAGCTTTAGATTATATCAATTTCTTCGAAAATCTAGTGATAACTCTGAACAAAATTAGTAATCTCTCTTTTAAATCCATTGTTGTAAGTGGAGATTTCAATATTGATTTTCTGAGCGAATCCCACGAAAAAGAGCAGTTTCTCAATTTAATTCATTCTTTTAATTTAGATATTACAGTGAACGTACCTACACGGAATACTCTTAAATCACAAACAGCAATAGATCAAATTATAATAAACAAAACCACAACTAGATATGAAATAATAACGAATAATCTAGGTTACAGTGACCAGAATGAACAAATTCTTACTATTACTAACATGAATACTGACACAATAAATAAAACGCATGTACAGAGCATTTACTAAAGTTAACATTAAATTATTTACTGACTACTTGCTGAAGGAATCATGGGAGGCAGTTTATAACGCTCTTGATACAAATGAAAAATATAATTCATTTTTCTCAAACCTTTCATTTCACTTTAACGCGTGCTTTTCTATTAAAAAAATTAAACATTTCACGAAAAAGTAATACTTGGATCACACAAGGAATTAGAACATCGTGTAAAAAAACGTATACTCTACTTTATTTCTAAACATCATAATGTATCACTCTGTTTCCATGTCTACTTCCGAGAATATAAAAGAAGTTTAAGGAAAATAATAGTTCAGGCAAAAATAATGAAAAATAATCAGGATATTTTGAACGCTAGAAACAAAACTAAAACAATGTGGAATATCGTAAAAAATACGACCACGTCATCACAATATTTCGTAGAGAATGTTGTTTTAAAGGATAATGAAAGAGAAACAAGTAATCCAGAAAAAGTTGCGAATAACTTCAACCAACACTTTTCTAGAATTGCGGTTGATCTGACGAAGGGACTAAAATCACAAAATTCAACATCATATGCTTCTCAAAAAACTTTCGGCACCATGTTTATTCCCGAAACTTCTTCCAACGAAATCCTCAGAAAAGTCAGTAAACTAAAAAATAAATTTTAATCTGGTTTAGATGAATTTACGTATTGTTTATTAAAAACGTGTGCACCTGCCATAATACACCCATTAACTCACGTTTTCAATGCTTCCTTGTGCACAGGAATATTTCCAGATATTTTCAAAACAGCAAAAATTAAGCCACTTTTTAAAAAAGGGAACAAAAATGAAATTCAAAATTACCGGCCAATTTTTCTTTTGTCAGTTTTCTCACAAATATTAGAGAGGCTTTTCTATACGCGAATGGAAACTTTTCTCAGGAAAAACGAAGCGTTTTCAGACTCACAACACGGTTTCAAAAAATCAAAATCTACGGAAACTGCCATTTTTTCTTTCCTTAAAGATGTTGCTTCATCAATGGACCAAAATGAAGAACCCATTGGGATATTTTTAGATCTTTCGAAAGCTGTTGACGTTATTAACCATAATATCTTGCTCTCAAAATTACCTTCGTATGGAATTCGTAGTATTGCCTTAGATTGGATAACTTCGTACCTTAAACATCGATCTCAAAAAGTAGAAATACCGTACTGGCACGAAAGCACATTATTTACTTATCTTTCCAATTCTTTACCAATTGAACATGGGGTCCCACAAGGTTCGAACTTAGGTCCTATCCTCTTTCTGTTGTACGTAAACGATATGCCCTCGTCTATTAAAAATGGAAGAACAGTTCTGTTTGACGATGACACGAATGTTCTTTGCAAAAAAGAAACAATAAATAGTACAATTTCAGAAGTTTCAAATTGGTTTTGTAATAATAAATTAATAGTTAACGAAGGAAAAACGGTATCAATGCAATTTTGCGTTTCAAATCGGCAATCGTATGCTCCATTGAAAATTAACAATATTCAATTAGCAGATGTTAAGGTAACAAAATTTCTAGGTCTCTCAATTCAATCAAACCTCAAATGGAATGTACATATAACAGAATTAAACACTAAATTAAGCTCATAATGTTATACATTTAGAATTCATTCTAATTCTTTCAGACTTCATGCAGCTCTTTGCGTGTATTTTGCAAATGTACTTTCCCGCCTGAGATATGGCATAATATTCTGGGGAAGCTCACCCTTTAGTTCCCAGACATTTAGATTGCAAAAGAAAATTATCCGAATAATGACAAAATGCCATCCACGTGATCCCTGCAAGCCTCTATTCATTGACCTTGGAATATTACCATTGCCTTTCCTATTTATTTACAAATCTGTAGTATTTGTCAAAACTGACTTACTTAACGGTGGGAACATATTTTCATGTAATACTGATATTTATAGTTACAACACTCGACGTAGAAATCATGTTCATCAAGTGTCAGTATCAACAGCTCACTACAAGAAATCCACATTCAATACATGTACGTTACTTTACAACGCATTACCATATGAAATGAAACAATTAAAATTGGTACACAAATTTAAGTTAAAATCTTTTCTGCCGCAAAACTTTCTATACAATTAGAGACTATACTGATCGTCAAAAAAAGTGTACAAAACCAAGATATAGTATAATGAATTAGTTTACATTTTGCATTGTATAATTTTTAAAAAAGACTTCAATGCCAGTAACATGTAATGTACTTCAGCTTCCGGGTCAATGACGCCCATCTCGATCGGGTTTTTGTCCAGTTTCCCTGATCCATTGAGCAAATGCTGAGATGGCCCCTTGATTTGCTTCTGGACGTAAATGTAGCTTCACTATGCGCACTTTTGTTGAGCTTTCCTTTTTCTTGTAGTGGTAACAGAGCTTAGGGTGAGTTTCTAGTTTGTTAGCAATACAAAAAAAGTTTTCTATAATTTGGCAACGAAAATATCTAGTTTTGAAATGTTGATCTCTCGCTTTTTTAAATTTATTATTATTATTATTATTATTATTATTATTATTATTATTATTCATCTTTCAACTATTAATAGTTAAATTGTTGGGAAGGGATTCTGAAACTCAAGAAAGCGTGCGCAGATGATTTTCTCCCCGATACGTCACATACAGTTTTTGACCGTTTTTGACTAAATGAATGAATGAATAAATAAATAAATAAATAAATAAATAAATAAATAAATAAATAAATAAATAAATAAATAAATAAATAAATAAATAAATAAATAAATAAATAAATAAATAAATAAATAAATAAATAAATATTTTATATTTGGTAAATGCAGACCTTTTTTGTTTTACAATATTCAGTGTACGAATACTTTTTACACTCACTGTACATGTTTTCACTAAAAGAAAGATCACTTATCTTTGCATATTTCAGTATGTCACCAGCAATACATTCCATATTATAAACATTCAAAATTTTAACGAGTGTAAAGCAATAAGGTAGAACATCGAATATCCGGTTTTTTCTTTAAAGTAGATTCGCTTTTTGAGAAAACATTTTGTAAGTTGAAAATTAAACAAGTTTCCAAAATTTAAGGATTTATTTTATATTTTACATTATAAACACGTTGCTCCTTCTTCATTGAACGTTAAAGGGTTCATTTTACCATTTTAAATGTTTATTATGTTAGATGAGTGTGACCACAGACACTAGTTTACCAAAAAAACTTGAAATAACACACATAATACACACACAATAAATAAACATATACACACACAATAAATAAACACATTATTATAAACTTTAGTTTTATTTTTTGCTTTTCGATTGAGATGGTGTCAGTACAGGTAATCGTAGTAATTAACTTAAAATTACAATCGTAGAATATTCGTAATTTAATTAGTTTATTAGTGTTATTTATTAACTGTGTATGATGTACTATGACTAACAGATAAACAAATTGGCATCTGAATATAGATGGAAATATTCATTTTTGCCAAGAATTGGTATTATTCCCAAGCTAATGAACATAGTTTCGACAACGCTACGCTGGCTACAGTACGTTACTCGCTTCTGTACAATTTGCTGCGAATACTGTAACAATCGAATGTATTTCTGTTTGTTTCATTGGTCAAAGTAATAAATGACTGCTGCTTGTGACTATCGAAATGAATGCAGATATGCAACACAGGCGATTTGTTTGAATTGGTAGAATGGGATGTTCACAAGTAGTAGGTGAGATATTAGTAGCACAAAATTACAATATTTCAAATTACGTAGCTGTTTCCAATAACGCGAGAAAGTATGTACTGTTATAGTACCACTATTTTTTTTAACAAGTGATCACTAATTTTTCCTTTCTCGCCTTCAGAAAGAATTTCGTAAAAACAGAAAGTTATGTAATTGTGCGCCGGAAAACGCCGGATTGCGCTCGTGAAGACTGACATCCGAGACCACCATGTCAAGGACCACCATGACAGTGCCCCCAGCCACAGGTCCTTCATCTTCACCCACTGCCTGACCCGGTGCAACACCCCGGAAGTCCTCCAACATTCCCTTACAGTCCCGACTTGACTCCGTGCGACTTTTTTGTTTCCCCGACTGAAGATAGAACTAAAAGAAAGCATTGGGAGACCGTGGGAAACATCTAAAACCATGTTACAACGTTCCTGAGAGACATTCGAGACGAAGACTTTCAGGGAGCCTTCTAGGCGTGGCAGACAGACATAACACTGGACAACGAATATTAAACTCCATGTCTACATTTCATGGTTTATTATAGTGATTTTTAATAAACACAATGCAAATAGCTTGCCATAGTAATCCTAGTTATTTTATTAGAAAAATGAATAACTTATGAAAATTCGTTTTAGAGTCAGTTGAACAAACACGTCTCCTAGATAGCAGCTTTCAGTTGTGAAATACTTCATCATCAATTTCTCATGTGACCGAATACAAAAATACCGTATGGTAGCGAACATGAATATTTTAATCAAAATAGTTTTGGTATGTAAAATACTAAATAAAGGAGCGTCTGTCCGTCCATCCGTCCCTCCATCCGTCTGTGAACACTGCTAGTGCCTAAACCGCACGTATGATCTTTTCCAAATTGAAGAAACCCCTGTCAACTAGTTGAAGCTTTGAAATTTTAAAACACGTTTAAAATTTGGGGGTACTTTGCATGAAGCCTCCCGGACAGCTTAAAAATTTTCTCAAAAATGGCTCCTTATTTTTTCTTTACATTTCTTGAAAGAATAGAGTAAAATACGCCTATAAAGGTGGCATAGGTCCGATTTTCACGGTTAACTCTCAATTTTCGAAAATCGCAAACGTTTGAATTTTTTCGGCTTCTTCCTACAACTACAAAATTGAAGAAATTTTTCCTTCAAATGAAATTTGTTGTTCATAAATAGTTCTTTCAATAAGGGCAAGTGCATTTTTTTTGTGAATTTTAGTAGTCTTCGGGCAATAGTGCATTCAATATTTGCAATTTTAAAAATTACAAAAAATTCTCAAAAACGGCTCCAAATTTTTTTCTTTAAATTTTTAGTAGGGATAGTGTCAATCGAACCCTATACCATGACATAAATGCTATACTGATCTTTTTTTTTTTTGTTATTTCAAAAATGAAATTTCTTTTACTTTTCTCTCATGTCGATAATATTTACATTAAAGGCAATTCCTTCACATTATTATATTTATGAGTACATGTACTTTAAAAAAATGTCAAATGAAGTTTCCAGAAAACTCAACAGTTTCTGTACTAATGAGCTCAAAATTCCGCATTTTCAGAAACGCTCAAACGCTATTTTCTCATAAATGGCTCCAAATTTTTTCTTCAATTTTTTAAATAGATAGTGCAAATAGTTTAATATGACGCAATGTTAATTTTGGTGTATTCATTTTTCAAAAATTACACAAATGTAATTTTTTGAAATACCTCTCACTCCGTTAATATGGACATTTCCATCAATTTGTATGCATTATTACAATTTTCAGTGGAAGTGCTTCAATGACTTCAAATTAACTTTTTCGAAAACTCAATAAATTTCCGTGAGAGAAGAGCTTCAAATTTCGCATTTACAGTAATGCTTAATCGCTATTTTCTTAAAAACCACTTCAAATGTTTCAATGAAAATTTCTATTTAGAACAAGTTTTTACTATTCTTTAATATTCTTGAAGTAATAATTCAGTTGTACTACTAGGAAAGCAAAATGTTGAGAAAAAGTCAAAAAATGTACTTTGGGCGACGATAGATGGCAGCTGACCAGAGAATGGAGCAAAACCTTAAAGCCAGACCACACCAAGGAAATTAGTAAACAATACTACGAGAAAGTCTGTGCCATTCTGTAGTACCTCTAGTTTACATTTTATATAAAATTGCTAATTTATAGGATATGTGTCCACTAACACACCTACAGTGATTTTGCATTTCATATTTATAATTTTCAATGAAATGTTAATATATATTGTAAACAATACAAGCAATTAATTTTTTGATTTGGGAAAAAATGCATCTAACAAGAATGCAAGAACAAATGCATCTTGCAAGAACAAAAATCCTCTAACACGTGGTGTAGCCAGAATCACTGTTTTGTGTGTCCTTGATGCCGAAAAACCAATTGAAAGCAAAACGTCCATTCGTCCGTCTGTCTGTCGTATGTGAACAAACCTAGCGCTTCAACCATGCGTAGTATTTTTTCCAATTTGAAAAAACCTCTGTCCTCCTCACTAGTTAAAGCTTTATAACTTTGAAAAATATTCTTAAAAATTTGGGGGTACTTTACACGAAGCCCCCCAGACATTTTCCAAATATTTCCGAAAACGACTTTCAATTTTTTCTTAAATCTCTTGTAAGAATAGAGTTAAATAAACTTATAAATGTGGCATAGATCCGATTTTCAGGAATTTTCGGAAATTGTAAAAGAATTAATGTTTTCCGGCACCTTCTTACAACGACAATATTGAAGATAGAGATTTTTCCTTCAAATGAAATTTGTTGTCCATAAATAGTTCTTTCTTTAAGATTAAGTACATTTTTTTGAAAATTTTAATAGTTTTCGTGCAATAGCGCGTGAAATATTTGCAATAAAAAAAATACAAAAACAAGGTTTTCTCAAAAACTGCTCCGATTTTTTTTTAAATGTTTGGTAGGGGTAGAGCCAAATGTATGCGATGACATAAACGCCATATTGCTCTATTCTATTGTTTTTTTCAAAAATTACAAAAATGTAACTTTTTTGACTTATCTCCCACGTCGGTAAAATTTACATTAGAGGCGGTTTCTTCACATTATTATATTTATGAGTATATGTTCTTTAAATAATGTTATATAAATTCTCTCGAAAACTCACCAGTTTTCAGTGTAAATAAGGTGTAAATTCCGCATTTTCAGAAACGCTCAAACGCCATTTTCGGAAAAAATGGCTCCAAATTTTTACTTCAAATTTTTCGAATCGATAGTGCTAATTACAGTTCATTTCGACGTAAAGTTCATTTTCGTGGTTTTGTCACAAAAGGTCACAAATGTTTTCTTTTTCGAAATGTTTCTCACGCCGTTAATGTAGACATTTGCATCGATTTGTATACATGATTGCATTTGTGAGTGGAAGTGCTTAAAATGACTTCAAAATTTCTTTTTCGAAAACTCAATAGATTTCTGTGAAAAAGAGCTTCAAATTTCGCATTTACAGTAACGTTTAATCGCCATTTTCTTAAAAAGGCTTCAAATTTTCTATAATATCTTGGAGGTATATTTCGGTTCTATATTAGGAAACCAAAAAGTTGAGAAAATGTCAAAAAAAATTGGGCGACGATAGATTTCAGCTGGCGAGAGAATGGAGCAAGACCTTCAAGCTAGTCCACTCCAAGAAAATAAGAAAAATTTGCTACGAAAATTTCTGTGCCATTCTGTAGCGCCTCCGTTTATTCCGTCAGGCCGCTCTTCATTGTCGAATCGATGACGGACTTCCAAGATTGCCTTGGTCTTCCACGTTTTCTTCTTTCGAAAGGGATCCATTCGAAGACCATGTTTGGTATTCTGTCAGCATGCATTCTCATAAGATAGCTATAGCTTTTGATTACTTTTGTTAGTATAGAAAAATTGTAAAAGATGTATTTTTGAATATGAATATCGACTTCTTGGGAGGGGGTGAAATCCCAGCCTATCATTCCTCCCCCCACCTTGGATGCGCCACTACTTTTAACAATTATATAGTTGCACTGTAAAACAAAAGACTTGATGCAGATAGGTAAAAATATCAATAATATATGGTACAATGTAAATAGATCCCTCTCATATTTTGCGGTGGATTTGGCAATGTGACATATGTTACAAATGTTGAGAGCCCGAAACAAACCTACGTACGTCTTTTAGAGCATTAAACGATTTAAAAATAGTTAAAATATACACTACGTATTGTTTCCCTCAATTTGAAGATTTAAATTGCAGCCAAATGAAGAAGAAACACACAAGAACATGCTCCAGTGGCATGCTGACTCCAAAAGGCGGGAAATCGCTTAAGAATTCAAAAGCTTTAAACAGCCGTTCACGAAGTGCTCATTCACCAACATTTATAAAGTTATTTGGATTATGGACTAAACAAAACTTTCAACATTTTTCTCCACCAGCCTCGCATGGCTTCTTGGGGGTCTTGTAAAATAACGTAACAATATTTCAGCGTCAAGTTAAGGGTTAATGAACTGTTTCTGAAAAAATAATTTCATCTAAAGAAAAAATCTATATCTTCATTACTGGTTTACCACTAGTTCATTAGGAGAGATAAATGCATATTTTCTAGGATCAAGAGAGGGCCACGTCTTTTCTGTTGGATGCGCGGTTGGATTAGCTGATTAAAATAGTTATAGCATAGTCTTGAATGAATGATTGAGGAAAATATTTAATAATAGGCATGTTTATTAATTAATATCATTCATAACAATTTAGTCTTTCAGAGTGTTCACAAATGGGTATGATAAACATATTTACTTGAACCAGTAATCGAATATTTATTATATAAATACATCGTTTTAAAAATCAATAATTTTTATTTCAATCATTCAACTTCATCACTGACTCATTCCTTAAAATTTATCTGCGTAACTAATGTTAACAACCGCTCTACATATTTTAGTGTTGTGTTGGTTTCAAGCAGTATCATAATTACTTCAACAGTTTACTGCGTAATATTGAAAACTTTAATTACGTATCGCGCAAATTTTACTTGCAAAATCGTACTTGAAAAATATGTAGAAAAACAATTATTTACCTGTAACCTTTAACCCAGAAATTAATAGAAACATAAAAAATTGAGACTCAAAATAAATGAAAAGTGATAATACATAGTTATAGGGAAATCTGGGAATGATCTAGAAACAGAAATTGGTATATTTCGAGTAGTAAAGGAATTTAAATATCTTGGAGTGACTCTTACTGCAGATGGATCTGATGATAATGACATTATAAAAATAATAATAAAGGGAAGGGCAATTACTAGTAGACTGCATAATGTTTTATGAAATAAGAATATTCGAAAGCAAACTAAGAGACAAATGCTACATTTGTCTCTTAGCAAAGGAAATCTTGGAAGTCCGTCATCGATTTGACAATGAAGAACAGAAGAATACAGGAAGATACATGACAGAATAAACTAGAGATGCTACAGAATGGCACATACTTTCTCGTAGCAAATTTTTCCTATTTCCTTAGTGTGGACTGGCTTGAAGGTCTTGCTCCATGTTCTCGCCAGCTGCCATCTATCGTCGCCCAAACATTTTTTGACATTTTCTCAACTTTTCAGTTTCCTAATAGTAGAACCGAAATATACCTTCAAAAATATTAAAGAACAGTAAAATTTCGTCCTAAATAGAAATTTTCATTGAAGATCTGAAGCCTTTTTAAGAAAATGGCGATTAAGCGTTACTGTAAATGCGTAATTCGTTTAAGACAAAAATGTCTGTATTCAAGAGCGTGCTTTCGTAATGTTAACATTCTGCAATTTCAAAAATAATTTTCCGAAAACTGGGACCGGCACCAGTTTTTATACCGTCCTTTGATACATGCGAGGAAAAATTTTTAAAGCCGATTTTAGAAAAAAATTGTTTGAAAATTCGAAGTAAAAACTAACTCGACAACCAGTGATTTTGCACGTGTTTTATAATGCGAAATACCAAAACTGTGGTGGCAATACAAGGAATCAGATTTACTGATTGTAGTTTGATTTTTCTGTACTCTGCAGGTTATAAACTAAAAAACCTATATTTTTTTAAATTTGTTGCCTCTACAACTTGACGCAATGCGTCTCCAAAGTCCTCCTTTATTTGATTACGGATAATTGAATTTCGATCAATAAATTCGAAAATAGGCAACATTTAGGCATTTAAACACAAAATAGGCATTTATTAGTGAAATCGGCATTTACAGGCAGTATAAAAGTCGCGTGCAATACTCCTAATGCCTCAAAATGAATAAGTAACCTAAAAGATTGCGTTTTCCGTTGAAGGAAGACAATAAGAAAAAATATTAACTATCAAAAAGTTTAATTGTCAGTAATTTTTTACGTGAAATATTATTTAAAATAAATTGGATTTTAATTTCACTTTGAACCTATTTGACTAACGCAGTGGTAAACCAAAGCACCTGCGGCGTAGGGTAGGGAGCTTTCCGTTAGATGGCCTTAGCTGAATCCTGTAGGTCATCTGAGATGAAAGGATTCAATGTAAAAGTTTAACTTATAAAAGTTACCATACGCCGTAGAAAACGTACCGTATGAAACTCCGTGTAATGGGTATAATACACTTGTGTGGAGTTTATGATGCTTGCTCGTATCGTAATATCACACCCGTGTATTAATACCCATCATTACGCCATCGTTTCATAATGTACTATTATTGCAAGCCTCCCGTTGAAAACGGGTAGAAAAGAAAACGAGCTATACTCGTAGCAGCGTTGTAGAAGCGCTATTAGGAGCAATATGGAGGATATGTGGTGGCCAAGATTTACTATTTCAAAATATGTTGTAAATAATAATCTCCACAATTTCCTTTCATAAAAATAAAACAAATATTTCGATAATTTTGAAACGCATCTTAGTAGCATATTTACCACTAAAATTCGTTGTTTCCTTATTGAAGCAGAGAACAGCCATGTTGCATGCAGGCATTTCCTTTTTTAATATATTTATTTTCTGTTCAATTTTCTACACTTTTTTCAGGATGTTGAATAAAATGATATAGAACTTTTTGGAGGTGCCAGAATTCATATCATAATTATTGATAATTATGATTTTATTTTAATAATATATTCGAGTAAAATTGGATTTTATTAAGTATTTAGTAATTTTTATTATAAATTTAGAGTTTTAAGAGAAGATATTAATTAGCATTAACGTAGAAAATAACTTATGAAGGGTGAAATATATCTTTAGGGAAGCGGAAACGAATTATTTTTATGTGATAATTTTTCCCCAGATGGACATTCCTTAAGTAATAAAATTAATAATGAAGATGAGAATAATAATAATAATAATAATAATAATAATAATAATAATAATACCCCGTGTGATATCGGGAGTTTTAGTAGAATAGCACCACGGGACCTCCCCCTTTCGTAGAAGGCAGACTCGGAGCAGCTGTCCGCTGTCACTACCCTATACAGCATGGAATTCCCACAAACGTGTCGTGTCATTGCTTCCACTTACTTGTGGCGCACTTTTTTTCTGTCCTTATCGGCCAACTCTTGTGTTTCCGACCCCGACGCTATTAGGTTGTGAGGGCTAGGGAGTCGTTTCTATTCTACTCTTCTATTCTAAATCTATTCTTCATAGTCTCCCTTCTCTTCCGTTTCCTTTTACAATGGCGTGAGAAACGTCAATAGCCGTGTTGAAGGCAGTTTTTCTAAGGGAGACAACCCTAAAAGAAAAACGTTCTGGAACTAACCATTTCAGTCCTAAAAACTGGATTCATCCAACCCGATAACCAAGGATGACGATGTGTGACAGGAATTGTATAATTACCCCAGGTGGTATCCAATCCACTACTGTCCAGAACAGTACAACCAGACTTTCGGATTCTGAGGAGTTTGGGCTGGCACGCAATCAGATACTCGAAGAAATTCAGCCCAAAAGAAAAACCTTTTTCGGAACTTTAAATATAAATTAATTGATACTAGTGGGGAAACTACATGAACTTCAAAAGACTCTAACCGAACAAAACACATCATTATTGGCACTTCAAGAAACACGGTTTTTAGATGAAAACACAATGGATTTTGGTAACCTTAGACTCTTTAAGAGTAAGACAGAAAAATGGATTCTTAAAAACACACCACACTTTGGATTGGCTTTTGCAGTAAGTAATAATATATTGAACTCTCTAACTAATGTCAACCCTGTTAACAATAGATTAATGACACACTAAAATGCTCAAATCAAACATACACCCTTATTAATGCACACATGCCAATTAATAAAGAAAATAAAAATGATCCGAAAAAAGTAAGTGAAGCCTGGGAAAAATTAGAAAAAATAGCTGCTAAAATCCCACATAGCCATGTGAAAATTCTCTTAGGTGTTTTTAATGCACAACTAGGCAAAGAAAGAAAATATAGGAAGACAATTGGAGAATACCCAGCACACAAATGGACTAATTGAAATGGACAAAGATTAGTAAATTTTTGCAGAATGTTTAATCTCAACACATTCTGTCAACACATTCGTTTCCAACAACCTCTTCGTTCATTAATGTCAACACATTTTAAAAAGGAACCTTCCAAGCAAAAGACATGAAGAGCACCAAGTTTATATATTCGTGAGTTTCAAATTGACCATGTAACAATCTCCTTTCCAAACCACAGGGAAATTATGAATGTCGAAGTCAGGAAAAGTGCAAACATAGTTTTATAGTTTCATAGATCATTACTTGGCCAGAATAAAACTTAAACTGACGCCTAAAAGAATCATCAAAAAGAAACCTCCATTTGACATTCACAGAATCACCTTCATTTACAGAGGAAGTAGAAAAAATTCAAAGGATTGGCTGCAGCTCAAAAGTAAGTTTACTAAAACGTCACAAAAACTAATTCCTATGCACAAATAGAAGAAGCACTCTAGGTGGAATGATGAGTGTGAACAAGTAATCAAAGCAAGCCTTCAAGCATATACTAATTGGAATAGTGCTAAAACAGAAAAAAAAACACAAGACATTTTTGACAACCAGGAGAGAGACAGCTAAATTAATTAGACAAATTAAAAGGAGATATGAAAAAGAGCAACTACTAGAAATTGAAAAAGATTTTACACGAAACAATACGAGGAACTTTTATAAAATTTTTAAAACTAAACTTGCAGGATATCAACCACAGAATCTATGCTTCAAAAAAGGAAATGGAGATTTGACATTAAACAATGAAGACAATTGTGAGGAGCTAGCAAAATATTTTGAAAATCTCCTAAACTTTGTAGAACCACCACAAAGATTCCCCTCACAAGAACCTATAGAGACAAATCCAAACTCTACAGCACCCGATGAAATTGAAATTATCAAACACATCAGCAGGCTTAAAAACAACAAAGCATCTAACGAAGATGGAATAGTAGCATAAATAATTAAATCTGCAGGACTAAACACAATAAAATAAATCACTAAAGTTATGCAAGATATTTGGCAATCAGAAAAAATTCTAGAAGAATGGAAAACTGCATTAATTCATCCATTACATAAAAAGGAAATACAACAGACGTCAATAACTATAGAGGGATTTCATTATTATCAGTTCCCTACAAGATATTTTCCCTAGGTCTTCTTGACAGAGCACAACAACTATTAGAACCAAAAATTGAAGAATACCAGGCAGGTTTTCAAACCAGGTCGATCATGTCCGGAACAAATCTTAAATCTGAAACGTATCCTAAGGCATCAGCGAATGGGTAACAGAAATATAGTATGCACATTTGTTGATTTCAAAAAAGCATATGATTCGGTTGATCGGCAATCATTATTCCAAGTAGTAAGGGGACAAGGATTAGATTTGAAAGCTCTTACACTGATAAAAGAAACCCTGACAAACACACAGGTCAAAGTTAAATTCATGGGATGTATTTCTAACCCCTTTAAAACCAAAACAGGGGTAAGGCAAGGCAACGGACTCTCACCTCTGTTATTTAATTGTATTCTTGAGAAAGTAATAACAAAATGGCGTAAACAAAAAAATTCTCAAAATTGTATAACTAATCACACTAGGGAGAGGAAAAATAGCGGTAGACTGTTTAGCATTTGCAGATGATTTGGTAATTTTGACACTTGATATTCAAACAGCACAAAAACAGATTGAGCTCCTTAAAGAACTGGCAGAGAGCGTTGGTCTTCAGATATCATTTGAAAAAACTGAATTTATTACTTGTAACAAAGACACTCCTAACTTCATGCTTCAAAATTCAAACTTCACACACTTCAAACTTAAATCACGTGTTTCACAAACTTAAGTCCTTGTGTAAGTCTGTAGCAGAAACCTGAGTTCATCATTTCTTTTTGAAACCTACATCCTTTGTGAAATCAAATGGACTTCAATATTAAAACACAAACATGAAATAGTAACAATAAGGAACTATTCGTGATATTACAGAATTTAATTAAAACTTGTGGACTAATAGTTAAGAAGGCAAAATAAGGGGAAGCAAATTGGAAAGCAAAGCAGGAGCCCGGGGAGAGATATTCAGCCGCCCCCCCCCCCCACTCGCACAGCTATCGCTTCGCTGCGCATCTGCGGGGAGTCACCCGACTTCCATTCAAGCACTCCTGCACAACGACCGACACTGAACCCACATCCCCACAGCTCTTTCCTGAGGGTCTCCAGTCCGGATCATCTGGCGCAGATGAGAGTGTGTACGAAAAAGAAATGATGTCTCTTCCGAGATTGGCAAGATTTTTTACCTTCGATAAGATATGAATGAAATGTATTAATTGATAAAAGTAGTGATGTACTAGCAGTATTGAAATCTGTAATCTGGGAAAAATTAATGCTAATAATTTAAAAACAATTTTATTATTATTATTATTATTATTATTATTATTATTATTATTATTATTATTATTATTATTATTATTATTATCATTAGAAACGCACAACGTTATTTCTGCACAAATCGTTGGAATTTTCTGAAACATATGTAGGGAGTGCTTCTCTAAAAACACACAAATAAAGTAAAATCCCTCACGATTCTTTGCATAGTTACTTTATTTTCGTTAAAAGTAAATATGCGTTGAAACATAAAATATCTAAAAAAAAATAATCTCTAAGAAACTATGTCTATTTAAGACGAAAGGAGAAATCTGTACTTTTGAAAAGGTATTGGTTTAGCGGTGAAATGTCGTTGGCATTTATATAAGTCAAGGCGTTGTCATTGCCAACAATATTAAATACAAATACAACAATAATAGATAACAGTATATAAATAATGTTACATACATAAAAATTATAATATATATACAACAATATTATATACAACATAAATATTGTTGGCAATGACAACGCCTTGAATTATTTCATTTTGAAATGGTATCAAATAGAATCAGTTTCGCAATGTAAAGAAGCACACCATTTAAAATAAAGCAGGGAATGGTAGGTGTTGGGCGGTGGGCGGGGGAGGGAGGGGCGGCCGCGGGCCCTCACCTGTTGGTCGGACCGGAGTCTGCGGGCTGCGCTGCTGAGGTGGCGGCGAGGGGGCGGCGAAGGCGGCGGCGGCGGCGAAGGCGGCACGGCGGGGCAGTGGCTGACGCGAAGGTCGGCCCGCTCGCTATATACGGCGGAGCGCTGGCGCGCCTCGCGGCCGCTGCCCCAACTGCCCCGCCGCCGCCCCCGCACCAGCCCCCGCTCCCGCCGCGGAACAGCACCAGGATGCGCGTTTGACACTGGTTCTCCTCTCTGCGAAATCTCCCGCGCCTCCCCGCCGTGTGTTGGCGCTTCTAGAGTTCTGTGGCACACTCTTCTAGTGAAGCTTTTGTAATAGTTATGGTTTACTAATTTGCAGGAATCATAGTCGCTTCATAAATACTTTCAAGTTAATTCATTATAGATGTTACGTTCTCCGACGATTTTGGCATTCTAACAAGGCAACATTCTGGCAACTAATATATATATATATATATATATATATATATATATATATATATATATATATATATATATATATATATATATATTTGCTCGTTTACTTCAGAAAATGGTAGCGTGATTATACTTTTGATAATAAATTATATACAAATTTCTGACAACTTCAACAAATGAAGTTTTGAAGTGTTTCCAGAAATGTTACAACAACGCAGCTCTCCAACTTTCATTATTCGGAAAACCAATTAACCATTTTGTTCAACTAAAGGTGCTAAACATCACACACTTTCGCGCATAATTTACAATTGCTTCGCAACTCTACATTAACCAAAAGTGTTTTCACACAGCAAAAAGTTTTGTTTGTTTTTTTCGCACCGAAATTTGAACTCGGCTCCTCCGAGTTAATTCACCGTGCGCTTTCCCTCTACGGCAAGGAAACGGAGTGGCATTCGGATTTGTGCCGACGCTTAAAAATCTAATTGTCTCAATCCCATATTTACAGCAAGTTATTTTCTAAAATTGAAAGAGACCAAAGGAAATGAGGTCTACGCCAATTTTTAAGCGATCTTTGTGTAACACATGAAAAAATAAGAGCAGTTTTTGAGAAAATATTCTTTTTATTATTTGCATTAATCTCAACCACAAATAAGAGAAAATTCGTTTCTTTAAAACATTGCATTGGACCTTTTTAAAGAGCTGATTTTTGAGAATAGATTTTGTTTCAGGCAAAAATCTCTAGCTTCAATTTTGGAGTTTTAAAATATTGAAATTTTGCCATTTTCGAAAGATCGGAGAGTTGGCCGATACATGATTTTTAAGAACTAATTTTTAGAATAGATTTTATTTAAGACAAAATTCTCTTCAGCTTTGTAGCTTTGAAATGATAACTTTTCGCAATTTTTGAAAAAACAGTGAGAGCGAGTGAGTGTGTGTTCACCGGAAATGAGATTAGCGCGGCGCTAATAGCACCACTTTGATACATATGACGATAAAAGAATTTGATACATATGACGATGAAATTTAGAGCAAATATTTGGTTCCATTTTCTGTAAAATGTTTAAAAAAATATATTCTTGACCTATATGTCACGCACAATTAGGCGAAAACTACTAAAATTATCAAAAAGTTATACTACATAACCTTAATTCGAGATGTCTGTGAGCGATTAGGTGGCCGTGCTTCTAGAATAGTGCTACCAAATATTATCCTCATATTTTTTTGAATATCCTGATTTATAATTGAATTAGCTCAGAATAATTTGACTCTCTATTATCTACAACTATTTTATCAAAAGGGATAAAAACCTACAAAAAACACATCAAGATATAATTATAACACTCATCTTCCTTACGGGAGACGAGTTGTCTTGCACAATACAAAAATGTTTTCAACTGATGTTCAAACTTCTGCTCAATACGTTGAACTTCAAGCAACAAGTTCAAAATATGGAATTTTCAACCTTGCAACCACCAAACTATCAACAAGGTTCCTATCCAACTACTTCAACATCAACACCTTTTCAAGAATCTTCGGCAAACGTAGTGCCACAACCTGAAACTAACTTAGAAGATATCTCTAGCAACGTTCGTCGTCCTCATCCCCCAGATGCTCTTGAAAATCCTTCCAAACGATCAAAATCATCTACACCCATATATAATATCCCGACCCACTCCAGATACGAAACTTTGTTCCACTTATAACAGTGATTGGCATCAACTATCCATTATTACTTCAAGACATTGCAGAAGTGGCTCACAATAACTATTGAACCAAATCTCGTTTTAATGAAATCCTAATTCTTTTTACAGACCTAGATGACCATCGAAACGTCAGACAAATCTGTGAAAATAATAATATACAGTTTTATATATTTCAAAATCCAAGCAAGAAAGCGTTCCAGATAATGATTAAAGATATTCCAATCTCATTAAGTGAAATAGAAATTTTAAATGAACTTACACGACTAGAATATCCAGTGCTTCAAGTTCAACGTCTTTATGACAAACTAAGGCATCCTCTTCAAACTTGTGCTATAGAATTAACAGACTCCCATCAACCAGAACTATTTTGAAATTAGATCGGCTATTTCATTCAATTATTAAAGTTCAACCCAAAACGAATAGATTCACTCCTATTCAATGCAAAAATTGTCAACGTTTTGGACATTCACAGACCAATTGTAAATTGAAATCGGATGTGTCAAGTGTTCCCAACTCCATCATTACTATGTTTGTCCAAAGCCACAGTCAGCCCCTTTGGCATGTGTAAACTGTGGTCAGAGTCATTCAGCGAATTATAGAGGATGTTCTTTTTACAATCTTTTCCTAAACAATAAAATCAATAAATCTAATACTAATCCACCTTTCACAAATACTTTCTCCTCTTCTACCTCCACCAGTAATTCTTCCCCTAACACAGTGTCTTACACCACTACCCCTACTTCTTTACCTCGAAACTCTTCAAAACCTTTTAATTTACATACAACACATTTCCCACCTCTTCCTAACACACAAACTAAAATCAACAACCCCCTTGGACAAAAAACTTACACATTCCTACACAACATATCTTTCCCTCTTCTTATAATATTCAACAAATTGTTACAACAATAATATCACATTCTTTCAATTCTTCTTCAACTTCAAAATATTATTGAATCGCTCTCTCACAATAAATAATTAATAAAATTACCAATTAACTAACACTTCTCAATTTGAGTGCCAATGGTTTGAAAAGACAACAACATACTTTTGAACATTTTGATATACTCATAATGTAAACATTGCTTTTATAACTGACTTTTACTTCCTACCGACAAATTATTTATCTCGAACTATAAAATTTATTGTTTTGACAGAATTAATTCAGTTGCCTCAGGAGGAGTTGCTATACTCATTGAACCCTTTATTAAACACTATTCATTCCAATTTAACAATCATCCTATCTTTAATAATCAATATTAATAATATCAATTACTATTTTTCAGTTGCCTACAAACGTCCAAAATACACATTTCCTCTTGTAACATTTAAAAACATCTTTAACAATATAAACAAAAACATTCTTCTTGGCGATCTAAATTGTAAACATCAAATTTGGGGTTGTAATACTACCAACCAACGCCATCTTGAATTAACAAAGCCTGCGCAGCTACTTCATGACGTCATCAGAAGTGTGCAAGTGCCCCGGCAGGCAAGCAAGCAAGCAAGCAAGTACTTCGCTCTTCCTGGTAGAAGCTTTTGCAGCTGTAGCTTTTACTAAGCAATATTTTAAAAATGGAAATTGATTTGAACACTCCTCGCTAAGTGTATGTTCAACGAAACGTGCAGTTTAAGACGCGTAAATGACACAAGCATATTGAATGCATTAATATACATTCAATCATGTACATAACATTTCCTAACAAAATTTCTGCTTCTTTTTGACAGTTCAGTGTAAAATTGCCTATACTTTGTATCTTTACTCTTCATAGTAAGGGATTGGGATTAATAATGCTGTCCATAAAAAATTTCAAATTAATATTTGGTAAATTATTTAGCCCATAAACATTAAAACTATGTTGAATGCTAGTTTTATTGGGCAGAAGCAAAACACGAAATACTCTGAGCTTTTTCTCTATGGATCAAGGTAAACTGAAAAAACGTGGTCCTACAGTCAGAAGAATATTACAAAAACTTTAGGTTTTTTACAAAATATAAAAACTTTCTAAATATCTCAACAAATGTACAAAATTAACTCTACGCAATGTTATTTAACTATTTCAAATCTGATCTTTGCAATATATTGCACAATAAAAAACAATAATACTCACAAAAAATCCAAAAATTTATTATAGATCTTTACAATAAAACTAAATCATTTCTTAAATAACATTCTAATAATGTTACCTCTGGTGACAAGAGCAATGACACAGTCATTTAGACAAACATACATAGCTTCTCAATGATACAAGTACTTACAAAACACTAAAAGACAACACTAAACCAATTCAAATTCTATGAATAATCTTGTTCATTCATGGCACAACAGCAAATACATTAGTTCTCACAAAATAGTTATTGACGATACAAGTGGTAAAAGTGACATTTTATTTTGCGAGCAGGAAAGGTTCTACTCCGTTTTGCAAAATTCGGAGATGAAGATCTTTATTGACATTACTTAACCCAACAGAGTACCTCCGATACTTGTATTCCTGGCACTAGTAATAGATTCATCATATTGTCAGTTCTTTGAAAACGTCACTTTCTTCTCATATTTATTTCACAGAAATTTGTAAGTAGCTCATCAAAAGTTGAAATCTTCATTCTCTTCTCTAACTCAACTTTTGATTTATCACAGTTTTTGAGAGATTCCTGAAACGTTGAATCCTCCAATATGATCGTCCTAGCCGCAGGACGTTCACATCCACTGTTAGTTTTCTTTGACAAATACGAATTTCCAGGAAGAATCGAGGGAACCGCATCTTAAACAAAACATTTCCTATTCTTTAAATATTTTTAATCATATTCATGAAATATTTAAATTGCAGGAAAACTGTACCGAGTATAGCATCTTCTTGGTCGTACCGAGAAGAGATTCATCATTTTGGTCAACAGAAATTCAGATGGCTCCCTTGGACACAAATTTTACCGGAAACCTACGCACACGGATGGTTAATTACACAAAAACTCAAATCATCATCCCCGTCAAAAACGCACTATGAAAACTCTTTACGACCGGGCTAAACGCATTTGCGAACCTGACCACCTACCCGAAGAATTACAACACCTCGAGAAGGCATTACAAGCCAACGGTTTCAAGTTCATCGAACTAAGGAGAGCTCTACACCCGAAGAGGAAGACCGATGAATAAAACCATACAGAAGATGTTATACTCGGTACAGTTTTTCTGCCCTATGTGAAGAAAGTAACGGACCGCATAGGGAGACTATTAACAAGACATAGGATTAGAACAATCTTTAAACCCACCCAACAACTCCGTAACACATTACGCTCAGTCAAAGATCCCCAGGACCGCATGTCTCTAGCCGGAGTTTAGAGAATTTCTTGCTCTTGCGGTTCCGTATACATAGGTACGACAGGGAGAAGTTTCAATACTTGTATAAAAGAACACAAAAAGAACTGCTGTCTAGGACATACAGATAAATCAGCAGTCACCGATACGCGCTGTCGGGACCCGTACACGACATGCGCATTTAAGCAAGAGATGTTCTCTCCACCACCACCTGTGTGGACTACAAGATGGACGCTCCAAATGGAAGCCATCGAGATTTACAAACACAAAAACAATTTCAACAGAAAAGAAGGGAGGTGAAAAATTAAACAGTACATGGTACCCAGCACTTCGGAACACCAAAACTCGGCAGCCAAACAGTACCGCTGACGTGGCCCAATCATGCGTGAGCGCCGCTGACGCGACCCAATCAGGCGCGAGCGCCCGAACCTCGCCCTTCGCTATAAATACGGGCCCCAGAGCTGCGGGAGCGTCAGTCAACGCGGTGCTGCCTGGTAGAACACTTCGCCCCCGCCAGCAAAGCCACTGAGGATGCCTGCCACAGTTGCAGGCGAAACGTATGGACAAGTCTCCGTTAGACCACGGCCTACAAATCCGGAAACCTCAAATACCATACTTTACTCTCATTCGAGCTTTATATCAAAATTTCCCCCTAGCTCCTGTAAGACACTACCTTTTCGTATTTTTAACCTAATCAAAACCAAATACACTTTACGTCGTTATTGGTAATTAACACGATGTCCTGATATTAAATCTAAAATTAACAAATTTATATATATATATATATATATATATATATATATATATATATATATAGTGACGCCGAGCCCAGGTGTGGGCTGTCGCCACTGTGGGTTGCATGGTATGGGAGGCCGCGCGCCTGAGAGAGCGCTGATCGTGGTTCCCCCTCCCCCCAGGCGGCAGTATCGGCCGTAGCGGAGGGACAGTGAAAGGGGGAAAGTGAAAGTGGGGTAAGAAAGGAGGGGAGTGAAGTAGGGTTGGGGTCGACCTGAGGTGTGTCGCTGGACAGTTGGAGGTGAACGGTAGGCAAAGTCGGAGTGGAGTGAAGGCAGTGAGCCGCGCCGTTGCGTACGATAATTTTGGTGAAAGTGTTGAGTGGAGAGGTGCTCGGAAGCAAGTCGGCGAGTGTCGGGAAATAGTTAGGAATCGGTGTTAAGTGTGGAGTTGAGCGGAACCAGGCCGCGCGTTGGAGCGGTGGACTGTGGCAGCGGCGCTTATCAGCGCCGGGGACACGACCTTTTTTTGGAGACACTGGTGACCTACGGACCGTGGCAGGTGGCACGGTGGCGGGCCCATGACGCACGATAAGTACTGTACCGAGATACCGCGTCTAGGTTATGGGTTGTTTTTTGGGCATTGTTGTGTGATGACTTTGTTGAACGGATCGTCGCCCTGAGGTCGCGGGCAGCAGGAGACAGGGCAGGAGGAGCCGCGGCTGTAGAACTATAATTGTACAGTTGTAAATATAATTAAGTTTTTTTGTTTTTTTTTGTTTGTTTGTTTGTTTTGTATTATTTGTAATCGTGTCTTATTTTGACGGAGAGGCCTCTCGCGGTAAATGGTTCTTGAGAGCAAACGTGACCATACTTCTTGTAGATGTTAATGTCCAGTAAAGGATGTTTTGGTTTTACTTTTAAAAATTGCACTTGGTTTTCATTTCGGGAAGCGTGGGAGCAACCAGGTCAAGAACTCCGCCCTCCCGGTCCCCGACTTCTGTTACAGGAGGTATCAATAAAAAAATATCTTGCAAACCTTGAAGTACGGCCCTCCGCATCGGCGAACGCCACGTCGCCGCGCGCGCACCCCGTTACGTCACAATATATTCGCGATCAAAAATATATTTATATAAATTTCATCAACCAATACTTTCTTCAACAAATCCATCCTCCATCTAAACAATCATGGTCCACAATTAAACGACTTTACAATGACAAAACTCTCATTTCTATACTAGAAGAATCTTCCTCCACAGCCCTAAATGATCCTGAAAAACTTAAATTACTAGGCACTCACGTTCAGTCTTCCTTTATTGCTAATCCAGTACATAATTCTTAACTTCATAATCATATAACCCACTTCCTTCCCTTCCTAATTATAACGTTCCACCACTTTTTTGAATTTCGATCGGCACCCCTTTGCAAAAATCCAAAGAAATTCCAACCATCCTCACCGATCTTACCCAAGCATTTGACACCGTATCCCATCCAATACTTTTGATAAAACTGCGCCCTTATGTTTCCGACCACCTCTACACTTTAATCACAAGCTACCTCACTAACCGATCCTTCCATGTCCGCCACCTATCCAAATCCTCAAGTGAATACCCTCTCCAAGTCGACGTCCTTCAGGGCGCTGTGCTTTCCCCATTCCTCTTTCCCTTTACATCAACGACATCCCTTCAACCCCCGGTGTCAAAACCCTCCTATACGCCGATGACTTTGCCTTCCTAGCCCCCGACCTTTCCCTCAATAGATCCTTCATACAAATCCAAAAAGCCCTCATTTCTTTCCAATCCTGGGCCAAGGAAAACAACCATTAACCCAACAAAATCCCAAGCTATCATTTTCTCCTTCAAAAATTCCCCGTCCAATCCCCCACCCCTAACAATAAACCAAATACCCATCCCCTGGCAATCCCAAGTCCAATTCCTAAGTTTCCCTTTTCCAAGAAACTCCTTTGGTTCCATCTCATCCAAAAAACACTACAAAAACACACCGCATCATTAACATCCTGTACCCGCTCCTAACAAATCAATCCATTCTCCCTATAAAACGAATTCTACATACGATCTATCCTTACCTACGCCCAAACCACATGGATATCCACCTCCTAATCCAACCTCAATAACATCACGAAAATCGAAAATCGCATCATCCGTCTCATTTTCCAACCACCCCGCTACACAAGATATAACGACCTAAGATCCCAATACAATATCCCTCACATCCTAAACAAC
Organism: Teleogryllus occipitalis; assembly: GCA_011170035.1. Taxonomy (NCBI): domain Eukaryota; kingdom Metazoa; phylum Arthropoda; class Insecta; order Orthoptera; family Gryllidae; genus Teleogryllus; species Teleogryllus occipitalis. Next base: position 80,525 of record BLKR01000408.1, read on the forward strand.
ATCCACGACTCTGCCATATCCACTATCCAAAATTTCCCCAATAACCCTATATTTCAAAACCTAATCATCCCGCACCGGCACATCCTAACAAACCCTCCCAGACAAAAAACCACCCCTAGATATTCTCCGACTTCCCCCTTCAATTATCTGACCGCAGTGGACGAATGACAAAAACAAAGACCGACGTCGCATCGAGCAATGATGTAGAGACAACGATGACAACACAAAATGATGTAGAGACAATTACGACAACACAAAAATAAAATCCCACCATCCCATTTTCCCCTTTACAAAAAAAACAATCCCATCACTCTTACCCAAATAAACACACACTCACACAAACTTACAAAATTGTCCACCAAATCCTCCTTCGCATTCCTATCCTGTCCTGTTCCTTTCTCTCTTTCCATCGACCTACTTACCTGCAAAAAAAGAAATCCTTATCTAAATAAACAAATGAAACCAACAAAACTAACCACTCTAAGCTTCCAATCCCCCTCCATGTACAGGGAAGTGGAGCAGTCACAAACAAAACGAAAAACTAAAAAAAAAATTAAAACCTTGAAATTGTGAGGGTAAGGTGTTAATGTCGCAATAATTATTGACTTTTTATTGCATGCCACAATAATTAGTCTTCAAGATAGTAATGTCTATTTGAATCATAATTATTTTATTGAAATATATTACAGAGACTTTATTCAATGCTGGCAAACATTATAAAAGATTACAAGGCAGGAAAGCCTGTTAAAACTTCTATTGGGTCTCGCTGTGCCCCAAAAAAGCTATTGCTTAAATTTACTTGATTGATTGATTTTCAGGGCGCTTCAACAGCTAAGGTCATTTGCGCCCGTGTCAAATTATTTTAAGATCAGTGCACAATATTGTAGTGCCAAGCTAACAAAGGAAAATTAAAATTTTTAAATGGAAAGCAAAGTAAAACTGAAAAGGAACGTATACTAATAAAAGGGTTTAGCAGAAAAATGCCAGATAGTTACTTTAAAATCTCGGGCTCGAAGCCAATAATTGGCAGTATCATCTTCTCTTAGATAAGGTTGTAGAAGTTAGTCTCTCCTAAAGAGCTAAAAAGCTTGCAAGGAGAAGATTCGTAATTTCTAAGAATCTCCGCTAGGGAGCTAGCAAGGTGATGCCTTCGACGGCTATCTCCTATCTTAACACAGTGCAAGAGAACATGTTCCACGGTAAGATCTATTATGCAGTATTTGCACATAAGGGGTGGGTCCCCGTGGAGGAAATAACTGTGGGAGAAATGGCAGTGATCGATCCGAAGGCGTGTTAAAATGATCTCGCGCCGATTGATTGATTGATTGGTTGGGTTTAAGGGCGCTTCAACGGCTAGGGTCATTTGCGCCCGTGTCAAATTATTTTAAGACCAGTGCATAATATTGCAGTTCCAAATTAATAAAGAAAATTAAAATCTTTAATAGAAAGCAAAGTAAAACTGAGAAGGGACATATCCTCATAAGAGGGCTTTGAAAAAATTGCCAGATAGTTTGTTTGTTTTTTTTTTGTTTAAAATCTCGGGCTAAAAGCCAATAATTGGCATTATCATCTTCTCAGATAAGGCTGTACAAGCCAGTCTCTCGCAAAAAGGCAAAAAGCTTGCAGAGAGAAGATTCGTCATTACTAAGAACCTCCGCAAGGGAACCAGCAAGGTCATGCCTTCGACGGCTCTCTCTCATCTTAACACAGTGTAAGAGAACATGCTCCACGGTAAGATCCACCTTGCAGCATTCACATATAGGGGGTGGGTCCCCGTGGAGGAGATAACCGTGGGAGAAATGGCAGTGACCGATTCGGAGGCGTGTTAAAATGATCTCCTCTCGCCGAGCATCACGAGATGAGGAAGACCAAGGATTTATGGAATCCTTGATTCTCGTGAGCTTATAATCTGAGTTATGCCACTCCGTTTGCCATTCACTGCGGATAGAGCGTTTTATAAACAGCTTAGTGTCTTCCGTGGGGACTGTGAAGATGTCTAATTCTCTTTTCTTCAAAGCGGACTTTGCTGCCTGGTCCGCTATTTCATTTCCTCTTATTCCCACGTGTCCAGGGACCCAACAAAAGACTAAAATATAGTGACGGACCAAGAGATGGTGGGTTTGCTGTTGGATGGTCATTGTCAGTGGGTCACAAGACGAGAAGGAGGAGATGGATTCAAGAGAGCTTTTTGAATCACTGCAGATCACTACTTTCTTTGTTGACATGTGATTCACGTAAGCCTCTCTTCATTAATTGACACGTGATTCATGTAAGCCTCTCTTCATTAATCTAGGAATTCTACCATTACCGTGTCTTTTATTTACGAATCAGTGGTTTTTGTAAAAAATGACTTGCTCAAGGGCGGGAATATTTTTTCAGAAAATGCCGAAGTCTATTACTATAACACTCGACGTAGAAATCATATTCATCAGGTGACAGTATCAACAGCTCATTACAAAAAATTCACATACAATACATGTACATTATTTTACAACACTTTGCCAGATGACATTAAACGATTAAATTCAATAGAAAAGTTTAAATCCCAAGTGAAATCGTTTCTGCTGCATAGCTGTTTCTATACAATTAGAGACTATACTGAGCATCACAAGAAAAGTAACATTAATTTTAACAATGATACATAATGCATAATTTACCATTTGGACTGTATAAATAAGTATAAACAACCTGTAACAACTATTGTACTACAGCTTCCGGGTCAATGACCCCCATCTCGATCAGGTTTTTCGTCCAGTTTCCCTGATCCATTGAGCAAATGCTGAGATGGCCCCTTGTTTTGCTTCTGGACATAAATGTAACTTCATTTTCTGTGCACGTCTTCTAGAATTCAGTGGGAAATACAATTATTCAAATTATCGTTTCCATGTTGTCGCGGCAGGAAGTAATAAGAGCCAAAATTTATTGCTTATTTATCTTTGAAAATAGATTTTATTACATGGGAGTTTTTTTGTTGTTTTTTTCTCCCTTTCAAAATTCAAAATTTATTGCTTATTTACCCTTGAAAGTAGATTTTTTACATGGGAGTTTTTTTTTTTTGTTTTTTCTCCCTTTCAAAATTCAAAATTTATTGCTTGTTTATCCTTGAAAATAGATTTTATTACATGGGAGTTTTTTGTTTTTTTCTCCCTTTCAAAAATTCAAAATTTAAGTAGTATATGACTTAGTGTAGGGATCACAGAATTTTGAAAATGTGCACACAATTCACTTTTCCCCATAGCACGTCATACGCAGTTTTAACTGTTTTTTGACGTAAAATAAAATAAAATAAAAAAAAAATAAGACATCGATCCAGCATATTTAGGTGCCTCCAAGATCGCATACTTCTCTGCGGTATAGACACTGCACGAAGAGTCTAGTCGAAAACCTTGCGTGGATCTACTGCAGTAGAAGGCACATCCGACTTTGCCGTTTTGGGAGGAGCCATCGGTGTAAATAAAGAAGTGGCCAGGATACGTAGATTTTATCGCCTCAAATTCCGATAAGAATGTACTGGGGGGAGTCAAGGATTTAGGAAGGTTAGCCAGTCTAAGATCTATTATCGGCCGGTGTAGTTTCCACGGGGAAACAAGGTTTCGGGGGGTTTCACAGGGTTGGGTACTTTTATATGAAGCTTCTTTAAGAGCATACGGAGACGGACACCCAGGGGATGGGGTAATGACGGTCTAAGCGCATATGAAGTCAGGTGGGTTGGATGGAGGACTGCTTGACGCGAGGGAGTATCAACATTGGATAATTTCGCGCCATAGGAGGCAATCAGAATATCCCGCCTTCGGCTCAGGGATGGTTCTCCAGCCTCGGCCAAGAGGCATTCGATGCGACTCGTGCGGTAGGCGCCTGTACTAATCCTTATGCCAGCATTGTGTATGGTATTTAATGGCCGGAGGGTTGATGGAGACGCTGACCCATACACTATGCATCCGTAATCCAAGATAGGGCGGATGAGAGTTCTATACAAACGCAGAAGACAAACACGGTCTGCGCCCCAAGAGCTACCAGTAAGAGTGCGAAGGAGATTCATAGGTGATACACATCGGCCCTGTAGTTTACGGATGTGTTTTCGCCAGGTTAGGCTCTTGTCGAATGTGAGTCCAAGGAAGGTTGCGGATTCAACGAATGGAAGCTGCTGTCCTCCAAGAAAAAGGTCGGGGTGATTATGGAGGTGACGGATTCTGCAAAACTGCATGCAAGTGGTTTTTGAAGTAGAGAACTTGAATCCTGTTTCTTCGCTCCATTCCTGCAGTTTGTTGAGCACAAGTTGTAGTTGCCTCTCAATAACGTGCACGCTCTTGGAGGAGCAAAAAATTGCAAAATCGTCAACGAACAGTGATGCTTTCACAGGCTCCCGGATAACTGATGCAATACTATTGATAGCAATGGCAAACAGAGTGACGCTCAAAATTGATCCCTGGGGAACACCGTTTTCTAACTGGTGACTAGAGGATAACACGTCGCCAAGGCGGACGCGGAAAGATCTTGATGAAAGAAAACCTACTAGAAACAAAGGGAGCCGTCCCCTAAGGCCCCAAGTATGCAAGGTGCGAAGAATACCGTACCTCCAGGTGGTGTCATACGCTTTCTCTATATCGAAGAAAATTGCTACCAGGTGCTGACGTAGCACGAAAGAAGTGGAAATCTGCGTAGCGAGGGTGACTAAGTGGTCCATGGTTGACCTGTGTTTCCTGAAGCCACATTGGAGAGGTGTAAATAGGTTCTTTTGTTCCAGGAGCCAGACCAGACGTGTATTTACCATTCGCTCTAAAAGCTTGCACACACAGCTTGTGAGCGAGATTGGGCGGTAACTAGAGGGGGTTGTTCTGTCCTTTCCTTCTTTAGGGATTGGGAGAACGATGGCTTCACGCCAAATCCTTGGTATAGCATGTTCAGCCCAAATCTTGTTGAAAATGCCGAGGAGAAACGAACGAGCGTTTTCAGGTAGGTGTTTCAACATTTGGTTATGTATCTGGTCTGGTCCTGGAGCAGAATCTTTCGCACAAGCGAGGGCACAGGAGAGTTCGTCCATGGAGGAAAAGGCATTGTAATCTTCCTCCACGCGACTCGAGAAGTCTAATTTACAGTTTTCCATTTTTCTTTTCGTGTTTTGAAAGCCAGAAGTATAGTGTACGGAGCTGGAGATTTGTTCGTAATGAGAGGCCATTTCTTCAGCAATTTCTTGTGGAGAGGTTAGGAGATTGCCATTTACCATAAGCCCGGAAATAGACGGCGAAGGGAGTCTTCCACCGATCTGTCGGACCTTTCTCCACACAAGTTTAGGGGATGAACGGCAAGAAAGTGACGAGATGTAGGCTCTCCAGGACGCAGCCTTACTTTCCCGTATCGTTAATCTAGCTCTGGCTCGGGATCTTTTATAGTTTATTAGGTTTTCCATGGTTGGGGTTTTTCCAATGCCCTCTTCCGATCCCGGACCGCGGTGGCACAATCATCGTTCCACCATGGCACAGGGGGGTGTTGTGCATGGCCCGACGACTTCGGGATGGCAGATGAGGCCGCATTAAGGACGGCGTTATTAAAATGGGCAACCATAGCATCGATGTCGTTTGGGCAGTTTTCCGATATTCGTAATTCTTTCTTGAATGTTTCCCACTCAGCTCGGTGGATTAGCCACCGAGGAGGGCGAGCAACGTTCAGATCGGGAATATCGAGGTTGACCCGAATGGGAAAATGGTCACTGCCATGCAGGTCGCCAAGGACAGTCCACTCGAAGATTGTAGAAACGGAGGGACTACAGAGAGCTAGGTCCACGGACGAGAATGTGTTAGAAGCTACGGAAAAGTGTGTGCTTTCGCCAGAATTTAGGAGAATTAAGTTTTGGTTATCTATGATATTTTCAAGTAACCTGCCTCTCGTGCACGACCTTGTGCCACCCCAGGCAGGGTTGTGGGCGTTGAAGTCTTCCACAATGAGAAACGGTGTAGGCACCTGAGAGAGCACATCTTCCAGTTCATTTTGTGACACGACTTGTCCAGGCGGGATATAAATGTTGCAAATGGTAACAGAAATAGTTCGGAAATTTACACGAACGCAAGATATCTGCAGAGTGGTTCGTATGTCTATTTCTTTCGATACCAAAGAGTTTGTGATAAACGTGGCGACTCCGCCATGGGCGCGGAGGCCATCGTCTACGTCTTGCCTGTAGCAACAAAACCCGCGTAGAGAGATGGAGTGCTCAGAAAGGAGATGTGTTTCCTGCAGGCAGATAACCACGGGTCTATGTATAGACATAATTAACTTCAATTCATCCAAACGAGTTCGAAAGTCATTTATGTTCCATGACAGGAGAGCCATAGTTTCTAGTTAAGGTTTGGTTCAAGGGTAGGTTATGTATCAGGTTTCTTTTTCTTCTTTTTCCTTCTTTGTTGGAAAGTAATGGCTTGGTTCATGCGAGGTTCCTCATTCCCAGCAGAGTCATCTTGACTACTGCTGGAGAGGGTCGCATGTATTGAGACACCACGGTCCCTTGAGACAGGCGACCTAGATCTAGCAATAGGGCCTGTCGGCCTCAGCTTCTCTTGATGTGTTTGGGTGTTGGTTGCAATATTTATGGTTTTTGTTTCCGATTTTGTTTCAGGCTGGACAAGAGATTTGGGATTTGCATCTCCGCCGATGTCATCAAAGGACACCTGGCAGGCAGCATCGCGCAAAGTGGAGGCTTTAGGCGTTTGGGTTTCCGAATTGATTTTCTTATGTTGACCCACGGTGTCAGCGAAACTTCGGGCCATGTCCACGGGGTTTCGCGTCTGGTAACGACGTCGTGCCTCCGGAAAGGAGACTTTCTCAGAGACCCTGATCTTCTGGATCTCTCTTTCTCTTAAGAAAATCGGGCACTGGTTGGAATTAGATGGATGTTTTCCACAACAGTTTACGCATTTTGCCTCGGCGGAGCAGTTTGAGTCATTACAAACCTCCCTTCCACAGTGCACGCAGACTGCGGCGCTCATACAGCGAGGTTGCGTATGGCCAAACCTCTGGCATTTAAAGCAGCGCAGAGGGTTTGGAACATACTGCCTGACACGGAGATTGTAGAAGCTACACGATATCTTCTCTGGTAGCGATGGACGGTCGAAGGTCAGTATTAGAGTTGAGGTAGGAGTGGGTACCCCATTTACTCTCCGCTGAATCCTGTAGATCTCTGACACACCATATGGCTCAAAGAAGGCTTTCAAATTTTCTTCCGATTCGGTAGCGAAGTCTTCGTGGTTTACCACACCCTTGCAGAGGTTTAAGGTCGGGTGGGCGGACACATGCACCTGGAGGCCGGCTATTTCTTTGAGGTCAAGGATCTTGCTGATCTGTTCGTCAGAGCGACATTCGAAAAGAATTGTGCCATTTCTCTGACGGACCACCGACTGAAATATACCAAACTTTTCAATTTCCCTGGCAAGTTTTATAGGGCTAACACTTTTCATAGTTTCATTTTCTCTTTTACTTGACATGACGAGAAAGCGGGGCTTAGTAGGTCTGTCTGACTCGTTACAGAAAAAACTCTCAAGATTTACTGTTTCACCAACAAATCTCCTCTTCCTTATGGAAGAGGGCGGGGGGTAGGTTTTTTATCCATTAAGAGGATATCAGATTCATCCCCGTGGTCCCCACCCACCACGGAGCCCAACAAGAGGACACTCCATCGGAGTGCCAGGGTTGCCACGGGGATATAGTGGGGGGTTACCACAGCGCTGCACCGCCGTGGATCCCCCCGCTCACCCTGGAGTTCAGTACAAGACCTAGTCCAAGCCGGTTGATCGGGAGTGGGTTAGCTCCCGACCGCCCGTCTAGAAGAGTCCGTAGCCAAAGCAAGTGTATCGAGACCTACAAGGAATGTTCCCCAAAATACGTAAGAGCACGTATCCCTGGGTGCCAAGAAAAAAGGAGCACGAGGAGAGTAATTGGGAAACAGACAGGCCCCTCAACCGCCAGGACATACATTCCCTCCGACACGGGTGCATGCACGACACACATGCACGGCAAACACATGGGTGGGCGTTCAGCATACAGAGGGGGCTAGTGAAATAGAAGAGGGAGAAGAAAAGAGACAGTATAGAATAGAAGAATGAGAATGTACAATGGGGAGAAGAAAAACGGCTTGTGAAGGAAAGGAATACTTGAGAGCCCTCTCTGTATCCCCCCGTCAGGACGTGGACCAACCCACCTCGACGGGTCTCGCGCCGAGCATCATGAGATGAGGAAGACCAAGGATTTACGGAATCCTTGATTCTCGTGAGCTTAAAATCTGAGTTATGCCACTCTGTTTGCCATTCACTGCGGATAGAGCGTTTTATAAAGAGCTTAGTGTCTTCCGTGGGGACTGTGAAGATGTCTAACTCTCCTTTCTTCGTGGCAGACTTTGCTGCCTGGTCAGCTATTTCATTTCCTCTTATTCCCACGTGTCCAGGGACCCAACAAAAGACTAGAATTTGGGGCGGACCAATAGATGATGGATTTGGTGTTGAATGGTCATTGTCAGCGGGTCACAAAATGAGAAGGAGGGGATGGATTCAAGAGAGCTTTTGGAACCACTGCAGATCACTACTTTCGTTCATGACATCGATACAGCAAACTTAAGTGCTTCCAAGAGCACATACGCGCTGCGGTATAGACGCTGCACGAAGAGTCTAATCGAAAACCTCGCGTGACTCTACTGCAGTAGAAGGCACATCCGACTTTGCTGTTTTGAGAGGAGCCATCGGTGTAAATGAAGTAATGGCCAGGATGCGAAGATTTTATCGCCTCAAATTCCGATAAGAATGTACTGGGAGAGTTAAGGATTGAGGAAGGTTAGACAGTCTAAGATCTATTATCGGCCGGTGAAGTTTCCAAGGGGAAACAAGGTTTCGGGGGGGGGGGTCACAGGGTAGGGTAGTTTTATTTTAAGCGTCTGTAAGGGCATACGGAGACGGACTCCCAGGGGATGGGGTAACGATGGTCTAAGTGCATACGAAGTCAAGTGGGTTGGATGGAGGACTGCTTGGCGTGAGGGAGTATCAATATTGGATAATTTCGCGCCATATGAGGCAATCAGAATATCCCGTCTTCGGCTCAGATATTTCGGCTCAGAGAAGTTCTCCAGCCTCGGCCAAGAGGCATTCGATGCGACTCGTGCGGTAGGTGCCTGTACTAACCTTATACCGGCATTGTGTATGCTATTTATGGCCGTAGGGTTGATGGAGACGCTGACCCATACAATATGCGTCCGTAATCCAAGATAGTGCGGATGAGAGTTATATACAAGCGCAAGAGACGCACACGGTCTGCACCCCAAGCTACCAGTAAAAGTGCGAAGGAGATTTAAAGGTGATACACATCGGCCTTGTAATTTACGGATGTGTTTTCGCCTCTTGTCGAATGTGAGCCCAAGGAAGGTTGCGGATTCAACAAAGGGAAGCTGCTGTCCTCCGCAAAAAATGTCGGGGTGATTATGAAGGTGATGAATTCTGCAAAAGTGCATGCAGTTGGTTTTCGAGGTAGAGAATTTGAATCATGTTTCATCGCTTCATTCCTGCAGTTTCTTGAGCACAAGTTGTAGCTCCCTCTCAATAACGTGCACGCTCTTGGAGGAGCAAAAAATTGCAAAATCGTCAACGAACAGTGATGCCTTCACAGGCTCCCGGATAACTGATGCAATACTATTGATAGCAATGGCAAACAGAGTGACGCTCAGAATCGATCCCTGGGGAACACCGTTTTCTAACTGGTGACCAAAGGATAAGGCGCCACCGAGGCGGACGCGGAAAGATCTTGATGAAAGAAAACCTACTAGAAACAAAGGGGGCCGTCCCCTGAGGCCCCAAATATGCAAGGTACAAAGAATACCGAACCTCCAGGAGGTGCCATACGCTTTCTCTATATCGAAGAAAATTGCTACCAGGTGCTGACGTAGCATGAAAGAAGTGTAAGTCTGCGTGACAAGGGTGACTAAGTGGTCCATGGTTGACCTGTGCTTCCTGAAGCCACATTGGAGAAGTGAAAATAGGTTCTTTTGTTCTAGGATCCAGACCAGACGTGTGTTTACCATTCGCTTTAAAAGCTTGCACACACGAGAGCAAGCTTGGGCGAGATTGGGCGGTAACTTGAGGGGGTTGTTCTGTCCTTTCTTTAAGGATAGGAAGAACAATGGCTTCACGATATTGGTATGGTTCCTTGGTACGGCATGTTCAGCCCAAATCTTGTTGAAAAATGCCGAAGAGAAAGGAACGAGCGTTTTCACGTAGGTGTTTCAACATTTGATTATGTATCTGGCCTGGTCCTGGAGCAGAATCTTTCGCACAAGCGAGAGCATAGGAGCATTCGTCCATGGAGGAAAAAACATTGTTATCTTCCCCCACGCGACTCGAGAAGTTTAATTTGCAGCTTTACATTCTTCTTTTCGTTTTTTGAAAGCCAGAAGGATAGTGTACGCAGTTGGAAATGTGCTCGTAATGAGAAGCCATTTCTTCAGCAATTTCTTGTGAAGGGGTAAGGAGATTTCCGTTCACCAGGAGCCCTGATTAGACGGCGAAGGGAGTCTTCCACCGTTCTGTCGGACCTTTCTTCACACTACTTTAGGGGATGTACGACAAGAGAGTGACTAGATGTAAGCTCTCCAGTTCGCAGCCTTACTTTCCCGTATCGTCAATCTAGCTCTGGCTCGGGATTTTTTATAATTTATTAGGCTTTCCATGGTTGGGAACCTACTAAGTTTTGCCAATGCCCTCTTCCAATCACGGACCGCGGTGGCGCAATCAACATTCCACCATGGCACAGGGGGATGTCGTAGGTGGCCCGACGACTTCGGGATGGCAAATGAGGTCGCATGAAGGACGGCGTTAGCAAAATGGGCAACCATAGTATCGATATCATTTGAGCAGTTTTCCGATATTCGTATTTCTCTCTTGAATGTTTCCCACTCAGATCGGTGGATTAGCCAGCAAGGAGGGCGGGCAACGTTCAGGTCGTGAATATCGAGGTTAACCAGGATGGGGAAGTGGTCACTGTCATGCAGGTCGCCAAGGACAGTCCACTCTAAGATTGTAGAAACAGAGGGACTTCAGAGAGTTATGTCCACGGACGAGAAAGTGTTAGAAGCTACGGGAAAATGTGTGCTTTCGACAGTGTTTATGAGAATTAAGTTTTGGATATCAATAATTTATTTAAGTAAACTGCCTCTAGTGCACGACCTTGTGTCACCCCAGGCAGGGTTGTGGGCGTTGAAGTCCCTCACAATAAGAAAAGGTGCGGGCAACTGAGAGAGCACATCTTCCAGTTTTTTCTGTGACACGACTTGTCCAGGCGGGATATAGACGTTGCAAATGGTAATAGAAATAGTGCGGAAATTCACACGAACGCAAGATATCTGGAGAATGGTTCGTATGTCTATTTCTTTAGATACCAGGGAGTCTGTGACAAAATTGGCGACTCCGCCATGGGCGCGGAGGCCATCGTCTACAAGCCTGTAGCAACAAAAGCCGCGTAGAGAGAGGGAGTGCTCAGAACGGAGATGTGTTTCCTGCGGGCAGATAACCACGGGTCTATGCAAAGACATTATTAACTTTGACTCGTCCAAACGGGTATGAAAGCCATTCCATGAAAGGAGAGCCTTAGTTTCTAGATCTTAGGTGTCTTAGATTCTAGGGTGGGTTAAGTATCGAGTTTCTTTTTCTTCTTTTTTCTTCTCTGTTGGAGAGTAATAGGCTGGTTCGTGCAGAGTTCCTCGTTCCCTGCAGAGTCGTCTTGACTACTGCTAAAGAGAGTCGCATGTGTTGGGAGACCACGGTCCCTTGAAACAGGCGACCTAGATCTAGAAATAGGGCCTGTCGTCCTCGGTTTCTCTTGATGCGTTTGAGTGTTTGTTGAAATAATTATGCTTTTGGTTTCCTTTTTTGTTTCATATTGGACAAAATGTTTGGGATCGGCATCTCCGCTGATGTCACCACAGGACACCTGACAGGCAGCATCGCGCACAGAGGAGGCTTTAGTTGTTTGGGTTTCAGAATTTACTTTCTTCTGTTGACCCACGGTGTCAGCGAAACTTCGGGCCATGTCCACGGGGTTTCACGTCTGATAACGACGTCGGGCCTCCGGAAAGGAAACTTTCTCAGAGACCCTGATCTTCTAGATCTCCCTTTCTCTTATGAAAATGGGGCACTGGTTAGAATTTTATGGGTGCTTTCCACAACAGTTTACGCACTTTGCATCTGCGGAGCAGTTCGAGTCGTTACAAGACTCCCTTCCACAGTGCACGCAGACTGCGGCGATCATGCAGCGAGGTTGCGTATGGCCAAACCTCTGGCATTTAAAACAGCGCAGAGGGTTTGGGACATACTGCCTGACGCGGAGATTGTAGAAACTACATATTATTTTCTCTGGCAGAGATAGACGACCAAACGTCAGTATCAGCGTTGAGGTAGGGGTGATTACCCCATTTATTCTCCGCTGAATTCTGTAAATGTCGGACACACCATATGGTTGGAAGAAAGCTTTCAAGTTTTCTTTCGATTCGGATGAAAAGTCTTCATGGTTTATCACACACTTGCAGAGGTTTAAGGTCGAGTGGGCGGACACATGCACCTGGAGGCCGGCTATTTCTTTTAGGTCAGTGATTTTGCTGATCTGTTCGTCAGAGCGACATTCGAAAAGGATTGTGCCGTTTCTTTGACGAACCACCGTGAGTATGCGTTAATAGGTTTAATATGAGTGTCACTTCCTGTGTGCATCCCTGCCTTCTCAATGCAATCAAAAGAAACTTGTCAAGAGTACCATTTAATTTACCATTAATCAATCAACATTAACTAATCAATCAAATATTTATGGTTAATCAATTTCATTTACATTATTCTCATAATAATGTAATCATTATTACTAGTGCCTTAGATTTTTTGTTCAGATGAAGTATGATTACTAAGTTATTTGAATTTGATATACTACAAAGAGTTAAATGGTGTAAAATTATTCGGATGGATGATATTCCCAGCTATTCAAAAGGTACATGTAAGGAAAGTGACAGATGTAGAACAACCAGATATAGGTTAGGTAATGAAACGAGAGCAAGTAAATATTCGCTGAATAGTGAAGGGAAAATGTAGGATCCGTGAGATCGAAGAGGAAGATTGGGAACATATTTTAAAGAGATGTCTGGTTTTTTAGGAAGGAAGAATATGGACGAGGTAGAATATTCAGGATAATGTGAGGTGGTTGACGACAAGGGGGAAAGGATCAGTGTGGTAAATACAGGAAAGGGCTTAGTGTGTAACATAGTACTCACGCAACTTTTCTTGAACGATGATCTTACTTCCCCTTCCCTTGAGCAATAAAAAGTTGAAGGCAAAAGCTCGCAGCGAGCACTGATATCATTCCAAGCATTAAACTTCGTTGGCACGAAACAGAAGCTAGTCAAAGTTAGTTGCTTTCATAGTCAAGAACTGTTCAGCATTATTACCATTATCTCAATATGGCTGAGGCAGATCCAGGTCCTTCAAGGGATGCACCTTAAACTTCTATGTAGTGTCCCTGCTGTTGCCTACCCAGAGCGATGACATGGCTGCCCACGTAGCAGGTTTGACTTTGACGTTCCAGAGTTTGGCATTACTGTAAATACTCTAGTGGCCGACTTTGTAACTAATGCCCCCACTCTGCCCGCATTTCTTCAATCCATCGTTCAAGAAAAGTTGCGCGAGTAGTATTAATATACAGGGTGAGTCACGTAACTTTAGCACCTCCTGTAACTTTTGAACGGTTGAAGATATTGAAATGCAGTTTTTACGGAAGTGCATCAGAAAATAGGGCTAACTGATACGTGTATTTATTTCTATTTTATCACTTGTATTTTACGAGATATTTGAGGTAACATCGTTTTTTCAAATGGAACTATACATATTTTTTCAGTCTATCATAAAGAGCGTAAAAAGACAAATTCAATGATATACATATTGTCATATGTTATATAAGGATTTTTTTTGAGAAATTTTGATTCTTTTGCGACCAGTTCTTAACGGATATTTTGAATGTAACCGACCGCCACAGAAGGTCACGCAGCGCTCCAGCACCAAGCGCGCGCTCGGGGAAGGGAAGGGATCTTCGTATTTCTGTTATAGTCCTTGTATATTGATCCTGGAAAGTATCAATGGGGGACTTTTCTGCAAATTATTGTTTCCTTGATCATTGTATTTTATTTTGAATTATCATATTTACTTATTATTTCGAAATGAAATAGATTGTAAATTTTCATTGTGTAAATAAAAAAAAAGATGCAAAACATATCCCAAATATTCACAAAACTGTTGCAGTTTTTTCCCTGAACTCTGCTTTCCATCCTTCCCCATTTCCAGATTTTTTTAAGGAATAGAAGGATTAAAAATGAGGATTTATCGTAAGTATGTATTGTAATAAAATTGTTTATTACTTCAATTCCAGTTATTGGGGTTTTATATCACAGGATATTAAATGGATCTTGAAACAAAACATACTAAGAATAAATACAGACTAAGAATAAGATAAAGAATATTGCATATACTGAGCAAGCAATAATAATAAGCGTAGAATAATAACACAAGGATAGAAACATCCATTAAGATAATAATTAATCACTAAAATAAAAATATATTCCCAAAATATAGTAAACAATAGTAAATAAAGGTAATCACTAGAGACGGACAAAACTGCATTCAGTCTCTCGTATCTCGTCCGACCTGTGAATCATTCTCGCTGGCCGAAGAAGGGAGAAGGGTCGTGGAGGGGGTAGCACCCAGCCAAGCCCAAGGGAGTGCACTGGCGAAGGAGATTCTCTTTCTCTGCGGGAGGCAACGAGACAACGAGATTCTCGTATCTCGTAGGGACAGAGTATTCTTCTAAGCAGTCCAAGCCGACCGAAGCTCGGGAGAGACTCATGATCAAAACTGTTTAGCGTAGAGCAATGATTTCTTCCTAATTAATTGATTTAAAATAAATACTCTCTAGCGTAATAATGAAACGTTTCCTTTTGCTTGCATAATATTGAAGTATTACATATCGTCGTTCACAAGAAAAGTAATAAATAAATAAACAAATAAATTAATTAATAAAAATAAAAGGAGATGGCTCACACCGACAACTGTATTAAAGTGTATTCTTATTATTGTAAATGTTTTGTGTTACGGTGTTTACGTTTTGCATACTTTGTATGTAAATGAAAACCATACATAATTCGTAAAAATTGAATTATGAAATAATAATTCCATTGAAGAGAACCTTTTCTTAGTGTCCTTCATCGAGCTATCTCCCATTTGACCTGAGAGATGACCTAAGCCTATCTTCGTATTTCGCACGTGGAGAGGCTGTCAACGTATGCGTCGCGCCGTAGGCGTAGGACCGTTTCTTCCCTCCCTGACCCCTCCTACAGTGAACCGAGGAAGCTTTGACACCTTGATATGATAGGAGCGTTCAGAATATTCGGGATATGTTTTGTATCTTGAAATACGAGGATCCCTTCCCTTCCCCGAGCGCGCGCTTGCTGCTGGAGCGTTGCGTGACCTTCTGTGGCGGTCGATTACATTTAAAATATCCGTTAAGAACTGGTCGCAAAAGAACCAAAATTTCTCAAAAAAAATCCTTATCTAACATATGACAATATGTATATCATTGGATTTGTCTTTTTACGCTCTTTATGATAGACTGAAAAAATATGTATAGTTCCATTTGAAAAAACAAAGTTACCTCAAATATCTTGTAAAATACAAGTGATAAAATATAAATAAATACACGTATCAGTTAGCCCTATTTTCTCATGCACTTCCGTAAAAACTGCATTTCAATATCTTCAACCGTTCAAAAGTTACAGGAGGTGCTAAAGTTACGTGACTCACCCTGTATACTTCGTAAGTAGAGTAGTATTTGTGTATATTATGTATATATGCGAATATGTTGTGTAGATAAAATTGTAAAATAAAATTCATTCATTCACTTCAAAGAGTGGACATGTGAGTGAAACATACATTACATTACATTATTAAATGTTTTAGATATGCAATTGTGGAGTTCTGAAAATGCATAATTTTATTTATTTGTGTTGTTGAAATGGAAATGAGTTTAAAGTGAAATTAGTGAGTAAAATTTAATGTTTATGACTCATGTTACTTTTTGGCTATTAATATTTCATTTTAAGTGAAGTGTCAATTTTTTGTCTACTTATGTTTGTAAATTTTATTGATTTTGTAGGTAAATTTTATTGACACTTATAATTTTGAATACTGTAAAATTAAGCAAATTTTCTTAGTAAATTTTTCTGTTGGAGAATTTGGACGTTTAATGGTGTAAGGTAGCAAGTTAAGTAGCAATTTTTTTGTATTCAGTTTGGTAATGGGCATTTTTTGATACTTTTATGCTTTCTCCTTTCAAGAAGATTATTCATTGTACGTCACTTTTTGCTCAAGGATTTTTCTATTAAAAATTTTTGTTCTTCTAACAAATATCATGCCTTTCTTTTAATATAACACGATTAGACATTAGATACTCCATTAATATTTTTATGTAGCAGGGTTGCCGTGTTTAACACAAGATTTTTCATTTTCTAAATATGGAATTTTTTATGTATATTATTTTATGTATTGTAAAAGTCTACGTTTCCATTATTTTCACATATGTTTCTGTCTGTATGCTAGAAATTGACCCTCAAGGGTCATCCTGATAGAGAAGATGGTATACTATCAATATATGTAAAATTTATTAATTCACAAAATCAGTCAAATTTCTAAATGTTCATTTTTAACGATAATTTTTAAAAATCAATTGAGTATTAATGCAATTTTTGTATTCAATTTATTTTATATAGATGGTAGCATAGTTATTCTTTTGTTTTCACTGGTTTTGGTAAGGTACATGCCAGGATGTTTTGTAATGCTTGTAAGCCCAGGGGCCTTGGGTTCTAAAATTGTAAAAATTGAATATTTGATGTGAATATGATTTGTTGTGGACAATGATTTGTTGTGGAAAAATTTGTTGTGAATTCAAGAAATTTTAGGGACTGCTCCTTGCAATTTGTCGTTTAAATCTGACCACCCATGGTGCGTAAGTTTATTCTTTATAGAACCTTCAAATTATATGAAATCATATATTTGAATTTTTAAATTACTTTATTTTAAGTCGCATAAACTACACAGGTCATGAATGACTAATACAATAATAAAATGCAATTACAAATCTGTGGAAATAGCAATATTTTTACAAAATTGTATCACTTTTTCTTAATAACTTGGCAATGATAAAATTGCATTAGAATTTTCATTTCCTAGGCACTTTTTTCTGTCTTTATTGTGGATGGGGCATTCCTAAAGGATGTGTTTTATTGACAGAATAGTATTGCGGATGGCACAAGGTTCAAATACAGTTGCAAAGTGAAATAAGTGAATAAGCATTAATTTGTTCAATATGATTGTAATGTACCTGTGACCAAGCACTACATTATTGCATGTACTGCAATACCATTAATTTATTTCAACATTACTCATATTATTGTCAGCTGTTACTCATATTATTGTCAGCTGTTCCTATCAGTGCTTTGGTTTTTCTGTTCAGGTGAAATATGGTTGCTTAGTGAATATGAATGTGCTTTTAATGAGTTAACATGTGAGTGAAACACACATTACATTACGAAAAGTTTTAGGTATGCAATTATGGTTTCTGAACTTGCAGTATTTTATTTAGATGATTTCTTTGAATGTAACTCAGTTCCTAAGTGGAATTAGTTTGTAAATATTACATTACATTTTTTTGACATGGGAGTCGGTAATATTTAATGTTTGACTGATGTGCTACTTTATTTGGTGGCAATTAATACTTCTTTTTTTACTGTGTATTTACTTCCTGTTCAATTATATATAATTTTTCAGGATATTGATAAGTAATCTATACATTTTTTATGGAGAAGCCAGAATTCAATTATGAAAATTATTGATAATTATCATTTTGATTTTAAAGAATATGTGGAATAAAATTGGAAATTCAGTGGATATATATTTATTTTTAAAATAAAATTGTTTTAAGAGAAAGAATTGCTAAGAAATAATTTAGTAATTTCGAATTTAAGTTCTTTAATCATTCAGCTTCAAATAGAATCATTTCCTGGTTTTGTGAATATTCAATTTTTGTGTTATTTTTTTAACTTATGAATGAGAAATAAATGGACCAAATAATGTGAGGGAAAAAAAAGAAAATAAATTCTGCATTAAGTTTGATCTATTTCAGGGTTTGATGTAAAATATTTTTCTAGTTTGTTGTGGAGTCAAATTTGATTTTTGAAAATTGATGTAGGCTGTTTTTTAATATTGAAACAGGAGAGTAAGATGTTTTGAAATTGTTGACCATTGTGGTCTGATGTTGGGGTGTATTTGAGCAATAAAATTTTGAAATTTCTCTGATTCATATTGGTCTAAACTCTTTCATAGTTCATAGTAAATTATTAATTTTTCTTCTGATGTCAAGGAGTTTGTTGCCAAAAATGTCTTAGATTATGTTTGGATTTAATAAGATTTAAGTAATATATAGGGAGAGATAGAATATGAATGAAAGGTTGTATGTGTGTGCTGGAATATTTATAAGCCTCTAAAAGTGTTATACTAAATTTTTCTGTTTCTATATCAGTTTTTTGTGTATTGTGTATTATTGTTTTTTGGGAAGTTAAAATATGAATTTATGAATGGACGTTATATATTCCAGTTTATACAAATGTTATGAAGGAGTAATTGATTTTTAATAATGAAGAATTAAAACATAGGTTATTCTTTGTTCATAAGGAGATGATCAAAATCTAATTCAGGAAGTGAAGATTGAAAGCATTGTAGATTTACATTTTTTGTAATTATTACAGTTAAAATATCTGGTATTATATTGTTGTGATTGGAATAATAGGTTGGTTCAAAGGGAGGATGTATGACTAAATTAATTTGAGTGATATATTTGTTGTAAATGAATACCTTGGGGATTTGATAAGTTGCATCCCCACAAAATGTGTCTGCTATTGAAGTCTCCTAAGAGTGTGATTGGATTAAAAGATTGAAAAATGAGATAATAAATTTGAGTAGGAAAGTGTGTGTTTAGGGGTTTATAAATAGAATATAAAGAGGAAATAGTGTTACTTAATTTAATTTGTAAAGCTACACATTCTAAAATGTAAAGACAAAAATATTTGCTTATGGAATATAGAATTCATTATAATTGTTATCATTATTATTATTATTATTATTATTATTATTATTATTATTATTATTATTATTATTATTATTATTATTATTATTATTATTATTATTATTATTGCTACTCCACAGAATCATGATCAGAAATTCTATCATTTCTATAAATGTCTTATAATCTTTGTATATAATCTTTTAAGTACAGTTTTTCTTTAGGGGTTAGACATGTTTCAGAAATCCATGCCATGTCAGTATTATGAAATGAAAAAAGGGGATAAAAATATTTTGGTGTCATTTTAGACTATTTAAATACCATTTTATTAGTGTAATAGTATTAGTATGTGTATTAAGAGACATTAAAAAGTGGAGGAAGGATGTTTTGAAATAAAGAGAGAATTTTTGGAATAATTGTAGAAATAATTTGTTGAACTATGTTGGAAATTAAAGATGTGTAATTTGAAGTAGAAGAGTTTTATTTTTATATATCAGAGTAAGAGAATCTATATTACGAGTGATTATATGTTGGAGATGTGGTAGTATTTGTATTTGAATGGAGATTTTGAATAGTACTGGTATGTTGACAGTTTTGTGAGAAGGACAATGCAAATTTTTAATTATTAATGTACGTTTTTCAAACTTCCTCCTGTTTTTTTCTTTTGAAGAGCATTATTGGTTGTATGTTATTATTTCATCATGTATACATTATAAATTAAATTATGGTACTATATGCCCGTTGCTATTTCAAAGTAGTAAAACAACATTAATAAAATTATCTCAGCAAATCTGCATTTTTGAAGGACACTACGTACATTTAAACACGCCGCGTCGGTATCCTCAACGCACTTACGCGTTTCATGTCGATGAGGTTGGCAGTGCGGAAACACCGCCATGTTGAGTTTTTAGGGTCTTTTCTTACGTGGAAACACCTATATCTGCCGGGCGCCTGGCAGTTAACAATTAATTACTTGGAAGCCTGAAGAGCAATTAATTTAATTTTTGCGTAATTAATTAGCAATTAAATCGCTCTACAAGATGGCATATTTGGTTTTGTGGTAACTAATTGTGGCAGCTCCAGCGATATCTTCCGCTAGCTCACCATTAATTACGCAAAGATCTGAAGAGTAAAAAAATTGATTTTTGCGTAATTAATTAGCAATTAAATAGTTCTAAATAGTGGCATATGTGATTTTGTGGAAATGATTTTGGTTGTGACAGCGTAAGAGAGGTGTACTGGCTCGCGGAATCGCGCGGCCCTGCATTGGGCATAAACGCTGATGCGACGAAGAGAGAAAGCGGCTGAAAGAGACGGAGGTCGTAGTAGGTGCGTCAAGCTGGAACAGCCAAGTCAGCACACCCACACGAAACATGTCTAATCATTTATTGCTAATAATTTGCCAATTAATTGCCACATTTTTGAATTAATTGCCACGTATTTTTGTGGAGAAAACGGGTGTGTGCTAGCTTGACGTCAGCCAGCACACCTGAGCCAGAGCTTGGAAACCATCTAATCATTTATTGCTAATTAATTGCCAATTAATTGCCACGATTTGGAAAAGATGCGGGTTGCGTCATGCCTGCTGCCATTTACTTTGATTATTTTAGACTGAAAATACGTGCGAAATAATTCCAAATTGTGGCAATTAATTGGCGATTAATTAGCAATAAATGATTAGGTGGTTTCAGTTGAGCTCTGGCTCGAATTTAACTGATGTGTGTGCTGGCTTAACGTCAAGCTAGCACACACCCGTTTTCTCCACGAAAATACGTGGCAATTAATTAAAAAATGTGGCAATTAATTAGCAATAAATGATTAGACATGTTTCGTGTGGGTGTGCTGACTTGGCTGTTCCAGCTTGACGCACCTGGTCGTAGTCGCAACAACCCGGCCCGAACTGAGCTTGCCGATGTTCTCCATCTAAATGCATTGGGCAATTCGCGCATGCGCTCTTGACTTTTTGGTAGCTTCATTTGATTGTATGGAGCAGGCACGTAAGCGCAGTAACCCAAGCCCACCGCCCAGGGTGGCCCTGAACGGAGCTTTCTGACGTTCGCATCTGACACTGTGGTAAGCACCGTCTGTTGGGTATGGTGTTACATGAAACCACAGTGTTTTGTGAATTTATTTGATCTGTGTGTTATTCGTATTGTGTGTGTTCTATTTGTGTGCTGCCTTTCGCGCTACATAACGGTAAGAGCTTGTCCTATGGCAGAAAATGCATGTATAATTGGGGTTATTAAAAAAACGTTGTTTTTCTTTTGTAGAGAAACGGAAATGCTTCGTCTAGGGAGGCCTGTTCCGGAGCTTCCTGACTTCAGATGTTTAAATAAAGAAAAGGGAAGTCAGTATTTTCGCTTCTTTAGTACTCAAAAATATGAAAACACCATTGGTTAATAGGGAACAGAAAACGTAATAAATTATTTTGCTGGGCAATGTTTGTTTGTTTGTTTGTTTGTTTGTTTGTTTGTTTTTTTCACGATCGTAATCTAAGGTACGAAGAAGGCCAATTTTGCACAATCTCTCAAATGTAGTCACAAAACACGACCAATCACAAAGTCATTTGCGTTCACTTATTCAGCTGGCCACTCTTAAAAGTGACCACATTGAAACTGAACTTGATCTAACCTTCCCATTCTTCGGTTCTCGTTTTAAAAATTAAATTCTGAAATTAACAGGTTACAACACAATCGTTCATTACTCAATTACTTGTTTCTTTTCTTCATACGGCAGGGAAGGAAAGCTATTATTTAAAACTATTGTTCCACTTTTTCACTATCGTTATCCCAATATAACACTCAGTTCATAAGTATCGCTAAAGACGGCAACGCGTATCTGAGAATATCACGATCACGGACGCTCGCTCTCCAGCAGGCTGTTAAATACAGATCCAATGCCTTGAAACGCTTTGTCCGTGAGTGGAGGGACGTTGCGCGCATGCGCTGCCGCCTCCCGATTCGTCCTGAAGATGTTGGAGGCATTCGCCAACGACCTGAGCTGGCTCGCGTACTGCCTGCGTTGCATGGACGGGCTGGTGCCGATCTGTGACGCCGATCGCATGGAAAATCGAATAAATAAAAAATCTAAATATATTCTAAGGGAAAAAATGATTTGTTTTATTTCCTTGGGCGTTGACACACGACTTGCATACCCAAAGAACACGCCACTGTTATAACCCCTGTTGGCACATAGGCTGTCAAAATTAATTCACATTGCTGCCATAGTTGAAATTCTATCATTTATAACAATTCCTTGGCGCTAATTAACAGCAAAGGGAATGCATTTTGAACGTCCCTCGTTGGATTGATATTTTTTCACTAAAAACCGCGGGCTGGCTTCCAGAGAGAAAGGCAAAGACGTCTTTCGTATGAAACTCTTTGGAAGGACAAACAGAAAAAAAAGTTCTGCTTTGACAAGTAGAACTGCTTTCATAGACGCTAGCGAGATCGCGCCAGATACTGGGGGCTCGCACTGTTGGCACATTTCTAGGAATCAAATGCATTTCTTAATATGACGCCACCAGACTTAACTGTTGGAGAATTTTTCAGCCGAGCATTTTCACAAAAGATCACCTCGCCAGTTACAAGGCGTTGTAGTAATTCACATCCTGGCTGCATTGAAAAAATTAAATTTTTGACTGTTGGTAGCACAGGCCACTTACAGACGTTATAAATTCTGTGCAAAGAGGTTTTGGCGCGGAAATATATGAAATTGTATTGCGCTCGAATTACGACAGAAAAGAATCTTCTGTTCGCGTAAGACAAGGTAACATTGACAACTTTTTGAATATTCAATCATTTTTACGCTGGGGTAAACTAATAGTTCTTAAATAATTGTCTTTCAGAATTTTCCCTTGTGGTACGCAAGAAAACTGTGGCTACGCTCTGTAGGCAACCCGATTCGTTCTCCTGTGGCTCTCCCAAAAACTCGGATGAAGCTAATTTCCAGCCTCAACAACCCCATTGAGTTAATATGGGCCCAAGTAAAAGGTTATGTGGTACGAAACAATCAGTCATTCACTTTGACTGAAGTGGAAAGGCATCTGAATAAGGCTGTAACCGCGGAAGAATGACGAAATGTAGCAGAACATACCAAGAAAGCGATAACAGTTTATTCGGAGAAGGAAGTCATGATAGAAAACGACAATGAAGAACTAGATTAATTTAGTGACTTCAAGTAGCTCGAGTGCTAGTCCCACAGAGAATGACAGTGACACAGACATGAGCGGTGTATTTCTCATCGCCATCTAAATTAGTGTAATTAAGTGTAAATAAATGCTGTATTTTAGTGTAGGCCGTAATATGTACTTAATATAGTGAAGAACATAATAGGTAATCGTTACAGAACAAGCTGCTGCTTCATGCAATGTGAGTAAATGACTTGGTTACTTTTATAAGTATTTATTTCAAGTGTTTATTTCCGTGTCCCGGTAACACGTGATCAGTGGTGCGCGACTTGGCAACGCCGCTTCCTTCGCTCGGAAATCTCAATCACCTTCATTTAATCGGACTGTAGAGGTCCAACTGCCCCGGCTGAGGAGCCTCCGCCACCGTCTCGGCCTGGCCGGGCGGAGGCAACAACCATGACGACCGCTCCGAACCCTAGAGTGTAGAAGGCTCGTATTTCTGTTTGTCCTGCTTAGTCGAACGGTTTTCAGTGTTAGAAATGACATTCCTTCCCTTCTCCTCACGTACATTTGCCGCAAAGGGCTCTTGTTTAGAATGTTTCTCGCTCGGAAGGGAGTCAGTTTGTGAGCGCTTGCTGGTGGCTCAAAGAATGGCTAAATACACACGATGTAACTGTTCACTAAGGCTCAAATACTGAACATTTAGTAAATGACACATACTGAAATAGTATGCCATTCACAAGAAGGTACATTGTTGACAATGTTATCATGTAAAAACGGGCAGTACCCCTTCATCTCCCCCCTCACCGCCCTGATCTAAATCCCATTAAATTTGTTGGGGGGGGGGTCATTAAAGGACAACAGATTTTTCAAACACACAGATATACACAAATATACGTGAGCGTCCCGAGAGACAAAATTGATAATTGATTATATTTTAGTAAATGCTAAATTAACTCCTCTGTATCCGATACTCGAGTCTACAGAAGGTTTGACATTTTTTCCGATCACTTCATGGTAGCGGCACATATAAATATACCTGCCAAATGGATTTAAAAATTTACAAAACATAACATCATTAAAAAACACTATTTCAATATCCATTTATTACAACAAGACAGTATAAGGAAATTATACGGCCGACGTTTACTGGACTACTTGGATCATAGAGCTATCAGGTTAAATGTAAAACAAGAATGGGAAGACTTGAAAACAGTTATGACAAAAGCTGCTAGTGGAGTACTAGGTAAAAGGTATAGGGGCACAAGTCAGATAATATTTAGAAATTTGAAATGAAATAAAAAACATTAATCGAAGACAAGAAAAAATATATTTTAAGATACAGTCATAATCTGATCTAGACAACATAGCTTACAAACAAAAATTCGCCACAGTAAAAAACAAGTGAGAAAATTAAATCGGGAAGGTTGGAACAGATACATTAACGGAATAGAACAAGATGTGCATGGTACTCAAAAGAGAGCGTATAAAATTTTGAAACATTTAAATAGTGAAGAAAAAGAGTTGCGCATTAATTACATCTCAGAAATAGAATGGCTGAAGTACTATAAAGAATTATGGTCGTCAAACAGAGAAGAAGAGGAGGAAAACTGCACAGGAGAGTTTGCTTTTGTAGATCCAATAGAATATAGGGAACTTGAGGAACTGCTCCAACACTCCTGGAAGTGACGGACTAAATATAGAGCTATTTAAATATATGCCTCAAGAGATTAATGCCTGTTGGAACATCTGTAAAATCCTAGATGAATGGAAGAAGGCAACAATCCATCACATTCATCTTATCAATTAACAATACATCATACTCAAGAGAGGAAATCTCAGTGACTGTAATAATTACAGAAGCATCGGTGTCCTGAATACTGCATACAAGATCTATGCAAAAATCATTACGAGAAGGCTAAATAAAATAAGCGACAGGCTTTTGTCAGAAACACAAAATGGATTCCGTAAAGGGGGCTCATGCTCATATTGTACATTTGATCTTCAACAAGTAATAGAAGAAAGGCGAGTACAATCTGCCTACATATATCCTTTTTATATACTTTTTAACGTTTATTTTGTTTCTTAACACAATCACTGAAAACACTTGATTTATGTTTTACACGTCACGCTTCTCTTGATTATTTATTTACACTAAACTTCTCTTGATTATTTATTTACAGTACACTTCTCTTGATTATTTATTTACACTACACTTCTCTTGATTATTTATTATTTATTTACACTACACTTCTCTTGATTATTTATTTACACTGTTCACTTCTCTTACACTGTCGCATAGTCATAAGCACTGGCCACAGTTCAATGCACTGGCCACAGTCCACTGCACTGACCACAGTCCACGACGCCGGCCGCAGTCCACTGCACTGACCACAGTTCACGTCACTGAGCACAATCACTGCACTGCTATTCACCGCGATGCTTACACTTCACAGCTCAGCTTCCACTTCAGACTTAAAACTGACTCGCGGTCGCCGGCCGCCGCGTATTTATACTCGCCGGGTGCCGTCGAGAACTTTCCGGGCCCCGCGATACGCCTGGCGAACACTCTGGGACAATCTAGGGCAAGGACCGCCGGCAGATGACGCAATCCGCACATACAGGTAGTTCGTGGTGGTGTCGGCGTTTAGTGAAATCATACAGATACTTGCAGCTGGAGCCTCTAGTGCAGTTGGAGGTTAAGAAGAAGTGACAGTCAATTGTCTTCTTTCCAAAGAAGACGTCATATCCATATGACGACATTCCATGGTGGTAGCTGCAGACTAAGATGCTAACCTCAGTGTACCGGAATAGTACTTCCAACATTCTTCTCACTATTCTCCAGTTCAGTCCATCGAAACCACATCCCAGTTTGGAGATGGCAGTCTTCTGGACGTTGTTTTGCAGTACTTGTTGGCGTAATTCAATCAGAGTTTCCCAGAGATTTTTATAGGATGCCTTGTGATACGATTTACTTTTTGTGACAAGGTAATAAACATATCGACTTACGTCGTGAAGTTGCAGAACCTTCCCAATATCTGTTTGTTGGTTCTCTAATTCTTCTATTTTTCCGTATTTTCTCTTGAATACAGCAGCAACACCTCTGGCCATATCTAAATCCTGGGCGACACAATACACCAATGCATATTCCTGGGGTACCGCAACAGATCCTGTTGCACTTCCATTGTTACACCATAACGCACTTTAAGGTTTTCACAATAATGAGACATAAACTTGTCAAATGTGAACTCTTGAATGTCCAGCTCACAACCTCGTGCGGTCTTTTCTTCATCATAATTTTCATTACTTCCTGCGTACAGGGCCAGCCGATTCGAATGGACGACTCGTGGTTTTCCATTCGACAATTTTTTAAATCGGTAGACAACATCATTGATCCTCTTCACTACCTCGTTCGGTGCTTCCCACTGTTGTTTTAATTTTGGACACAAACCGCGGCGTCGTTGGGGGTTAAAAAGCCAAACATGATCTCCAGGTTGATAACCTCCTCCTTCAGCTTTGATGTCATACCGGTCTTTCATCCTGTCACTTGCGATTTGGATTCTTTCATGCACCTGGTTATGAATTACGTCCATTTTCTGTCTTATGTCATTTACAAAGTCTTCGCCGGCTATTTCTTCATTAGTTTTACAACCAAACTGTAGATCACATGGTAGACGTAGTTCCCGGCCGAAAAGGATATTAGCGGGTGTTTGCCCAGTTGTCTTATGAACAGAGGAGCGGTAGGCTAGATGAAAAAGATGTATGTATTAGTCCCAGTCGCGTTGGTAATCTGACACGACCTTCGCTCCACGATTTCCCATTGTTCTGTTCATGCGTTCCACCATTCCGTCTGTCTGCGGATGTAGGGCTGTTGTTCTTGTTTTTCTTATTCCAAGAAGTTGACACACTCCTTGAAATACTGCAGATTCGAAGTTCCGTCCTTGATCTGAATGTAATTCCAGTGGCACACCAAATCGGCTCACCCATTTCTTAAGGTCCTATTAGGCCTTTCCTCGCCCATTTCTTAAGGGCCTTTTAGGCCCTATTCTGTTCCTACTTTACGTAAACGATATGCCCTCGGCGATTCGAAACGGAAGAACAGTTCTCTTTGCGGATGATACGAACATCCTTTGCAATGAAAACCCGTAAATAGTACAATATCAGATGTTTCAAATTGGTTCCGAAATAACAAATTAATAGTAAAAAAAAAAGAAAACGGTTTTAATGCAGTTTTCCATTTCAAATAAACCATTCTGTGCTCCATTGAAAATTTTAGGTCTCTCAATTCAGTCAAACCTTAAATGAAACTTCCATTTAAATGAATTGAACACAAAATTAAGTTTATTATGCTACGCGTTCAGAATTCTTTCAAATTCAATCAACCTTCATACTGCTCGTTGTGTATATTTCGCGAATGTTCATTCCCGCCTGAAATATGGCATAATATTCTGGGGAAATACATCTTATAGCTCCCAGACTTTTAGTGAAATCGTTTCTGCTGCATAACTGTTTCTATACAATTAGAGACTATACTGAGCATCACAAGGAAAGTAACATTAATTTTAACAGTGATATTTAATGTCTTATTTACCATTGGACTGTATAATTCTAAACAATATGTAACAAGTATTGTATCGCAGCTTCTGGGTCAATGACCCCTATCTCGATCAGGTTTTTCATCCAGTTTCCCTGATCCATTGGGCAAATGCTGAGATGGCCCCTTGTTTTGCTTCTGGACATAAATGTAACTTCATTATCTGTGTACGTCTTCTAGAATTCAGTGGGAAATATTGTTATTCAAATTACCGTTTCCATGTTGTCGCAGCAGGAGGTATTATTTACTTGACAAAGGACAACATGGATAAGAGACCAAAATTTATTGCTTATTTATCGTTGAAAATAGATTTTATTACATGGGAGTGTTTTTTTTTTTTCCTTCATTGAAAATTCAAGTAGTATATGACTTAGTGTAGGGATCACAGGATTTTGAAAATGTGCACAGAATTCACTTCTCCCCATAGCACGTCATACAAAATTTTAACTATTTTTTGACGTAAAAATAAAAATAAAAAAATTTAAAAAATAATTTACTTGCCTTTCAAAATGTTCACTGTTCACAGCACCACATTAATCTGGGCCCTGTCTTCAAATCTGTGCAAAAATTAAACTTGCCCCTAATGAACAAAAGTTATTTCACTGTTGCCTCCATTCACAGGAAATTGTCTTTTGCAGTTCTGTTTAGGTGTGGTCAGGGGTTCTTGTATTTTGTGTTGGTTGATAATTGTATCAATAAACATCACACCCAATAACTTGAAAAAAGAAACTTGGATTTAATACTATTAATACATGACTCATGATAATTAATATTTAATGATAATCAACAACTATACTCGTCACTATTTTAATTAATAAAAATTACACTTGTCAATTTTAAAAGATAAGAGTCAGAAAAGAAACATTAATTTTACCTGCAATACTTTTCCCACTCCTATTATCAAACAAGTGAGCATGACGGACTTCTTCCATTGATTCCTTCCACAATCCACAAAATAAATTAACAATCCACTGTTGAAGGAAACTGAAAGCGCTTTATCCTTAACTGTGTGAAATACTAAGTATAGGCACAGTTGTGGTTGGGCTATCCATGATTTTCTAATTATTAATATATAGTATTCAAGAAAATTAATAATGCCTATAATAAAATTAGTAAATTGAAACTTGGTAACTTTTACTACTAAAACTATTAGAACTAACTTCACTATGATTACTGATGAAAAAAATTGGAAAATAATAAAAAATGCCTAGCACGAAACAATTAAATACAGATTTACAAAAAACAGCAAACTGCTAGCAAATCTCAAGAAAAAATAGCAAATTGGCACAGCACACTTCATATGAATGGCTTTTAATGTTGGCGGAATCTACGGAAGTAGTCAATTTTTGTTGCAAACTTAAATTGAAGAAATGTCACTGCTACGTATACATAATACATGGAGTGTAAATCTGTGAAGGTTGGCAGCAGCTTTCGTCAACACAAATCGAAACGAAACTACCCTCAATCGAGTGTGAATACATGTTATTGTTACTTATGGAATAAGGGTTTGAGTTATAGTTAAGTTAGTAAGTAATAGGCCCAAGTCATCTAGAAACTAATCGAACAGAATCTTTAAATAAACTAAAAAAAAGTTACTTGTCACTGAATCAATTACAATTAAATATTGACAAAACTGTGTTAATCAACTGTAAACTTATTCATAATCACCCTCAACAAAACATTTAAGTGGAAGTTGATACCAAGGTTGTGATTCAAACAGATTGTCATAAATTTTTAGGAATATTCATTGATCAAAATCTAACTTACAATATATACATATTCTCTGTAAAAAATATATTCTTCTATAATACTTGTCCTGATACCATACCTTGAAACTAGAGCACTTCTAAAAATCTACTACCTATGTTATAATCCACTCATATTCCACAATACAGTATGCTATTGAAATACAGGGAGGTACAACACAAATAATATCAAGAGGTTAATGGGCTTTCCAAAGAAGTATCTCAGAAGCATATTTTAAAATTAAACCAAGAAAGGTTTCTAAAGACTTCTACTTTAAATATTAAATACTGTCCATTTTAGCACTCGACGCTAACAAATCTATTATTAGATAATTATTAAGAAAGAAACATTATCAATGTTTGGTTAGTAGTATAGAAGTACATAACTATTATTCTTGAGGGACATTGGGACTATCACAGGATAAACACTAGCAAACTAACAAAGATCCTTTCTGCATTTCTGCATTGCTTTTTAATAATCTGCCAATTACCATAAAATCAGCAGATAACAAATACTTCAAAACAGATTAAATGGCACCGAATTTGTGTGTGTCCATACAAGATATCTGAATTGCTTTAATACTCATTTCTGTAATTATTAACCATGTACCACTGCAAGAGAGATGATTCATTGTACCCTTCATTCATTTCATTGAGGCATTACACTATTAGTAATGTGGTAAATAATGTAATTATATTTATATCACAGGGTATACATTAGCAAGTTCTCTACTATCAAAGATACAAATTACATTACAGCATTACTTTTAAGTAAGCTCCCAGCTAAAATAAAAAGAGCTGGTAACGTCCTTCAAAACATTTCTTAAGAGCCACCCTGTTCTTGTACGTCCATATCAACTGAATGAGTTGCTGTAATATATAAGCAATACCTGTTGGAATTTAATAATTTACTTGGTACCACAGCCACTTATTTAATTGTAATATATAATTGTTACTGTCCACATTATCAAATTTTTTTTTTCAGTTTCTCTGAAGAGGTCAAATATAATTCGGCAAAACTTCAGAAAAAGAAAATAATTGATGACGAGTCCGTCTGAACGCTGAATGTTCAAAACTTGATCCACAGAATCATTTTAATCCCTCCAGTATATAAATTCAGCAATTCAGTCGGCAGCTACAAACGTTTTAAGGTGTTTCCATTTTAGACGGAGCATTGTCATATATCAGAATACCCTTAAATATTTTTATTCTTTGTGATGTGTTCTGTTTGCCTTTATTTTCTCTCTACCTGTTTGTTTCCCCTTCCACTTCTGATTCTTCCTGCTTTTGTTTTTTTAAACTTGCTTTCATTGTTGTCTTTTTCAAATTATAACAACTATTTTTACAGTAATCTGCTCCCTCTCAGTTCATACTTGCCTCCTTGAAGCAGGGGTATCTACAATTCATCTCTGATTACTGTGTATTTTGATTTTTAATACTTTCTTTCTTTCTTTCTTTCTTTCTTTCTTTCTTTCTTTCTTTCTTTCTTTCTTTCTTTCTTTCTTTCTTTCTTTCTTTCTTTCTTTCTTTCTTTCTTTCTTTCTTTCTTTCTTTCTTTCTTTCTTTCTTTCTTTCTTTCATTCATTCATTTTCAGACATAAGTATATTAATTTTGTTCACACCTGAGGAGCCATATAAATATTATGCAAAACAATGTGTTCCAGTATTATATGGAAAATAAAACTTTTTTTTTAACTTGTACATTGATTGTCAAAAATGAAAGAAGGATACATAAGTGTTAAATTATTAAATCCATTTTAGATTGCATAGTCTGGAACAGTGTACAAACAATGATGTAGGAGAAAAAGTACTTCACTTTTAAATATAAGCAATGAATTTAGATTTCTCTTATCTTCTGGTAAAATATTTCACAGTTTTGTTCATAAATTCATTACGTTTCGAGAAAGAAATCACTATTAAATTATTTTTAAAATTGAAACATATCTAATATATAATAGATAATAAGTAATAATAAAAATAATGTATAATAGATAATATATAATAATCTAATAATACAAAGTGACAAAATATTATTGTGAGAAATTTTTCTTTAAATCTTGATTGCTTTTATTCATTATAAAAAGGTTATGCACCAAACACATTCAAAATACAACTAGGCAAAACAAACATTTAAAAGAATGCTTCAATATTATTCCGTTATTTGTTTTAAAACTTTACTAACATGGAAAATCATGATCATCAATAAAGTAGTAGAGACAGCTGGTTCATAGAGTTTGGTCAATTAAATCATTACATTTTTTTATCATACTCATATACATCTCTGCATATGACAAATAAATTTTCTGAAATGTTGACAAACAAGTAAATCTATATCTATACTAATATATAAAGACAGAAGTGCGTTGTGTTCCAGCGCGGTAATCTCTGAATCTACTAAACCAATGCTGATGAAACTTTCGTGCTAGCATCCTTTAAAAGCCGGGAGTACTATAGGCTAAGATTTACAAACATAAACGGTAATATATTTTCAAAATAATTACTTTTCTGGACATTTTTCGCCGAGTCTTACATAACAGATTCAAGAGTGCAGCAATGTCAATAGTTCAGCTGCGCGCCACCAGAGGATGACGTCTGAGATCTACTACTGATTTCATCAATGTTCAGAATTATTGCGAAATTCATTGGAGTTTGAATAAGGTTATGTAATGTCCCTGTGTGAATATTTGAAAGAAAGCCGTAACTGAAGTGGTAAATAATGTCAATGTATTGCTCTTTGTCCGTGTTATATACTAAGTGGCAAGAAATCATTGTGAGTTTGAAAGTGTTTAATAATTGGGGTAGGTTGAGAGAATAAAAAGTACAATAATATACAGTACAGAATAAACAGTAATGTACAATGTACAATATACACATATCGTATACAATCTAAACAACGTCTTCTTTTACAGAAATTTGTGACAACTGAATTGTTTGACTAAACGACTGTCACATTTGTCAAAACATATTACAAATGCCAAGAGATGGGCAGTCCACTAAAATTATGATTCGGTTACTCAGAGGGAAGATCGACTAGCTGAAGTACTTACTCGTCCCATTGAAAACAATACTGCAAGAAGGGGAGAAATGTGAATAAATCTCTAAGTAGTAGGGCAGCTGTTCATTAGGACTCTCAATTTGACTATTTACACAGTTCTTAGGTTCAAAATGGAAAAATGGAAAATGTGTATATGTTTTCAGTCCATTCAGTAATTTTTTTCTTCAATATGCGAAGGCAGTTTGAACAGTGGTGTGTAATTTAGGAATGATCATTTACATATTAAGACCAATCTGTACAGTTGTTTGTCATATTAATTGCACTTGTACTTTTTTCTTCTACATGCGAAGAAGTTTAGTGCAGTGGTTGGTAATTAAGCAATGGTCATTACAATATTAAGACTAATATGTGCAGTTGTTTTGCATGTCACTGGCTCCTAATGAATGAATGAATTCATATATATTTTTCAATAAATAATTGGAAAAAATTAATTTATCTAAAAATATTTTGTCTAAGCAAATCCTTTGTTTCTGTTTTTCAGTATTCATGTTCATATTGGTAAAATGGAAAATGTTTGTATGTTTTCAGCCCACCCAGTAAAAGATTTTCTTCAATAACTTCATTTACATATTAAGACTAATCTGCGCTATTGTTTTGCATATCAATGGCTGCCAATGAATGATTTCATCCATAGTATTCCATAAAATATAAGAAAAACTTAATTTATCTAAAAAAATTTGAGCAAATATATAAATCTGGGAGCTCTTGGTTTCTATTATTCAGCTCTCACGATAAAATTGGCACAATGGAAAATGTTTGTCTTCAGTCCACCCAGTAAAAGTTTTTCTTCAACATTTGAAGCAGTTTTTGCGCAGTGGTATGTATTTTCGGAATGACCATTTACATATTAAGACTAATCTGTACAGTTGTTTGCATATCAATTGCTGTTGTACTTTTTTCTTCTATATGTGAAGAAGTTTACTGCAGTGGATGATAATTATAGAATGATCATTTATTTATTAAGACTAATATGTGCTTTAGTTTTGCAAATCAATTGCTCCCAATAATTGAATTCATCTATACTTTTCTATAAAAAATTGGCAGAAATTAATTTATCTAACAAAAAGCTTGTCTGAGCAAATAAATAAATCTGGGAGTAAGTTGTTTTGCATATCAATTGCTCCCAATGAATGAGTTCATTCATATATTTCTAAAAAAAATAAGCAAAAATTAATTGGTCAAAAAATATTTTTGTCTAAGTAAATATCTGTGAGTCTTTGGTTTCTATTATTCATATTTCAGGATCCATAATATCTATCACTTGAGATAAAATAATGATGCTAATATTGTTTTGTTATGTGGCTCAGTGCATTGTCAATTTATTATTTACACATAATGTAATGTTGGTGGATCATTAGTTTTCTATTGTATCAGTCGTATGATGAATTGATTTACTTGAATAAATAAGTTTTATACTACGTGTTACTATCACACAGGACATTAAACATATATATTTTTGTCATCTTTAGAATTATAAAAACTGGTAATTATGTTTCAGAATAGATACACGTATTTTCATTTATTTTTATGATTATGAATCATCAATTACGTTATGACATCTATAACTATTACTCCGGATCTACTTCCGTACCCGTGAATGAACTTCCGCATGTTATACTCAGCTTAAAACAGTAAGTGCCTTCAAGGTCATGAGTTGACAGATCAATTTCAAAACGTTTTTTTGAATACAATAGGAGAAAAAATATAAAAATAGGATAAGTTTTACAACGTGACAGTTTTGATAGTGTTGGAATATATAAAACTCTACAAAAATTTTATAAGTGAGTACAAGTATTTTATTTTGTAGTTTAGATTTGTTTATTGCTTTTAGTTATAAAGTGAATGTTTAGAAGCTAGAACTTCAAATAAGAAATCTGTCATTATTTGTGGAAAAGGGAGCGAGGTAATCTGGAAATTTCCAAATGGGGGTCAAAAGAAGACAGTTATCGTGGCGTCGCCGGGCAGATAATGGCAGGGAGTAGGGCGGAGAAGGAATACAATGGAAGATATAGAGATAGGTCCCGCCGCAGGGCATGAAAAGATTGAATTCCTCTTCCTGTATAATAATTTATTGCGATAAATGCCCGAGCAACGCCGGGTACTTCAGCTAGTAGTATTATATTGACCATTCCAAGCCCCATGAATCAGGTATTTCAAAACCTATCTCGTAAATAGTGTCTATATTGTAGTGAGCTTTTAACAACCAAAAGAAATGCAAATTTCAGTTATTAAGCGATTCTCAAAAACTAACATCTGGGGAAGAGTGCCGTAGGGGGCCTTGTGTGTACACCACGCTCAAAACTAGGGCTCTATAAACTCGTGTCATATGCGGAAACAAATCTGGCGCCTTCGCGCTCCTAATATAGTTCACCAGTTTGCCGTTAGCACTGTTATCGGAGCCGATGGCTGACGCCTAGTGTATCCATGCAACACCACGGTTCGTTATAAGGTTCACACATCACCCAAAAACATTGACCAAATAGAATATTCATTTCGTTATTACAATCTCATTAATGACCATAGATTAACACCAAGGTGTCCAACATCTACGTTCTCGCGAAACCTCTCGAGTGCTCTACTGTCGTGCGATGGTAGCGCTCCCGGTGGCTTGCTACCGGCGAAAACCCGCCGAATTCGAATTTCAGAGATACCCGCCAAATACAATTTACTGAAAGGAGTTGGGGATATTTGAAAGAAAGTAAATGGCAATGAAGATTGTTAAAAATTAAATTTAACTAATTGGTTTACAATCTTTAAAAACTTTTTGTACTAGAAAGCAAAGTTAATGGAAAAAAACTCAAAGTCAAAAATTAACTAAAACAATCCATCCATTACATAAATCTTTTATGTAAGATTACCAAAGAAACTTGTGTTGTCAGCACTTGTCTATTCCACATTTAAATGTCCAGGACCTGGATTACGACAAAAGAGAAAAAACAGTGATTTATAAAAATGTTTTATATATTTAAAACTGCAATCATACACTTCAATACATATTCTCTATAAAATACACAATTACAATCACACTGTTTACTATAATTAAAAAACCAACTCAAATTTCCAGATACAACACAGCCACTGCAAGGCGACTCACTGGTTAGGAGTAATATTTGGGAGTTCACTCTCAAGAATATGCTCTCACTACTAGTTCAATGACAGACAAAAGAAATTACTTAAAAAGATGATTTTCTTTTTCTCTTCTTTTTAGTTTTTCGAGGGAACTGTGGAAATCATAAGACACCCAGGAGGAACTGCACTCCTGGGTAGTGTGGGACTCTCGCCCAACTAAAATCACAAAACCCTTTGCCAGTTGTGACACTACTGAAATACAGGAAACTCATAACAGACACCCATACAGAAACTTGTTGCACATTAATACAAACAAAATTGTTACTTCCTGACACTTGAATGGACCGCAACATTACTCCTCCATTCCAA
This sequence comes from Teleogryllus occipitalis, assembly GCA_011170035.1. Taxonomy (NCBI): domain Eukaryota; kingdom Metazoa; phylum Arthropoda; class Insecta; order Orthoptera; family Gryllidae; genus Teleogryllus; species Teleogryllus occipitalis. Next base: position 116,647 of record BLKR01000408.1, read on the forward strand.
GTGATCGCAGTTTTTAATTAAGCGTAACATAGACTGTATCTAAGTACCCTTTGTATAACCATGAATTCTGGCATTCTCAGAGCAAAAGTTTTTAATTAAGAACCACATTCACCATATCGTAACCTTTGTCCCTTATCATGATTTCCGGCTATCTCACAGCAAAAGGTTTTAATGAAGCACCGCATATATCATATATTAATACCCTCTGTAGGACCATGAGCCTATCTCACAGTAAAAGTTTTTAATTAAACACCACATTCACCGTTTCGTAACCTTTGTCCCTTGTCATCATGATTTCCGGCTATCTCAAGCAAATGTTTTTAATGAAGTACCACACACATTATTTTAATACCTTAAAATAATTCAACTGTGAAGGAAAAGAATATAGTGGTTAAATATGGTGGCAAGAAACGTATTCTTAACGAAAGATAGGGAGCTGAGTATGACCATGGTATGACTTTTCTCTGCTTCACTTTTTATAATTTCCATAACAGTATTTCTTTGACGAACTGATGAGGCTACATCGCTGTTCACGTTTTTGATACAACACCTCGCCCAGGCCCCATAAGAACCATTGGATACCACGTGACTTCGCTTCTGTATTCTGATTGGGCGCTTTCACCGGATCATGTTCACACTTACGCAGTGAACTCCGCTTGTCGCAGCACTATAGAACGATTTTCCTAAGGATGAGCCAAAGTGACAGCTAGTGCTGGCAACATAACTGAAGGTTCTGTGGTCGTTGTGCCTTCCAGCCCATTACACTCCCTTCCTGCATTCGTTCGTTTGCTGTTGGCTAACGTGTAAATGGTGTCGACGCTTCCTTTTGTGATGTCCTCGTCCGACAAAAATATAGTGCGCCACGAGAAATAATTGAATTTAGGAAGTGCAGTGTTATGTGCTCTTCTGTAAAAATTCTTTTTTCTATAAACATTACATTACATTTACTTTTTGTGTGATAAATATTATGTTTATTTTAAAACCGAGACTGAATGCAAGGTGCGTACTGGTGCACGTATTTCCGGTTTAAAATATTTTTTCTTTCTATTTACATTCGTGGCAGTTTTCTTTTACTGATTGTGAGAGCATGTCAAGAGATTTTCCACATACGTAATTATATTTAAATATTTCCCGGATTCCCGTATGTGCATATACCTCGAGCGAAACTCTTAAGACTTCTGCATAGGGATGTTTTCACAGGAGCCATAAACACTTCACGAGTGGGCGTGGCTGAACAGTTGTCTTGGCGGAAGGATACTTCTCAGAATTACATGTGATGTTCACTTGTTACGTGAACTGTCACTTTCGCTTATCCTTAGGAAAATCCTTCTATATCAGGATATCGCGTCACCCAACTCCGGGACGAAGTCTCCGTCGCGCTGTCAGTAAAACAGTGCCCCCGATTCGATACTCCGAAACGTAAGTTTTGCATCTGATGGTGAAGATCGACTTAAAATCAGCGTAAAAATGTGTTTTATATCTCGGGTTTGAACAGTGCTTCAGTTCTTGGGTCCATGCATTCTGGTGTTCAATTATTTAAATTAAGAAGCTCGGTCCGGATTAGCCTGTTATGTAAATTGAAACAACTGTGGAATCAGCAAAACTAGAGTTTCGTCAACGATTCACTGCTAATATTTATTCGACATACAAGTTGCTATGTGGGTGTAAGGAAAAATGCACTATTTTGTTTTCCTTGGGTCTTATTTAACGAGGAAAATGTGTAGACGAAGACCTGTTAGGCCCGCAACAGACAACACCGAGAAATGCGTTGCGAGAAATGTGCGACGTGAAATGTGGAAAATCGAAACAAGGAACACTTACCGACCCTCACACACTAGAAAGAGTTTTCTCGTTCGCCCATGCGGAGGCGAAAGAGTTCCTCGTTCGAGTCGGTCAGCAAGCGAGTTTTCTCGGACACATTTCTACTCCATTTTTTTATATGACATGTAGACATTCGTTTCAGCAGGAAAACACTAAACAGTGTGTACACCTGAGTGAGGTTATAATATTTAGCAGTAAATGACATGATAAAAAAACAGTTTTTTAATTGTTTACTTAAATTTTCTCATTAAACGGGAATGAACAAGAAAAAACGTGTGTGAAAGATATTCTTACTTCAATGAAACCACCGGTAGCGGTAGCTCAGTGCATCAACTGATCTCACTGCAGCGCCTCTGACCGAGAGTTCCTAGGTTCGAGTCCTGACGGCTGCAGGATTTTCGACACTAGCTTTTCAGCTAGGTAGAATTCAGTCGCTGTCTGGAGGATAATTCTAGCGGCCGACTGCTCTGATCGGTAGTTTTCCGTGGTTTCTCCGATCAACACCGGGCGAATGCCGGAGCAGTACCCTACCAAACGGGCCACGGACCGCGCGCGATCTGTCCTTCCTCTTCCTTGTCCTATCCTCTCATCTTACACACACACTTACACTAACATGCACTACACTACCACATATTCCGGGAGACCGGTCGGGAGCTTAAGAGCTTGTCCCGACTGGGGCGATGCCCCACTGGTGGGAGAGTCCTGGTTAGGGGGAAACCCCACTAGTCGACGGTAGGTCGGCGCCGTATCTCGCCATCCAGTGGGGGAAAATAACCGCCATCTCCCAAGAAAAAAACATGCACTACACTAACGGGACTAATTACCGAAGCAGTTGACGCGCCCGGAAACACGAAAAAATTAATCAATCAATCAATCAATTGAATGAAACCCGTTCATAATGAGCAATATAAAAATAAAAATGTGAAGCAAGAAACTTGAAGGGGTATTTTGAAATAATTTAATTAATTCATTATTTTCTTAATTCATATTTATTATTTATGAATGAATAAATGTGATTTTTATTCTGACTTAGTTGATCGTTCACAATTTATTCATAATTCAATCAATAAATACAATAAAACAGATGTGGGGAATGACAGAGCTCAAGAAAATAGCACAGATTGCACTCCTCGCTTAAAAGTCACTTACGTTCCAGTGTTTTACATTAAATAATGATTTGTATGCAATGCAGTAATGTATTTCTCTTTAGGCAATTCGAACTAGTTAAACAGATGGTTTACGATTATAGCAACAAAACAAGGATTTCACGGGTTAAAGTTACACAAGAGCATTTAATAAAACAAGAAATGGGACTCGCATGTGATCTCATAGCTAACTGCTGTCCTACTCTCGGCTTATAGCGTATAAATGCATTTCAAGACATCGAATAACCTTTTAGTGTGTGGACGCAGCCTCGCCGGCTTCTTTCCATATTTCTCGTCGCACATTTCTGGCAACGCAATGTCAGAAATTACATTAAATTTAATGTATGACTGTAAATTAATATTAATGTACCTTGCACATTAAGGCTAAATGTACCGACACTAGTTCCATTGGTCGCCACCACGTGGCAGCACCAAAATAAGCAAAATTTACTAGACCGATAACATCTGAACAAATTGTCCGATTTTCGATCTGTAAACGGCATTGGACTCCTTTTTAAAATAGAATTCACGCTACGATGCCGTTTTTTAAAAAAATATTTCCAAAAAAAATTTTAAATGATTTCTTATAATTTCGGGAAGAAATTAAAAAATGTGGGCTTATAGCGCTATGACGACGTGCTTTCCTGAATCCAACGCCGTGTCAATCATGAAAATCGGATGAATAGGAGCGGCGTAAAGTGAAATTTCGGAAAAAATACCTGACCCCCCTTCCCGCTTCAAGCTTGCGTCACCCGACCCTTTTGGGGCCTCCCTCGACGCGGCCGAACGGCCAAACCCGGCGGCCTGCGGCACGGGAGGAGGCCGTGCTCTCAGGCAGGCAAGCCGGGCAGTCGGTTTATGGTTTCGTCCCTTTCAATCTCAATATATTTTTCTCCACTTATCAAACTAGTGATGCTGTAACACAACCAAACGGTCTCATATCATCTGTAATAGTCGTATAAAACTATATATCTTGTTCACATATTTCCGTCTTCCTTGGAATACCATCAAAAAGTTATTTGAGGCACTACTCAAAATATCAATTCCGATTTGGAAACTGATTTCAAAAAGAAAATTGAACTAATTGTGTAGATATCACAAATATTCCATGTCCTAAATTCTTATTTTACATACATTTTACTTCTAAGATCTTCCGTTATCATTCCACTACCAGAAAGAATGAGCCGAAATTACGCACGAGCTCTTTTATCCTGCGACTCGATTTTTGATCTCAAAACGGCGTTTGTCTCCTTGATAGACTTCACCTGATGAATCTGTTTTCCCAAGTAAAATCGCCGAAGCTAATTTTAAAACTGTTTTCGTATTTTCGGACAAATTTGAAAAAGTGGTAAAATAGCGCGCAGGCCAGATGTCTCCAGAATCCAACGCCATATTATACACTGAAATAAGATAAATAGAATTCTATAGAGAAATGTAGAAAACAGGAAACCTTCAGTAACGTTAACATTCTCTTTCGCGGCACTGCCCGACGATCTCTTGGCTAGAGTCTAATGGCTGGATTCTAATGTAATACATATGTTTCTGTGTACTGTTCTGAAATTTGTGATCTTGGCAAATTGTTAAAATCTTAACAAATATCTAAATTTTTCGTCACATATTTTGTACAGTGTCATGTATTTTATACATTTTGCTGATTCTACAATTTTTTACAAATCTACCAATTTTCTTGAAATTATTAATTTTGAAAAATGTTTTCTTTTAAATTTGTTGTGATTTTTTAGCAGTAACCATATTTTGTCTTAAACTAATTCAGAAATGTCTCACGTAAAGATTTTGAAGAAAAAAGTTTTTCTGCTCGTCCTTATCGTCGTCTACGTGCGTACCATTGTTTTAATTGCTGACAGAGATAAATAAATTCTCTTATACAAACAGTAGGCAGAGAAAGTATTTATTTTTAAATTCGTTTTAATGAATATTTTATTAATAGAATTTAAAATTGTTAACATTTTACTTTCTTCCTCTTCTCAATCCCCTTCTCAATCTAAGAAGAGAAAGTTATGTAATCGTGCACTGGAAAACTCTTATTGCCGGGTCCTGGTAACGTAAAAGTGGATAAATTCTGTTGCTATATAATAAATTACTTCTTCTAACTCGTGATGTAGCGAGCATATTTTATGGGTCCTTGATACCTAAAAATTGATTGACGCCAAAACGTGTCTGTCCGTTTGTGGTCAACGCTAACGCCTAAACAGTTCTGCCGATTTTCTCCAAAATTGTTATTCCCCAATCTACCTGAAAGAACCTGAGCCTTTGGGAGTTTCGAACGGATATTTTGATTTTTGATGGTACTTTACATTAAGTTTCAAAACTATTTTCAAAATTTTCTCAAAACGTCACCAAATTATTTGATTAAATTTTGTTCTCGGGTAACGTACAGAACGCAAGAGAAATGTGCAATTATGGTGTTTGCTGACATCCCTTATTTTTAGAAAATTGCTGACGAGCAATTTTTTGGGCGTCTTCCTACAACTATAATATTGATATTTTTTTCCCTTACTGAAATCTGTTCTGACAGATCTGGAAATAAGATCATGTGCAATGGTTGAAAAATATGAGTTTTGTTCGTGCAATTTGGGACAAAGTAAATGCAATTAAAACAATTGTAACTTTTTCTCAAAACGAGCTCCAATTTTTTTGTTTAAAGACTGTAAAATATGTTGCTAGTCTCATTTTCACCCAACCCGCCGTATTTGCGAAGATTGCAAAGGTCATGTACAGTTTATTGCAAAACCGCGTTGTTTGAGTAATTTGATAATGAAATTGATGTATATATTAAAAATATCTCAAAAACCACTGTGCATTTAGCCTTAAAGGGTGATTAATGTACTTGTGTATTAAATTTAATGCGTAAATTAAAATCAATATAGATTTAATATACGACGGTGCACGAAAATCAATGTACTTTGTGCATTAAGAGGATATTAACGTACTTGTACATCAAATTTAGTGCTTAAATTAAAATCAATGTAGATTTAATGTACATCAGTGCATGGAACTTAGTACTTTTACAAGAAAGAGAGATTAATATAATTCGACATTAAATTTAATGTTTAAATTAAAATTCACCCAGATTTGATATATAATTACGAAACACATGGAACAAAGATACTGTTTAAAAACTTTAAAATATTTTCTTCCACTATTTAAACTAACGTATAATAAATTTAAAATTTATTAGAGCTTTCGTTTGAGCTTTATATTTTACTATATACAATAATTTATCGTTTTTCTACTAAACCATTTAGTTTAATATTGTATTTGAACTTACAATATTCATTCGCAGTCGTGCTGCGATTTTGCAACGTTTGCCAGCTGTCGGCTCTCTTCTGGGGTTATTCTGGGTGCGAGGGGCTTAGGAGCTTAGGAAATTCCGAATGCTTCCTGTCCCTTGCAGGCAAGACAAAGGGTGACGGGTTTCGCAACCTGCCTATTCCAGGTACTCAAAGTGTTTCACATTCATTCGTATTCTGAAGCGTTGCAGTCGTTTTCTTTCTTGGTAGAGAAATAGTAGTATTTTCTAAAACGTGTAAAATAAAAAAAAATCCTCATAACTTTGATATGAAAACGTGTGAAACGTATAAATGTTATTCCTCACTTCCTGTTCTCATCACAGCACTTTCATAGAACGGTAGGCGGTTAACATCGGGAGAAGCTGAAACAATTCAGGAATATTGAATTTGTGAAGGTAAAGTCTGATTACACTAGTTAACAAATTTAAACTTTTTTTCTGCATCTGGCTTGTAAATGGGTGGATTTACCTAATTTTGGGGTGCTGATTACACTGGTCAAATCAGTTTTTCTCTATGACGTCACACTTCCTAGATACACAGCAGAATAAAAAGTGGTAATAGCGAAAATTAACACAATTTAGTCAAACAAAAATACATATTCAGAACGTTTGTAATCAATACTATTTTGTATGTATATATGACCATGATGCCAATAAAAGGTCCAAGTTAGTTCAGAAGATATTTTTACCTTTTATCGTCTTTGGTTTTCGAAATATGCGACGACGGAGCTCTTCTTTTGTGTGCCGTTTCATCACTCTCCCTAACAAGACCCCAGCAGTAGTCACCCATCATCGAAGGGTTCCAATGGCCTTGGTAATGGTGTTCCATGGTAAGAATGTCTTGGTGAAAGCGTTCACCATGCTCATCACTTACGGCTCCCAAATTTTCCGGAAAGAAATCAAGGTGAGAATGTAAAAAGTTAATTTTAAGCGACATTCTACACCCTATGTTCTTATAGTTGTCCAACAGATCATTCACTATGGTAACATAGATTTTGTCTTTCGTGTTACCCAAAAAGCCCTTCACAATTGCTTTAAAAGAAGACCAAGCAGCTAATTGGATATCTGTGAGTTTGGTATCAAAGGTTGGATCTTTCAGCAATTTTCGTATTTGTGGTCCAACAAATATACTCTCTTTCAGCTTTGCCTCACTTAACTTGCGAAACTTTTCTTTTAAATGATTGAAGGCCTCACTTCCTTTATCCAGAGCTTTTACAAAGTTTTTCATAAGGCTCAACTTGATATGAAGGGGAGGCAAAATGATTTTATCGTGCTCAACCAATGGGGTGTTGTTGACATTTACGTTTCCAGGAACATATGATTTTCTTATAGGCCATTCCTTGACTATATAGTGGTTCTTGGTGTCACGGCTGTCCCAAAGGCACAAAAAGCAGCAATATTTCGTGAATCCAGCCTGTAAACCTGTAAGGAGTGCAACAACTTTTAAATCACAGCAAAGCTGCCTTTCATGATGCTTATATTTGATTGCCTCTAGCAGCAAAGCCATGGTTTCATAAGTTTCTTTCATGTCTACTGCGTAAGCCAAAAGTACTGATGAGAAGGCATTGCCATTACGCAGTAGTACTGCTTTCCAGCTGGTTTTACTGGAGTCAATAAATAGTCACCACTCCTGTGGATTATGTTGTACACCTAGCTGCATCATCAGACCATTGACATCTCTACATACACACAATGAATTCTGCATATCGAAATATTGAGCGAAGGAAGCACCTCCTGATCTGAAAACGGGAATTTTTGTCCCTAGAGCTAGAAGGTTCCGTTGTTGCAGTCTCGACCCCAAGAGTTCACCTTGCTGTTTTGAAAGTTTTGGATCGCGAACCAAATCGTTCATTTCCTTTTGATTAAAGAGCTGAGGCGAAGTGTCATGATATTGAGCGCAGTACTCTTCTATATGTTCACTACTTTCTGATTCACTTGACATGGAGTCTGGTTCCGTGGCTTTGAAGTTACAGACAGGAACAGGCAACTCCTCATCATGGGGCACAGGCAAATGCACTGAAGATATCTTTGGATACTTTATTTTATGTCTAGTTTTGCTTGAATGTCCCGCAATATTTATAAGACAGAAATAACAATCTGAATAATGGTCTTTAGGCTCACACCACACCATCGGAACAGCGAATGGCATGGCTCGGCGTTTTCCTTTCAACCACTTAGTTAAGGTTGTAGTACAGGTTATGCAGGCAATATGAGGTGCAAAATTTTTATCTTTATCACCAACAGCACAATCAAAATAAAATTTTAAATGCCTTCTTAACCAAATCAGTGATTGGTTTTCTTTGGGCTTTTGGAGTGAATTTCCCACACACATAACAAAAGTTTTCGGGGTGGTTTAGACAGCAACGAGATTTACTACATGCTATTTTTCGTAGTGTTTTAAACACAAAACGTTTGCACTATCTTTCACAGGAAACACTCACTGAGGATATTTTTCACACCACTGGATTACCGCACCAAGCATTTACTGACGATTTGTAGATCTTCTAGCTCTCCTCTACAAATGAAAAACAAACAAACATCAAAAATGAATAACAGAAAAAGCTAATACTGAATAAGAAAAATAAAAAAACGTTAAAAACTCAAAAATGGTACGTGCTAGAACATTTTGAAAGATATATTCGGATTCTACACACCAAAATACATACTAGTTGATGTATCACATCCCAGATGCAAAATGGCTGTTGACCAGTGTTATTAATTAGTATTATTTATTTAAAAGTATATTTTCATTATTAATATTATATAATATTATTTTCATGAAATGTGAAATTGGTTAATCTCTACCTATTGATGTATATATGCTACAGATTGCAAGTGACTGTTTAAATATAACAATGGACCAAACAAATTAAGACAAAAACTAGTTCAGGAAATCAGTGCTAAGTTCAAAGTAAATAACTGTGATCCTAAAACAAACAGTTACAGTATTTTGTAAAGGCGTTATTGAAGGTGTGATAATATTATTTGCGTTTTTAGATATTCATACGATTATGAATGAATTCATACGAATTCACAGGAAGGTAAGTTGGAGTTGTATTATTATTGCGCATTAAATTAAAAATTATGTTTAATTAAATAAATTATTATGATCGATAGAACATTTGAGAAAAAAGTAGTTTTATTACAACCCTGAGAATTTTTAATAAACTGGCCATTCATCTCAGTTTTAAGTAACAGAAAAATTGCTTGAAAGAAAACATTGTCTAAATGGATGTTGTTAAATAGAGAATGGATTGTATTCTTATAAAAAATATAGTTTTTCTGATTTAGTAATTTCTAGAATGACCAAAGAAGACAGGTAACATTGTATAATTATAATATTACCATCTAGAAATAATATTACTAATAGTTTTTTTACATCCAATCAATTTTCTTTCTCATTTTGTTCTTTTATTGTGCTTGTATCTTTCTCCTTTTTGTACTCAGTGCCTATGTACAAGCAAATTCATTGCCTCTGTCAGTTATTTTTATTGTTATTTGTTTATCTGTGTAAAAACGTAATGCTGAATAAATGTTATTTATTAACAATAAAATTATTACTTTCTGGGAAATTATGAAAATAAATCCAACAGGATACAAAAGGCCATAAAAAGGTGGAAAACATTTGATTCTGCAGTTTTTAAATTAGCAAAAAATATGGACAATATACAATGAAGAGTATATTGGAATAAGTTGTGATTTTTTCATTTCTCAAGTGCTGATAGTTTTGTAGTTTTGAATAAAATAAATTTTTGTTTATTAATAAAAGTAAAATATTTATTCATATTCCATTCTTGGTAAAATTAATTCGATAATATTTTGTATACAAGTTAATGGTTATTTATGCGCCAAGGATAAGAAAGATTTTTGACACCCATGATCTTTACAACTTAACGCCCGTGGCACCTACATTTAATTTTTACCTAATTTTAATGATTCAGGATTACTGCTGTACTAATTAACTACATGTTAACTGGACTCCATTTGTCCTCTAAATTACAATTCATCATTTCATTATTCCATAGGAAAGACGAAATTTGTAAATATGTAACATCATTCATCCGTACTGGTTGCCACGTCGTTTCAGGAGTAGAATTTGCACTTGAATGAGAAGTAGAAAGCACACTGTCAAAAATGTCTGCAATACTTTTAATATAAAAGTACATTAAAGTAATTATCGTAATTAAATTTAATGTACACGGACAGTAACTTTCAAGTACGTGTAAATTCAATTTACTGTTTACTGATGCATCTCCCGGTGTAGTCTGTTGCGAGGCTTATAATGACACGAACCATTTCAGTGAAAAAAGCATCAAAAGACATCTCCATAAAAACAATAGAGTTGAACTGACATTACTGTGACGGACGAATATTGTGACAGCTTGACGACAGTTATCGTCTCTGTAAAACGACGATGGAGTGTGTAAGCAGACATATTCTGGACACTTTTATAAACTGCCAAATGTTGTGGTGCATTTGAGCTTGCGTTGCGAGAGCCTGAGGAAAGTAAACAGTCGGATAACACTGGGATATTTAGAGGGTTAGTATTATTTTGTTAGTACCATTGACGGTGCTTGAAAAATCATTTAGAAGAGGGCTGCTCAAGCACAGCAAATCGGCAGCGCGGAGCCGTGTTTGCTACCGAGAGCGTCTCCGAGCGTTGCCTTGCTCGCGATAACCTGTCACAGTGCCCCGATAACTCCAGTCGCGGAAACATTAACGTCGACGCAAGCACTTCGCAGAACAGAGCGCCCACACCAACAATTTTCAAAGCAGCATGGAAAGAACAGTATCTTTTCGCCGATTGCGGCAACTATGCCAAATGTTTAATTTACAAAAAGTTCTGTATTTTTTTCTTTGAAAATTTGTAAATCTCGAATAGGAAGTTCCATTACAGATCACAATCTGAAATGCGTTTTACGGCTCAACAGCACTAAGTCATTTGTTCCAAACATAGAAAGTATATTGCGGGAAAAATACTTAAAAGCTGTAAGGAAAGTATTTGATTTTATAATCAGCATCATTTTTTAATTTTAATTTTCTTCACTTTCAGAATTTCCATAACTAGTTTACTTAGTAACATTTTTGGGGTAACCTTTATAATGCTTTTCATATTCAGCAGCATGATATAATATGCAATGTCGCTGCAATTAAATTTCTTCATGTAATTGAGTTTTTTTTCTGTAACTAAACATTTGGCATAGCTGGCGCAATCTGCAAAAAGATACCTTTCTTTCCATGCTGCATTGCAAATTGTCTTTTTATTTTCAAATCACACAGATATGTTTATATCCAGTAAATGTCTGTTTATTGATTATCTATATTTTCTGTCTTAATATCCTTTCCCAGAGCAGTAAGACGTTTTCAGTCCGAGCAGTGCAATAACTCCCGTAGAAATACGACGCGACCCACTGTGCTACATGCCGCCGATCGATATTCGATCTACTCTCCCTGCGGAGCTGCTAGACTGAAAGAAGAGGGAGCAAACGGCAGGTGCATCAAGCTGGAACAGCCAAGTCAGCACACCCACACGAAACATGTCTAATCATTTATTGCTAATTAATTGCCAATTAATTGCCACAATTTGGAATGAATTCGCACGTATTTTCAGTCTAAAATAATCAAAGTAAATGGCAGCAGGCATGACGCAACCCGTAACATTATTCTGAACGTCAAGCCAGCACACACATCAGCTAAATACGAGCCAGATCTCAACGGAAACCATCTAACCATTTATTGCTAATTAATTGCCAAATAATTGCCACAATTTGGAAAGAATTCGCACGTATTTTCAGTCTAAAATAATAAAAGTAAATGGCAGCAGGCGTGACGCAACCCGCAACATATAAAAAAATTGGAATATAGAGAAAACCAACGAGCACAATCACATAAAATTAACGAGGTAGTTTAAACACATATCGAATTATTATTTTACTCTATGCATGATTTAATTACCCCTCTCTTTTATGAGATATTACATTTTATAATATATTTTTTTTCGTAGTTTTGCAAACACGTACGACATTCAAATAGATAATGCAAGAGTACCAACGAGTGCGATATATCTATAAACTATTAAATATTTAAATACACATTCAATACTACTTTACTATACTGAAGATAAATTAATCAATGTTGCCGTGAATTATATAAACATTGCTGAAACTGCATTAGATTTATCGAATCAACCACTTTTTCAAAATCAAAAATACAGAGAACCAGCAAGCACAATCACATAAAATAAAAAACATACTTAATAGATGTTTAGAACTAATATTTTACTCTACAAACTATTTAATTGCTCTTGTCATTTATTAAATTATAACTTTTTTAAACGTCGTTGTTATGAAACCACATCGAATTTCGAACAGGAAATGGGAGAGTACCAACGAGCTCCAATATCTAAATTCTATATGATTATTAAATTCACATTCAATACTAGTTTATTACAGGAAAGAAAAATTGATAAATGTTGCCGTGAATTATATAAACATTATTGATACTGCATGGCAGTTACCGAACCAAGCCAGATATTCAAATTCGAAAATGCAGAGAACCAACGAGCACAATCACATAAAATTAAAAACATATTTCATAAATATATAGAACTCATTGTTTACTCTATACACGATTTAATTGCTCTTGTCATTTTTAAAAAAATAAATTTTTAAAACTTTGTTGTTATGAAACCTCATCATGATTCGAAGAGGAAATGCGAGAGTACCATCGAGAATTAATATGTAAAATATATTTAAAATTTGAAAGCGCGTTCAATACTAGCATATTACAGTAAAGATAAATTGATAATTGTTGCCGCGGATTATATAAACATTTTGAAACTGCATGGGAGTTATCTAACCAAGCCAGACATTGAAAATTTAAATTACAGAGAACGAACGAGCACAATCACGTAAAATTAAGAACATAGTTAAAGGATGCTTAGAACTTATTTTTTATTCTATACACGATTTAATTGCTTTTGTCGTTTATTAAATATAAATTTTTTCAAACTTCGTTGTTATAAAATCTTGTTGACTTTCCAACTGGAATTGCGATAGCACCAACGAGCGCTAATACCTTAAATTTATGTAAAAATTGAATCCATATTTAATAGTATATTATTACACCAAATATAAATTGATAAATCTTGCCGTGAATTATATAAACATTATTGATACTGCATGGCAGTTACCGAACCAAACCAGATATTCAAATTCGAAAATGCAGAGAACCAACGAGCACAATCACATAAAATTAAGAACACAGTTAATAGATATTTAGACCTAATTATTTACTCTATAAACGATTTAATTGCTCTTGTCATTTATTAAATAATATTTTTTTAAAACGTCTTTGTTATGAAACCTCGAAGACATTCGAACAGGAAATGCGAGAGTACCAACGAGCACTAATATCTAAAATCTATTTAATAATTTGAATGCACGTTCAATACTAGTATATTACACTAAACATAAATTGATAAATGTTGCCGTGAAATATATAAACATTTTGAAACTGCATGAAGGTTATTGAATAAAGCCAGATATTCAAATTCGAAAATACAGAGAACCAACGAGCACAATCACATAAAATTATGAACATAGTTAATAGACATTCAGAACAAATTGTTTGCTCTATACACCATTTAATTGCTCTTGTCATTTATTACATAATATTTTTTTTAAACTTCTTTGTTATGAAAACTCGAAGATATTCGAACAGGAAATGCGAGGGTCCCAACGAGCATTAATATCTAAAATATATTTAATAATTGAATGCACGTTCAATGCTAGAACATTACTCTACAGATCAATGGTTAAATGTTGCCGCGAATTATATAAACATTATTGAAACTACATGGCAGTTATCAAATCAAGCGAGATATTCAAGTTCGAAAATGCAGAGAACCAACGAGCACAATCACATAAAATTAAGAACATATTTAATAAATATATAGAACTAATTGTTTACTGTATACACGATTTAATTGCTCTTGTCATTTTTTAAATAATAATTTTTAAAACTTTGTTGTTATAAAACCTCATCGACATTCGAAGAGGAAATGCAAGAGTACCAACGAGCACTAATATGTAAAATATATTTAAAATTTGAAAGCGCGTTCAATACTAGCATATTACAGTAAAGATAAATTGATAATTGCTGTCGTGAATTATAGAAACGTTTTGAATTTGCATGGGAGTTATCTAACCAAGCCAAATATTCAAAATCAAAAATACAGAGAACCACCGAGCACAATCACATAAAATTAAGAACATAGTTAAAGGATGCTTGGAACTAATTTTTAATTATATACACGATTTAATTGCTCTTGTCGTTTATTAAATATTAATTTTTTAAATTGTTGTTATAAAATCTTGTTGACTTTCCAACTGGAATTGCGAAAGCACCAACGAGCGCAAATATCTTAAATTTATGTAATCATTGAATCCACATTTAATAGTACAGTATTACACCAAATATAAATTAATAAATAAAGCCGTGAATTATATAAACATGATTGATACTGCATGGCAGTTACCGAACCAAGTCAGATATTCAAATTCGAAAATGCAGAGAACCAACGAGCACAATCACATAAAATTAGAAACAAAGTAGATATTTAAACCTAATTATTTACTCTATACGCGATTTAATTGCTCTTGTCATTTATTAAATAATATTTTTTTAAAGCTTCATTGTTATGAAACCTCGAAGACATTCGAACAGGAAATGCGAGAGTACCAACGAGCACTAATATCTAAAATCTATTTAATAATTGAATGCACGTTCAATGCTAGAACATTACACTAAAGATCAATCATTAAATGTTGCCGCCAAGTATATAACCATTATTGAAACTACATGGCAGTTATCAAATCAAGCGAGATATTCAAATTCGAAAATGCAGAGAACCAACGAGCACAATCACATAAAATTAAAAACATATTTCATAAATATATAGAACTCATTGTTTACTCTATACACGATTTAATTGCTCTTGTCATTTTTAAAAAAATAAATTTTTAAATCTTTGTTGTTATGAAACCTCATCGTGATTCGAAGGGGAAATGCGAGAGTACCATCGAGAATTAATATGTAAAATATATTTAAAATTTGAAAGCGCGTTCAATACTAGCATATTACAGTAAAGATAAATTGATAATTGTTGCCGTGGATTATATAAACATTTTGAAACTGCATGGGAGTTATCTAACCAAGCCAGATATTGAAAATTTAAATTACAGAGAACCATCGAGCACAATCACGTAAAATTAAGAACATAGTTAAAGGATGCTTAGAGCTAATTTCTTATTATATACACGATTTAATTGCTCTTGTCTTTTATTAAATATAAATTTTTTAAAACTTCGTTGTTTAAAAATCTTGTTGACTTTCCAACTGGAATTGCGATAGCACTAACGAGCGCTAATATCTTAAATTTATGTAATAATTGAATGCACATTTAATAGTACATTATTACACCAAATTTAAATTGATAAATATTGCCGTGAATTATATAAACATGATTGATACTGCATGGCAGTTACCGAACCAAACCAGATATTCAAATTCGAAAATGCAGAGAACCAACGAGCACAATCACTTAAAATTAAGAACAAAGTTATTAGACCTAATTATATTATTTTGACCTAATTATTTACTCTATAGACGATTTAATTGCTCTTGTCATTTATTAAATAATATTTTTTTTAAAACGTCTTTGTTATGAAACCTCGAAGACATTCGAACAGGAAATGTGAGAGTACCAACGAGCACTAATATCTAAAATCTGTTTAATAATTGAATGCACGTTCAATACTAGCATATTACACTAAAGATAAATTGATAAATGTTTCCGTGAAGTATATAAACATTTTGAAACTTCATGGGAGTTATCTAACCAAGTCAGTTAGTGTAATTCGAAAATACAGAAAACCAGCAAGCACAATCACATAAAATTAAGATCATAGTAAGGATGTTTAGAACTATTTTTTTATTCTATACACGACTGAATTGCTGATGTCGATGCGAAGGCCCGATAATAATAATTTTTAAAAATTTCGTTGTTATAAAATCTTTTTGACTTTCCAACTGGAATTGCGATAGTACCAACGAGCACTTATATCTAAAATGTATTTAATAATTGAATGCGCATTTAATAGTAGTTTATTACACTAAATATAAATTGATAAATTTGCCGTGAATTATATAAACATTACTGAATCTTCATGGGAGTTATCGAACAAAGCCAGATATTTAAATTTGAAAATACAGAGAACCTACTAGCACAATTTTGAACATAGTTAATGGATGTTAAAAACTATTTTTGTACCCTATACACGATTTAATTGCTCTTGTCATGTATTAAACAATAAATATTTTAAACTTCGTTGTGCTGAAACTTCATCGACGTTCGAGCAGGAAGTGCGAGAGTTACAACGAGCACGAATATCTAAAATCTATTTAATAATTGAATGCACGTTCATACTAATTTATTATGCTAAAGATAAATAGATAAATGTTGCTGGGAATTATAAAGACATTATTGAAACTGCATGGGAATTATTGAGCAAAGCCAGATATTCAAATTCGAAAATACAGAGAACCAACGAGCACAATCACATAAATTAGGAGCATAGTTACTAGATATATGGCACTAATTTCTTACTTTATACACGATTTAATTGCTCTTGTCCTTTATTAAATAATAAATTTTTAAAACTTTGTTGTCATGTAACCTCATCGACTTTCGAACAGGATATGCGGGAGAACCAACGAGCACTAATACGTAAAATCTATTTAATTATTGAATGAACATTCAATACTAATTTTTTAATTATAAATGTATGTTAATAAATATTGGCGTGTAGTATATCAATTTTATTGAAATTTCATCAGAGTTATCGAACAAAGCCAGATTATCAAATTCGAAAAAATAGAGTACCAACGAGCACAAGCACATATAACCATCAACATAGTTTATAGTTATTTAATACTAATTTTTTACTCTATACACAATTTAATATCTATTGCCGTTAGGGAATAGTAATTTTTTTTAAATTCGTAGTTGTGCAATTACGTACGACTTTCGAATAGGAAATGCGAGAGTACCAACAAGAACAAATATTTAATATCTCTTAAATTATAAAATACACAGATGATACTAGTTTATTACGTTAAAGGTAAATTAATAAATTTTGCCGTTTATTATATAAACATTGTTGAATCCGTATCTGAGTTATCGAACCAAGCCAGATATTCAAATTCGAAAATTTAGAGAACCAACGAGCACAATATTGTATAACCAACAACATTGTGTTTAGTAATTTAATACTGATTTTTTATTTACACACGATTTAATTGCTATTCGAGTTACGAAGGAAAGAATTTTTAAAAATTCGTAAATATGCAACCACGTACGACTTTCAATTGGGAAATTTTAAATTACCCTTTCAAAAGGGTGAAAGTGAAACAGGGTATTCGAACCATGCGAGATTTTAAAATTTGAAAATAGAGGGAATCAATAAGCACAAATATAGGAAACCAAGAATATAATTTAACAGACAATTGATACTAATTTACTACTCTAAAAGAATTTAAGTTTCCTGCCATTGATGGAATAAATAATTTTATAACTTCATTGCAATGCTTTCTGGCCCGATAATCGGGTAGAAAATTAGAGAGTACGATCTGGCACAAAAGAATATAGATTTTATTATATAGATATATATTAATAGATTTTATTACATGGGAGTTTTATTTGTTTGTTTTTTTCTCCCTTTCAAAATTCAAAATTTAGTGCTTATTTATCCTTGAAAATAGATTTTATTACATGGGAGTTTTTTTTCTCCCTTTCAAAATTCAAAATTTAAGTAGTATATGACTTATTGTAGGGATCACAGAATTTTGAAAATGTGCACACAATTCACTTTTCCCCATAGCACGTCATACGCAGTTTTTAACTGTTTTTTGACGTAAAATAAATAAATAAATAAAATAAATAAATGAATAAAAAGAACCAAAACCTATTAAGTCTTTTAATGCAAATTTAATACTAAGTTATTGGAGCAAAGATAAATTTTAAAAAGTTTTAAAATATTTTATATCGTAAGTGGCAAGAATAATGATTTTTTGTTTAGAAAACTTAATTAGTATAACATGTTTGTGAAATTATAGTCTTGTTTTTATTTGATTGATCTCGTTATTCTGCATCTTAATCGAATTTGCATATCTAGCATGTTGAGTCTAGTATGATTTTGTTTTATCAATATTTATTTAAATATGGCTACGGTTAAAAATTGATCTTTGGTGTAACACATTAGTTTTGATTGTGTGTTTAAATATTTAATAGGTTTTGTAGTTTGTACCAGTTGGTACACTCTAATTTCCTACTCGAATATCGTACGTGGTTGCATAAGTAAGAACACTAAAATTAGTTATTTTGTAAATGGCTGAAGCAATTAATTTCTGTTAAGAGTATTAAGTTAGTATCAAATATCTGTTAAATTATGATTTAGGTTTTATTTGATTGTTCTCGTTTGTTCTCTCTATATTCGAATTTGAATATTGGCATGTTTGGGCAACTATGATTCAGTTTTTAACAATATTTATTTAATACACGGCAATGTTAATAAATATATCTTTTTTGTTATAAATTGGTATTGAATGTGCTTTTAATAGATCATTTTGTGATAGGTCGTCAAAATAGGTCTTAATCATAACGTTTGGCCTGTAGGAAGAGCTGCTCAACAATTGATATACATTTTACAGTTTCTAAGAAAGCGAATAATTTAAAAACGGGAAACGACACCAACTTATTCGATGGTTTTCGGCAGTAGTCACAACACTTATATCGCGATATACATTCATTTGTTAAAAATTTGTGACAAGACATATCTATGTTGTATTTTATTTACTAAATGTAGCATTGGATAACGTTTTTTGTTTAATTCTTATCTATAAATGTACGTATTACGTGGTTGGGCGGAGGAGCGGAATTGATCGCCACATAAATACAGACACTTATTATTAATATTAACCATTTAGTTACGAACGGGAAACAATTATCCTGGCGATTTTCAGCTCAGCGGTTCGAATGGGACGTTTGTAACTCGTTCTCCAGAGCAGGGACCGAATACCGAAATAATAGCGGTAAAGGTATTTATACCGGTATACAAATACCTTTACCTCTATTATACCTTTATTCAAAATACCTTTAAAAATACCGGTATAGGACGTCAAATACCGGTATTTTTAGAGGTATTTTACCTTTATCCGACGTCTATACCGGTAAAATACCTCTATTTAAAGGTATTATACCGGTATTCTCTCATCAAAATACCGGTATTTTCATAAGAAAATACCGGTATTTCAGTAGAATCATACAGGTATTTGGGGGAAATTCATTGGCATTTTTTCCTCTGATGGCTCAGAGGAAACAACTATTTACACGGCAGAGTTTCTGACCGGGAGGTCCTAGGGTTCGAGTCCCGAGGGTGGCGGATTTTCGACACATATTCTAGCTAGGTCGAGTTCTGCCGTTGACTGGGAAGTCGAGTTCTGCCGTCAGATGGAGGGACCAGCCAACGGTCTTTCGCAGACATCAACACGAGCTCGTTCGCTGACCTTGGACCTCACGTCCTGGCGCAGATCTTGGCGACACGTGATAGAGTGTTGAAAATGTATCGAATTTCTCCGTATAAATCTTGTCCTTTCTATAAAAAATGAAGAAACATGTCTTCTTATCCATAAATGAGTATTCCCACGTATACCAAACTTCCTTCTTGCACGACTGTTTATCACTAAATACGATTATTTGCTTAAATTTGATCGTATCACTAACATTCCCGAAAATAATTTTTTGAGTTTGCCCAGTTTCCTTATTCTGCACCATAATTAATAATTATAATTATATATATTAATTAATTATAATTATTAATTATAACTAAAACAATATTAAAAATTGACATTGAACGCTAGTAGACATTAACTATTCTTACGCGAGGAAACAGAAGCGTTATGTTTAATTCAAAATTAATAATTGAAGCATGTTTAATTTATATCCATGTATTATTTAAGAAATTTCATTAAGAAAAAATATTTATAGTACTATATAATATTAATTAATTTTAATAAATATTTTAAAACATTAATACTAATTAAATTTTAAATATTTGCATTAAATTTGTGTAAATTAATTTATTATTTTGTTTGTTAATTTATACATTTATTTTAATTAAATGTTAATTTTAATTAAAAAGTAAACATGTTAATATTAATAAACTCTTTTTTATTAATTAATAATGTTAGTATATATTTCTTATTATTAAGGAAGAAACACTCTTCTCGAAGTGGGTTTCTCCAGATGCATTTTACAATGTAAGCTACCCGCGTAGAAGGGAACACTTGCCTACATGCAATGTTAATAGCTAATAATAATAGTAATAATAATAATAATAATAATAATAATAATAACATAATAATTTACTTTTATTACAAATTTTCTCAATATTTGCAGTTAATGTCAAAATATATTAAACCCTTAATATAAACTAGGAAAATAACATTTTATTTTAGCCCAATTTATTAATGTATAATTAAGATTTAATTGTGAAATGAAGTGAAAGGAAATCATTTTTTAACAATAACAAAACTGGGCCTGAAAGCCTGAACGTTCGTGATTATCTCAAGGTGTCAACGCTTCCTCAGTTCGCCGAAGGAGGGGTCGGGGAAGGAAGAAACTGTCCTCCGCCTACGGCACGGCGCATACGTTGACAGCCTCTCCATGTGCGAAATACAAAGACAGGCTTAGGTCATCTCTCAAGTCAGATGGGAGATAGCTCGATGAAGGACACTAAGAAAAGGTTCTCTTCAATGGAATCAATAATTATTATTTCAGATTTCAACTTTTCCGAAGTTTAAATTAAGGGAGGTTTTCAATACATACAACGTATGCAAAACGTAAACGCCCGAACACAAAACATTTACAATAATAAGAATAGAATTTAATACAGTTGTTATATATATATATATATATATATATATATATATATATACAAAATAATAATTTAAACAATAAATAACAATTATGAAATGATATTTCATTAATAAACATTTTGTGAGATATTATTAACTAAAGTAACCTATTTTTTCAACATGTATGGATGGTAAGCTATATTTCTTCATTGAAAATACCGGTATAACCTTTATGGACGTCCATACCGGTATAGACGTCCTATAGAGGTATTTTACCGGTATAAAAGAATAAAGGTATTTGAAAAAGGTATGGAAAAGTACCGGAATTAAACCGGTATTTTTTACCGGTATTCAATACCTTTTCGGTCCCTGCTCCAGAGGCGTGTGACAGGCTTTATCTCTCGCTTCCTGAGGATGACACGTTGAGAAACGGCGATTTCTACGTATTGGAGTCCCGTCCTACGCAAGGTGTTGATAGAGAAGGGTTTAGTCGTGGGCCGCTATGGCATTCTGCGCGTTTACAGTGTGCCGTCGCCGTTTAGAGTGTTCTTCAAAGCAAATTAAGAGGATAATGAAAGCATACATTCTCCTAACACAGAAGAAGAATAAAGAGAAGTAATCCGAAAAGAATATGGATAAGAGGATGATGCTTCACACAGTTTGTCAAATCCCAAAGACTTTCTTCAGATTTGAGAAGTTTTAATGTAAATGAGCATCTTTTTATCCGCGCATTTTCAGATACTTTGCAAACATCGCAGCTTTTATCGACGACATGTTTGCTTCTGAAATATTGGAAAACGAGTAAAAGCGAAAATTACAGAAGAATTCGAAAAAATGGCAATATAATTCGCGGCAACATTTAACAATTGATCTGTAGTGTAATGTTCTACCATTGAACGTGCATTCAATTATTAAATAGATTTTAGATATTAGTGCTCGTTGGTACTCTCGCATTTCCTGTTCGAATGTCTTCCAGGTTTCATAACAAAGAAGTTTACAAAAAATTATTTAATAAATGTCAAGAGCAATTAAATCGTGTATAGAGTAAATAATTAGGTCTAAATATCTATTAACTTTGTTCTTAATTTTATGTGATTGTGCTCGTTGGTTCTCTGCATTTTCGAATTTGAATATCTGGTTTGGTTCGGTAACTGCCATGCAGTATCAATAATGTATATATAATTCACGGCAAGATTTATCAATTTATATTTGGTGTAATAATGTACTATTAAATGTGGATTCAATTATTACATAAATTTAAGATATTACCGCTCGTTGGTGCTATCGCAATTCCAGTTGGAAAGTCTATAAGATTTTATAACAACGAAGTTTTAAAAAATTTATATTTAATAAACGACAAGAGCAATTAAATCGTGTATAAAACAAAAAACTGGTTCTAAGCATCCTTTAACTATGTTCTTAAATTTATGTGATTGTGCTCGTTGGTTCTCTGTATTTTCGAATTTCAATATCTGGCTTGGTTAGATAACTCCCATGCAGTTTCAAAATGTTTATATAATCCGCGGCAACAATTATCAATTTATCTTCACTGTAATATGCTAGTATTGAACGCGCATTCAAATTTGAAATATATTTTACATATTAGTGCTCGTTGCTACTCTCGCATTTCCTCTTCGAATGTCGATGAGGTTTCATGACAACAAAGTTTTAAAAATGTATTATTAAAAAAATCACAAAAGCAATTAAATCGTGTATAGAATAAAAAATTAGTTCTAAGCATCCTTTAACTATGTTCTTACTTTTATGTGATTGTGCTCGTTGGTTCTCTGTATTTTCAAATGTGAGTATCTGACTTTGTTCGATAACCCCCATGCGGTTTCAAAATGTTTATATAATTCACGGCAACATTTATCAATTTATCTTTAGTGTAATATACTAGTGTTGAACGTGCATTCAATTATTAAATAGATTTTAGATATTAGTGCTCGTTGGTACTCTCGCATTTCCTGTTCGAATGTCTTCGAGGTTTCATAACAAAGAAGTTTACAAAAATATTATTTAATAAATGACAAGAGCAATTAAATCGTGTATACAGAAAACAATTAGTTCTGAATGTCTATTAACTATGTTCATAATTTTATGTGATTGTGCTCGTTGGTTCTCTGTATTTTCGAATTTGAATATCTGGCTTAATTCGATGCAGTTTCAAAATGTTTATATATTTCACGGCAAAATTTATCAATTTATCTTTAGTGTTATATACTAGTATTGAACGTGCATTCAATTATTAAATAGATTTTAGATATTAGTGCTCGTTGGTACTCTCGCATTTCCTGCTCGAATGTCTTCGAGGTTTCATAACAAAGACGTTTTAAAAAAATATTATTTTTAAAAAATGACAAGAGCAATTAAATTGTGAATAGAGTAAATAATTAGGTCTAAATATCAATTAACTTTGTTCTTTATTTTATGTGATTGTGCTAGTTGGTTCTCTGTAATTTCGATTTTCAATATCTGCCTTGGTTAGATAACTCCCATGCAGTTTCAAAATGTTTATATAATCCACGGCAACATTTATCAATTTATATTTAGTGTAATATACTAGTATTAAACGTGCATTCAATTATTAATTGATTTTGGATATTAGTGCTCGTTTGTACTCTCGCATTTCCTCTTCGAATGTCGATGAGGTTTCATAACAACAAAGTTTTAAAAATTTATTTTCTAAAAAATGACAAAAGCAATTAAATCGTGTATAGAGTAAACAATGAGTTCTATATATTTATTAAATATTTTTTAAATTTTATGTGGTTGTGCTCGTTGGTTCTCTGCATTTTCGAATTTAAATATCTCGCTTGATTTGATAACTACCATGTAGTTTCAATAATGTTTATATAATTCGCGGCAACATTTAACAATTAATCTTTAGTATAATGTTCTAGCATTAAACGTGCATTCAATTATTAAATCGATTTTAGATATTACTGCTCGTTGGTACTCTTGCATTTTCTGTTCGAATATCTTCGAGGTTTCATAACAAAGAAGTTTTAAGAAAATATTATTTAGTAAATGACAAGAGCAATTATATCGTGTATAGAGTAAATTGTTAGGTCTAAATATCTATTAACTTTGTTCTTAATTTAATTGATTGTGCTCGTTGGTTCTCTGCATTTTCGAATTTGAATATCTGGCTTGGTTCGGTAATTGCCATGCAGTATCAATAATGTTTATATAATTCACGGCAACATTTATCAATTTTTCTTTCATGTAATAAACTAGTATTGAATGTGAATTTAATAATTATATAGAATTTAGATATTGGAGCCCGTTGGTACTCTCCCATTTCCTGTTCGAAATTCGATGTGGTTTCATAACAACGACGTTTAAAAAAGTTATAATTTAATAAATGACAAGAGCAATTAAATAGTTTGTAGAGTAAAATATTAGTTCTAAACATCTATTAAGTATGTTTTTTATTTTATGTGATTGTGCTTGCTGGTTCTCTGTATTTTTGATTTTGAAAAAGTGGTTGATTCGATAAATCTAATGCAGTTTCAGCAATGTTTATATAATTCACGGCAACATTGATTAATTTATCTTCAGTATAGTAAAGTAGTATTGAATGTGTATTTAAATATTTAATAGTTTATAGATATATCGCACTCGTTGGTACTCTTGCATTATCTATTTGAATGTCGTACGTGTTTGCAAAACTACGAAAAAAAATATATTATAAAATGTAATATCTCATAAAAGAGAGGGGTAATTAAATCATGCATAGAGTAAAATAATAATTCGATATGTGTTTAAACTACCTCGTTAATTTTATGTGATTGTGCTCGTTGGTTTTCTCTATATTCCAATTTTTTTATATGTTGCGGGTTGCGTCACGCCTGCTGCCATTTACTTTTATTATTTTAGACTGAAAATACGTGCGAATTCTTTCCAAATTGTGGCAATTATTTGGCAATTAATTAGCAATAAATGGTTAGATGGTTTCCGTTGAGATCTGGCTCGTATTTAGCTGATGTGTGTGCTGGCTTGACGTTCAGAATAATGTTACGGGTTGCGTCATGCCTGCTGCCATTTACTTTGATTATTTTAGACTGAAAATACGTGCGAATTCATTCCAAATTGTGGCAATTAATTGGCAATTAATTAGCAATAAATGATTAGGTGGTTTCTGTTGAGCTCTGGCTCGAATTTAACTGATGTGTGTGCTGGCTTGACGTCAAGCTAGCACTCACCCGTTTTCTCCACGAAAATACATGGCAATTAATTCAAAAATGTGGCAGTTAATTGGCAATTAATTAGCAATAAATGATTAGACATGTTTCGTGTGGGTGTGCTGACTTGGCTGTTCCAGCTTGACGCACCTAGAAAGTAACTAGAGGTGCTACAGAATGACGCAGACGTTCTCCCGTTTTCTAATTTCCTTGGTGTGGACTGGCTTTATGGTCTTGCCACATCCTGCTTCCAGATGCCATCTATCGTCGCCCAAAGTACATTTTTTTGACATTTCCTCAAACTTTCGCTTTCTTAACAGTAGAACCGAAATATTACTTCAAGAACATTGAAGAACAGTAAAACCTCGTCCTAAATAGAAATTTTCATTAAAAATTTGAAGCCGTTTTTAAGAAAATGGCGATTAAGCATTACTGCAAATGCAAAGTTTGTGGCTCTTTTCACAGGGATCTATTGAGCTCTCGAAAACCTTCTTTGGGAGTCATTTGAAGCACTTTCACTCACAAATGTAATAATGTATTCAAATCGATGGAAATGTGCAAATTAACCGCGTGAGAGATAGTTTAAAAAAATACATTTGTGGAATTTTTAAAAAAACAAAATGATAAACCAAAATAAACGGAACGTCATATTAAACAGTACAATAAGCACTATACATTGGAAAATTTTGAAGAAAAAAATTGGAGCTGTTTTTGATAAAATTTTGAAATGTCCGGGGTGCTTCATTAAAAGTACCCCCAAATTTTGAAGAATTTTTTTCAAAATTTCGAAGCTTCAACTCGAACCAGATGGACTGGGATTTCTTCAATTTGGAAAAGATTGTACGTGTGGTTTAGGCGCTAGTAGTGTTCACAGGCGGACGAACAGAAGGACAGTCGGACGTTTTGAAAAAGACACTTTTACAGTACCAGGGGACCCCAAAATGTGTATTTCCGTTGAAATCTCGAAATCGATTTTCGCAACATTACATAACTTTCTCTATACTACGTATATTACTCCCGCATATACGTATGTATACGAGAAAGTTATAAGTCCATGCGCCATACGATGTCTCACCTCTTCCCCCAAAGACTCGGTTGTACTTTTCAAGCCCGGTATACATGGTACATTTTTCGTGCAAATTGGACGTACAGAAAACGTGCAGTCTAGACTGTACGTCTTCTATAAAAGCATGTTCATAATGTTTCATGCAGAAAGACTAGTTTGCTTCAAGCGCCTCTAGCGGCAAAATCATTCACTAACGGTAATCGGCCATTTTGATTTTGTGGTTAGGTGTGTCAAAGTGCGATTGTATGAAGTGATATATTGTGATAAACTTCCTTTTTCCGCATTCCTGCCTTCTTATTGTAAATCTCTATGCTCTTCATGGTTAATTAATCTCAAATAGAGATTATGGCCAGAACGCACACACAGAAATACCACCACTGATAGTACTCGGGTGGCACAATTCAGTTGTTTCTCTTTAGACCCCTAGCGGCGGCTTGTGCAGAAAACGTACAGACCGTGTATGCGCGACTTTTGGCTTTTATACTTCTAGTTTGGGATCTTGAAATTTCTGTATAGAAACGTCAAGGGACTTGAAGCCTGGCATACATGGTGCAGTTTTCGTGTAGATTCTCATAGAGTGTCTCAGAGTAGTCACGGCAGGGCGTTGCCTCGCTTCGCACTGTATTTTAAGGGAAGGCCCTATAGGGAGCCTGGAGCAGTGACATGCTGTGTCCATTCTTGACGCATGCTCATTAAGCGTATACTGCTGCCCGTGAAGTAAATCAGTTGTTTTAGTGTCATCCAATCGGAAGATTGAACGCCACCTAAGGCCAGCTGTAAAGTTGGTAAATCTGGCCTTGACGTCACTGTTTTAAAAATATAGCCATAGCCATTTTACGCCACCATAGTGACGTGTAAGGTCCCTATTGGATGGCACCGAAACAGCTGATGAAATGTCACAGGCAGCAAAGTAAAAACCGCAGTATATTCTTGGGTTTTTGTACCGTGGCAGCTGAGGGTATTGTCTTCAAGATGGTATATGCACGACTTTTTGCGTCTTTCTCGGTCCTGTCTGCAAGATGTCGCATGATCGCGACCGTATCCAGCAGTGCTGCAGATCAAGCGTCTCTAGCGGCACGACCGAGAAAGACGTGAAAAGCCGTGCCATATACCATCTTGAAGACAATACCCTCAGCTGCCACGATACAAAAACCCAAGCATAGGTCAGTGAAATCTCATGCTGCCTGCCCGCACGGAAGACTACGTTTTCCACTCGCTTGCAAGCTTCGTAGTGCGTGTGTTAACTGTTTTATTGATGAGTTAACATGCGGAGAAAGTGATTATTATGTAGGAATTAACTGTTTTTTTTTCATTTTAAATTAACATGTGCATCAACTGATGTCACTGCAGCGCCTTTGACTGGGAGGTCCTAGGTTCGAGTCCTGCCGCCGTCAGGATTTTCGACACTAGCTTTTCAGCTAGGTCGAATTCAGTCGCTTTCTGAAGGAGAATTCTAGCGGCCGGTTGCTCTGATCGGTAGTTTTCCGTGGTTTCTCCGATCAACACCAGGCGAATGCCGTAGCAGTACCCTAACAAACGAGCCAGCCAATTCGGGCGACAATTTTTCAGCTGGTTTAATATTTCGGGACAGATATCGAGCATGTGACAAGGAGTGTGTGTGTGTGTGTGTGTGTGTGTGTGTGTGTGTGTAAAATTCCTGCTAAGTGAAAACAACAACCAATAGTTCGTCTGCCCTTAGCACAATCACATGCATATTGTAAGATTCCACTGATTCCTATTTAAGGTGGTTTATAGTAAATGAAACATTGTCAGGAGGCCGTGCATGCATTCACACAAAGCTCATTTTGAATATTGAATTTTTATGTTTAAACTCATGGTGGAGCGTGATAGCAAATAAATGTGATATTGTCGTAAAATTGGGCGTATATTGCCGTATCTTTTTAATAGAAAATATCACAGTGAATAGTATTCAGTTGTACTTGCAGCTCGACACAGTGCACTTAAGAGCTGCGCTCCGCTGTTCCGTGACAAAAGTTGTGCGTGGTGTCTGTGAAACCAGTATTTTGGTAGATTGAAACTGTGATACTATAGTTTCATGTAGGAATACTGAATCCTCTTTGATATTAATAAGTGAATAGGTTAATATCATTTGGCGAGCTAGAGGTGAACCCACCTCTGGACTCTGGCCTCGGACAGAGTGATATACGTCAGACATGGGGGAAGCTAACAAAGAAGAATGTATACCTAAAGCTGTTGAATATCAACTACAAACTAATATTCAACAGCAGGAACTACAAATTAATCACCTGCGTCAACAACTACAACGTCAGCACGTCCAAGGTAACCAAGAAAATTGCCTGTTCAACCTTATGATACGCAATCTATCACAACTGACGGGGCAGCAACCTTAACTTCAGTATCTCAGAGCAGTAGCTCTTTATCACACTGCCCACAATTCCAAGAATCATCTTTTGCTGGTACTAATACCAATAATTATGGAAAGGAATCCAAGAAACGGAAAATGATGCAATCAGGTGAAATTGAAAGTGCAACTGTGTACAATATCCCAGTCAGTTCACGTTATGCTACTCTAGAACATTTAGATCATGAAACAATGAATGTCTGCGAACCGGATCCGATCCAAGTTAAAATTCCCCCTATAAACGTGCACGCGGTTGATAATTATGCTAATTATTAGAAGACATCAAAAATATAGCCGAAAACGACTTCACAACTAAGCCAAACAAAGACTCAGTTAAAATAATGTTCACCGCTATTGACGACTTCCGAAATTTTAGACATTTTTGTGATGAAGAAATAATTCAATACTATTCATATAGAGATCCTACCGAGAAATATTTATCTGTGGTAATTAAAGACTTGCCCGTCACTTACTCTGAAAAAGAAATCAGTGATGAAATAATACGGAACAATTTACCAGTAATCAGTGTGTAGATTGTACAATAAAGAAAGAAAACCCATTCCAATCTGTGCAGTGGACCTAACAGACAGTAGAGAGGCTCGGAATGTATTCAACCTAAAAAGACTTTTATATAGTGTAGTTAGAGTTCAACAAAAAATGAAATCTAGAATTATAATGTGTAAGAAGTGTCAGCGATATGGCCATTCACAAGCTAATTGTGGTTTCGAAGCCAGATGCGTCAAATGCATAGGGAACCATCACTATTCCGAATGTAGAAAATTAAAAGACGCACGCCCTCAGTGCGTCAACTGCAACGAATTTCACGCAGCTAACTATAGAGGTTGCACATATTATCAAAAACCTGTAAATTTCCTTAAAAATTTTCCTTCAAATCTAAACTTAAGCAAGTCAATTAATTATTACTCCAATTTTTCAAAAAAAAAACCCCTACCCTACCAATATTTTCTAACCAACAATTCCCATCACTACCACAATGTCCTTATTTAAAAAGTACTCAAACAAATACCCGGCCCCGAATATTAACTGGTCCAATACAATTTCTTCCATTGTCTCCCAAGTTATCAATGTGATTATTTCTCAAGTGCAAAATATGGTTCATTCGATGGTTTCTGCATACCGAAGTAATGGTAAATAAAAATGCCAATGGTTTAAAACGACAGGAAAGCATGTTTAGAGTATTCTTACACCAACATACTATAAAAATCGCGTGCATCACAGAAACGCACTCAACGCCTGGCTTAATATTCCAGGTTACAGCTCTTATCGCAACGATAGTGACCGCTAATATAGCCTCAGGCGGAGTAGCAATATTCATATCAAAAAATCTTAAACATGAACAAATTCCGACACAATTTTCCGCAAACCTTGAAACAGTAATATAATATAATAAACAGTAAATGTAATAGCAGCTTATTAGCCCCCCAATAGAACTTTCCCAATAACATCCAAATACAGAATTCACCTTAGCTTGCCTAAAACAAACAACTCCCAAAACGATTCTACAATGAAGCAAGTAAGTGAATTAGCTTTAGAGAGTGACTCCCAAACCAAGAAGAGAAAAGTTAGTGATCAAAACAAAATAGTTTATAATGTACCGGTATCGAGTAGGTACGACTTAGTGACCACGACCCTGAAACATCTAGTTCTATGTCTTGAGAACCTGTGCTAGGGAAAGCCCCACCTATCAATATGTATGCAGCTGATTACAATAAACTAATCAAAGACTTTCGAAGCATTGCTAAAAGCGACTTTACAACAAAACCATCCAAAAATACAGTTAAAATAATGTTTACATCAACTGAAGATTTCCGTAAATTCAAAAATTTGTGTGACCAAGGAAATGAACAGTACTTCACATACAGAGACCCTACTCAAAAACCGCTTTCGGTTGTGATTAAAGATATCCCAATTACTTCAAGTGAAAAAGAAATTTACGATGAATACATTCGGTTAAATTTTTCCGTTTTAAATGTGAAAAGATTGTATAACAAAGATCGTTGTTCATGTCTGTGCAATAGATTTAACGGATAATAGAGAAGCAAAAAGTATATTTTCTTTGAATATATTTATCCATAGTGTTGTAAAAGTGTAAAGCAGAATTCATTCTAAAGAAATTATGTACAAACACTGTCAAGCGATATGGCCATTCATAGGCAAATTGTGAGTTCAATCCGAGATGCACGAAATGTGTCGGAAACCACCTTTACACGGATTGCAAAAAAGTGAAAGATGCGCAACCTCAATGTGTAAACTGTCATGAATTCCGTGCAGCCAATTACAGAGGCTGCAGATTTTATAAAGAACTAGTGAAAACCCGTCAAAATTTGACGGTGAGATCTGAGATAAATGTAAAATACTGTGCCCAGACTAATATTCACAATACATACATGCATTGTTTGGATCTTCAGGGTATAACGAAGATATTCTGAGATGTGAGTTCCCAAAATTTTGAACACGTATGGCGCATGACCAGGTGGCAATGCAATATCGGCGCCAAATGACACAAAAGAAGAGCACTATTATACTGACGGATATTATTTCTAACGTTTTTTGATGTGTCATCATGTCCTATAAACAATTTTGATTTCTTCTGTCATATTGCTCGAAGGTAAACTAATTTTCCCATTAAGCAACACAGAGAAAACTCGTTTGCAGAATTTCTCTCACATGCGAAGTACAAAGCAGAACAAAACTGACATTTCATAGACAACAACCTAGCAGAAAACGAAATCTTACGCTGACTTTCTCTTTTCCTGCGTCCAGTTAATGTACGTTTGCGTCTTTTGGGGCGCGTGGGCAAAGATTCGGAATTCGATATAACCTGTGAACAACCTCTCTACTTCACTACAACCGAGCAGAACACACTGTCCGAATGTTCTCTACAAAATACACCACAAAAGCAAATACATGCAAACTTGTCACAAAAGCAAATACATGTCAACGCCACAATGCAATAATTCCACTGAAACAAAACCTTGATGAATTGTAAACAAATCTCAACAATCAAAACAAAACATCTAGCAGCGCCACCATGTAGCAGCGTGGACATCTATCGACTCATATATATCGATTTTGAAACAGCCACCCTTTGGAAGAAAACAATTGACTATTGATAAGCGTACTATTAAAGAAATATTTAATTAATTAATTTACACCGTAAATGTTGGTGAATCAACACTGACAATATCTGATAACACATCTAGAGATCACATTCTTTCATTTAAAGGAAAAAATACTACAATCGGTTCAGCAGAAGCTCTAAACGAAGCCATGGCAAAATACCTTATTTTTTTAAATATATAGATACGTCAAGTCACTTAACAGCTTATCGCAGACTACTTCGCGAAATGAGTTTCCTACTAAATCTTTCTCCCCAAAACAAAAACTATCAAGAATAGTGCCTCTATCAACAAACCACTTTCCTCCGCTCCTACCGCGCCCTTCACCAACCTTTACGCCGAGACATGGCACCTCTCATTTCCCGGACTAGTCTGGTATTATCTCATCTCAAGTAATGTCTGCTTTAGTTCCTCAAATTCAAAACATGATTCAAGAAATGTTTTCATTACATGTTAAAAATGGCGGCTATTCAGGAAGAAAATAAGATTCTAAATTGGAATGCCAACGGTCTTAAGCGTCAAGAAAACATGTTCAGATTCTTTTTAAAACAACATGGTATCAAAATGGTATATCATGGTATGCTTGTGTAACAGAAACCCACTTGATTCCGGGGGAAAGATTCAACATATCAGGCTACGTTTCATATAGAAATGATAGAATTACAAAAGTATCAGCCTCCGGAGGCGTTGCCATTTTTATTTCCAAGGACCTCAAACATTAACAGATTTCGACTCCACTATCAGCGAACCTCGAATCGGTTGGAATTAAACTAACCCTAAACTCCAGAACGTTAAATATAATAGCAGCAAACAAACCGCTTAACAAAACATTTCCATTATTAGCATATCAAACAATTTTTAGTGTAATTAGCCCAACAATCGTGATTGAAGATCTTGATAGCAAGGATAGTATGTGGGGTTGTAACAACTTGACAAAGGAGAAAAATTGACATAATTTGTAGCTTCCTCTAATATAAAATTATTTTCTCCAAACGAACCTACTCGCTGTGCTAATTCCAATGTCATCCCAGATATTTTGGACATTGTTCTAAAGATAATAATTTTCCGATGTACCAAAGTGTATTATCAGAGCTCGAATTTTACCACTGCGCGGTAGTCTTCTCGCTTTCTTTGCCAACACACGTCAATGAATTAAAAGGAAATACCAACTGGAATAAGCATGCCAAATTAATGCTTCTCAATTACACGTACCCAAAAAATCTTAATACCGCGAATGACTTTTTTTTTTATTTGTTGCGTCTATATATTGACACAACGCGTCTCCAAGCCCCTTAAGGGGCGTTGAGCGCTTTGCGCTGGGGAGTAATCCTCCATTACCTGTTTAAGTCATTTTACGTCAGGTCAGTCACTTGTCAAGAGGACCGCCAGGTAGCATCTCCGCGTACGCGCTTCCTGCGTCACTACCCAGCGGCCAGAATTGGGAAGGAATAAGGATAGGGATAGGGTTTAGGACACTTCACAGGGGTTGGACTAGCCCTTGTGAAGCAGCCCAACTCGTTTTATTATTAGAACAAATTTCACATGAGATTCGACGGGAATCGAACCCGGACCTCAGTGGTGAAAGGCTAGCGACTT
This sequence comes from Teleogryllus occipitalis, assembly GCA_011170035.1. Classification (NCBI taxonomy): domain Eukaryota; kingdom Metazoa; phylum Arthropoda; class Insecta; order Orthoptera; family Gryllidae; genus Teleogryllus; species Teleogryllus occipitalis. The sequence continues at coordinate 150,271 of BLKR01000408.1, forward strand.
CGCTATGTGCCACGAGCGAAGCTTTTTAAATTGACTATTGACAAATTTTACATTGATAATGAAATAGAAAAATTCTCTAAAGTGATAATTGCGTCTTTCCAACAATCGACAATACCTTATCGAATTCCAAAAGGGAAAGCAATACCTCTAAATATAATTAATCTAATTAAAACAAAAAATAATCTGAGACGGTTCTGGCAACACAAGGCGACCAGATATAAGAAAAAAGTTAATCAGATAACGCGTAAGATAAAAACCCTTCTTGATAAATTACGTCCACAGAACCACAATAAATGTATTGCGGAAATTCACCCTAACTCAAGGCACCTTTAGTCAACTGTTAAAAGACTTACAAAAGAGAAAGTAAAAGTTCCTCCTTTAAGACATGGATCGGAAACAACTTATTCTGACAAAGAAAAATCAGAAATATTTGTTGTACATCTAGAGAACACCTTCAAACCACACCCCGTTTCCGATATACAAACCACATCCCTGTTAGTTAATACGGAAATACTAAAGTACCTCAGTACTAATATCCCCACTGCGGCACTTCCCATCAAAATCATTTCCCCTCCGGAAACCATCTCAGTGATTAAACTTCTAAAATTAGAAAAAGAAAATCTCTGGGTATCGACGGTATTCACAATGGCTTCATCAAAATGCTGAGCAAACCGACTATATCGGCTTTAACTACAACATTTAATGCATCTTTAAATGCAATTAATTTCCGACCGCTTGGAAAAGAGCTGTCATTTTACCAGTCTGCAAACGGGAAGAACCCGAGGATAGCTGAAAACTTTAGACCTATCAGTCTGCTTCCAATTTTATCAAAAATCTTCGAACGTCTAATCCATACAAACTAATAAAATTTATCACCAATATAAAAGAAATTCCATCGGAACAATTCGGATTCAAACCAAACCATTCCACCATCCATCAATTATTGCGTATCCCTGAAGCCATAGCTAACGGTTTTCACCAAAAGAAACATAGTTACTTAACAAATCAATTATTCAACCCACTCTAACATTTGCATGTCCAGTAGGGGGTGGCGTAGCACCCAGTAACCTCCACAGTTAGTTGCATTCCAAAATAAGTTCCTAAGAAAGACCCTCAAGGCACCATGGTTAATTCCAAATTCCCAAATTCATCGCGAGCTAAATATATTGTCACTAGACGAACACATAAGTAAAATAGTCGACCATTTCTATCATAATCTTTACTCTTCATCCTGTTCCACAATATTTAATCTGGGCCGTCGTGCTTCATGGCCCCGTATTAAATCAACGTTCCCTATGGATAGACTGAGGCCACCGTAACTTTTTTACACCCTTCCTAGCGCTACTTGAACTTTCAGTTACACCTCAGACCAAACCTTGAAACCTGAACAAACCTTCGAAACTTAGACCACGTTCACGAGTAGGAATGAATATTTATACTCCTTGCTACGGATAGCCATATCCCAAATGTTATAATATAAAATGTACTATTTTCAAACTCCTCGAGAGACAGAAATATCGAACGAGAAGAAATAAATTTATAAAAAAAAGAAATATCAAAAGAGCACATATCTAATTCAGTTAATCTTAAACGCCTTAAAAAATTGAATCTGGCAATTTGAAGCATATTTTATCTAATAAACTACTTGGATATTCCGAATGACAGCTGCAATAAGCACTCAAAAGTTGGTTTGAAAAAAAAATTTCTAGGCAAAAATTTGCATTGTAGAAACATAAACTCTCCAGAAACAAGTAAATTGTTCATTATTTAGAAAAGAAATGAATATATTTGTTCAGAAAGAAAAATTAAAACAGAAATAAAAGGACAGTCAAATTGTTTATAATAATAAACAATTTACACGCATCTGGAGTGTTTATATAGTTCTGCAATTCAAATTTTTGCATATTTTTTTATTTTTTTTTCAAAACCAATTTTTAAGCGGCTCAGCCATTCGGAATATCCAAGGAGTTTATTAGACAAAATATGCTTAAAATTAACTTAAGAGTTTATTTTCGAAGTTACGATGTTTCCTCCCCGGACACCTGAATGTGAATGTATATGTACACATACACACACAAATGTTGGTATGTACCAGAGCGGTGAACTCCAACCCCGAGACTCCATAAAAGTCGGCACATCTACGTGTTTTTTCACGAAGGATTTTATGCTATTAATTTTTTTGTAACTCCACTAGATGGCGTTGGAGCACAAGGTGGCTCTGCAATTAAATGCAATTTCCAATTCACCTTCGAACCCAGCTTCGTTGTTGGGGGTTGCCACGAGGCCGAGGGGGCCAGGAGGAGCGAGTGGCGCGTGATGGAGAGAGAAGAGGGAAAAAGAGACGGAGGAAAAGTGAGAGGGACAAAGACACATTTCTACATTATTAAAAATAACATCATAACCAGTCTATGATGTAGAAACTGTATGGTCTTATGGCATAGTTCTTGCAGAATCTGTTGTTACATGGAATCTTGCCTCACAGGAAGCAGTTATAAAAAAATAACCTGGTAAAGAAACATTCTTGTTTTAAGAAGGTCACCAAGCAGTATAAAAATGAATGTTCATACTTACAGGCTCACTGTATTATAGTTGACTCTGCAGAAAATGCTATAAAACTACAAGAGTGTTGCTCTCCCATCACATAATCAACATGAATATTAAGGTAAGTTATATTTCTCTTACTGCATATCTGGTAAAAACTTAATTCACATAATGGACTCCTTGCATTCAACTAATTTTTGCCACTAGATAACATCAATTGGGGCTGTGGGAACCTTTCTGATAATATTTACAATTAAGTCAGAGGCTTTGAAAACTAGAATGCGCCATTTTATCACGGGTAAGTAATGTGATTGATACTTTTATGAATTTCTTGTAGAAAATATAACAACAGCCTAACAATCAATTTCTAGGTGAGACTAGACAACATCCAGTGAGAAGCAATCATTATATCTGGCCAAATGAAGAAAAGTTTATTAAAGTTCTAGGTAACTTTTTTAACCATACAACTCAATATTCAACATCAGCTAAAAATTTGAATCAAGCCCACAGGGATGCTGTCATTTATACTACAGAAGAAATAATGAAGGAACAAACAAACATTGAAATGAATATAGAAAGATCTGTTGCTAGTAGTTTGCTCATTCACAGAAATAGATCTTTGCTTAAAACATTCAACCCCTTAAAAAATGACAAAAATGCAAGTGAAAGATTAGAATTTCAAAAAAATAACCACCAACCTTTGTATATTCAGAATGAACAAAATTCTAAATCACAAAAATTGCTTCATTTTAGGATGCTAACTGAATTATTAAGGAAATCTCCTCACGCACATATTCCAGATGCCCATGCGACACTCCATCAGAGAGACCATCCAGAGAAACCAATCGATTCAGATGCTTCTTCCACAAAATTGGCTTTAGCAGTATTGAATGAAAACACGAACACAGACGAGAAACAAGAAACCCGTAACAAATACAAAATTCGAATTGGAATTAAGTTTTATGTGAATGGTGAAAATTGCAAGTATTCTATTGTTGAAGATAAAAATAAGAATAAAGATGATAATTCACAATGCACTGATTATATAATTATACCAGAAATGAATCAGAATGAGAACTTAAAAAGAGTGATTAACAATTCAATGTTCAAGTTAATGCCTATAGAAACAACAAATTTTAATAATCATAAAATCAGTGAAAAGGAAAATCCGTTTGGAGAAGAACCATACAAATTATTTCCAGATAATCTTGACCCTTTGTTTTTAGAACGAATTCAAAATATTGCCCTTAATTCTAATACACAAGTTGAGGATCCAACATCATTTCCAATCAATAGTCGTTATCAGACATCACATAAGGTTACAAGCAAGGAAGATAATCAAAATAATTTAGCTCTTTATGAGTATCCTTCCATTTATTTGCAACCACCTTTGTACAGTAGTAGCCTGAGGGAACAAATATCCTCTTTACAATCACAGACTTATGGTCTTCCTGAAGCATATTATCCAAGTGCTCATGGAGATGATATAAACAACAGAGGTAACAACAAAGTACATATTTTACCCATGCACAATCTCACTGAAATTCCAAAACCAAAATACATTACAACACATGTGTCAGAACAAGGGAACATTAAATTTCCTTCATTCAACACACAGTTTAGTGACACAAGACCAAATCCTTTGAATCGTGAAATTACACAATACATTACACCTTCCTCTTTCAAGCGTGGTTATTCTCGAAAGCAAGTGTTCAACCACAGATATCAAATAAACAGACATGTTACTGAAAATTTCCCTTCAGAATCAGTGAGCAACACACAGAAATTTTCTGCATCTACAAAAAATAGAAACATTAATTTTGTCTTGCAATTCCCTCAAATCATTCACACTAAGTTTAATAACTTTCCACGAACTCGCACCTTTTCCCCCATTTGGCCTAGGTCACATCCTACAATGCAAAGCAGATTCTTTGATAATTCTCAATTAAATTCATACCCTACATTACCAACGATTCCACATTCAATTCAGAGACATTCACAAACAACATTTGCTTTATCTAGCTCTCTAACACCCCCTAGTGCCTTCAACATTCCATTAGATTACAGCCACAACATTCAAGCATAGGATATTTTGGCAATTTGATTACACAATCTTTTCCCTACTTGTTCTCTGCAAAAATATATTCAATGCATATTGCTGAAGACTGCACACAGTAGTGTCGAGATGTAAAAATGAAGATGCTCAGTATCAAAAATGCCATTATAAATACAGCCAATAATTTATTAGACAATAACAAAATGACACATGATATACAATGAAAATATCAATAATTTTAACCATTACTTAAATCATGTCAATTATTTTTGCAATATTAATTTGTGATTAAAATTTACTGGTTGAAAAATAGTATTTATTTTAAAAATCATCCAGCTTAAGAAAAGAAATTATCAATGTGCCATTTATAAAGTCATATTAAATTTATTAATGTCTTTTTCAAACTTGTGCTTCAGAAATTAACATGTATATTTTATACAATGGTGTTAAGGAAACTGTAAAATGGTTCAATAAAGGACAGTATATACAAGTATACTTAATTTATTTCTCTTTAATTTACATAATCTTTGTCACAAACATTAACTTCTTAGAACACAAATTAAATACCACTAACAGCTGCATGAATGCAACAAATAACTGAGTAATATCAAGCAACCTCTAATATACAGTATTCATTCATATTAAATATCAATACCAGAGAGGCAACAATGGAATGACATTTCACCACACTTGCTGCATTGGAGCCCATAGTAACATTAATGCAATATTACATTTTAAATGGCAATTATTCACACAATTTCACAGAAAATGTGCAGTAAAGAAACATGTGGAAATGACCTCCATCAAATTATTGACAAATTCTGAAGCTGCCTGGATAGTTTTAATCATTATACGTAACACACGGTGCACTACAGTCCACTTCTTATAGCAAATTAGAAAAAAAGGAAGTAAGTGTGGTGTATAATAACGATTATGCATTATTAAAAATGAGTTACAGAATGTACGAGGAATCATTCCTACACAAACAAACACGTTGAACTATCTGGAAGATTTAAGTTAAAAATCAGTCTTCTTTTCCTACAAAAAGGTAATTAAGAGCATACACAGAGAATCCTATAAAAAGTTGTAAATCAAGTACACGAGAGTTCTTACAACATATATTTATACGTACTAAATAGTTTATTGCAAATTCAACATGTTCATCCTGTAAAGAGAGCGAGTTTCTTTCTTTTACCGCATCCTGAAAATATCCCACCATTTCTCAAAATAAAATTGACCTTTACATTTCACACAGGTGAAGATATTTTTCTTACAAAAGATATCTTCAATAAAGTTCGCACAGTCCAGAAAGAAACACTCCACCAGTATGAAAATACTACACAAGTTCACATTAAAATGTTTTCATTCAACTATGTGAAGAAACTTTAAAATTGAAGTAGTTACTTATTTTTTACAAATGTAGAATATTGCACTTTTATTAAAATATAGTCCATTTTCAAAACATGCCCTAAAAAAGTTTCGTTCACTCTGTGCTAAGATGACACAAAGACAAAGAACAAATTTTCAAAAATACGTTTAAATTTCAAAATTTTTTGAAAGTTGGAGAAATAAAGTATTATAATATCAATTCTCCTACACACAATGTTAATGCTCACTTCTTGCAAGACACAAAACTCATTCACTAGCCACATTTCATAAAACACATACAAAATTTGTTGAAGTTTCACACTTTCAAATACAGCATGTTCATACAATTTCTCACAACAAAATATAGTACATAAGAAAATTGTCTGACCTACTACAAAACTGGGCAGAAGTATTTCAACAAATGAGCAGGCACAGTATATTCTACATTATTTCCATTTGTAAAACGTTTTGAAAATGGGTCATTCAATTTTTTGAATTCTTTGAATGTACCATGTTGCCATTCACAACCAAGAATAAAAATATAACTTACTTCTGTACATCAAACACGCATTTACAAATCCACTTTTTAATACTGGTATTTACTCAAAGAATAAATTATAAAAAAATCAACATAAAATAACATGAGATTATAAATGTTCTGAGAATTTATATTAAAATCTCAAATATGAGGACCGTATTCAGGTAGAGCATTAAGTGCCAACAGTTTCTGTATCAAAGTTCAGGAATGAAATATCTCTCCTCATACAAAATTGCAATACCATTAGCTGTCTGAAACCTAGACATATATTCTTCACTTGGCAATAACAACTGCAAGTACCCTTTCAGACACAGACTTAGATGTACCAGCACATGAACCTCTAGGAGGGTTTCCTCCTCCAGCACACACAGATATAAAAATAAATTACCGAGACACTAATCTATGTGAAAGTTGATATGTTATTGAGAAAACACTTAATTCACAAAGTCAGCTTTCATTTATTATTCAAAAGAATTTTGTATTCTTTGAGATACCTTAAATTGTGCTGGAAAAGGCCTTGAGGCCACATGTAACTTACTCTGAAATGGCAGGAAATAAAGATCAAAAGTAAATGCAAATTTTTAAAAATAGATTCTGCACAAATAATTGAAAAATCTCAATTTCTTAACAGAACATACGACACAACACACAAACAATAATATATTTTAAGTAGAAAAATACATTATTACTAATTTATGAGAATAAAACAGTGAAACAATGGGAGAATTTGTCCTTTCCTACTCAATATCTTAAAGGATGTGTTCAACAGACCACAAAAAAAGTTATTCTTGCAGAAAACGCACATTATGTCTCTTTTGACAATCAATTTACATAATATTTCACTTCGAATTGACTATTACACTGGCACACTTTGATTGGAGTGTGTCCAATCTAACATACATCAGCCTCTGTTCAAAGCAGTTTCTGCACAAACAGGGTTCTCCTGTACCCTGAATCCATGTTTTTCTCTGTATACAAGCTTTGCTTTGTTTATGGGGGAACCCATATAGCTTAAGAGAACTGGAAGGAACACCAAACCATGTGCAGCTCCAAATAATACAATGCCTAAATACATTCTAAAATAGAAAACTTTAAAAATTTGAGATTTAGCTAAACCTAATACTAGAATACCACCAAACTTTGTTAAAGTTATACCAGAGAAAACCGAACTTCCCATATTGACTAATGCATCGGTTACTCTTGATACTCTGGTTTCTTCTACAGAAACAGCAAAGGAATGAACTAAATGACTACAGAATTCCACTGCAATTCCAACAGCCATTACTAAATTTACCAAAGAAACTGCATTGAGAGAGATATTCCACCAATACATTAGCCCACCAATATTAACAATTATCATTGATATAGTTATGATAACAACTAAAGATGAAATGAAATCAAATCCCATCAAAATAAATGTCACTACAAAAATAGCTGCCAATGATACTCCTAAACTGAACAATGTGTCAGGCCACATTGTCAGGTATTGTTCATAGAAAACATAAAATATACTGTAAGGGAACACATTGACTGTTTTATTGGAATTTAATTCCTTGAGACGATTATTCATGAAATCAGTTATGTTTGCTGAAATTTTACGGGCAGATCTCAAAGCTTCATAATAATCTGCAGATGTTTTCATAAGACTATGGAAAGCCATAAAATAATTTGCTCCCACAGAATTCACTAATCCTGTTTTCACATCTTCATTGTAGTTTACTGCTTGACCATAAGCACCATGTCCTCCCTTTGAACATGAAGTGGTAGGATTATCTTTGAGGAAAAAAGTTAAATATTTCTTGAAAGACGTAATATTTGGTCGTTTTGTAACCTCATCTTTACCAATGCTGCATTTTGCACAATTTATGAAATCATTTGGACAGAAAGAACCATTCTGAGCATAATACTGGCAACATGCAGAAGCAGACCAGTCAAAATAATCATCAAGCCATGATGATGAAGGCCTAGCAATAAAAGAAGATCGAGGTATTTTTGATGCCATGTATACTTGTGTTACTAAAGATGAGCTATTACAATATTGTGCCCCACACACTGTATTTTGAATGTCGTAATCTGAATAGTCCAGTTCACCCTCCACAACAAAATATACTGGAGGTCCAATAGAGAGATAATTCTTCAGAAATTTGAAATATTTTAACACAAATGAATCTTCAGGCATTGAAAGTTCTTGATCTAAACCAATCTCAATACTAGGCAGTACAGCAATACTAGTGCAAAGCCAACCAAAGAAAACCACCATGACACCTGCCCGTACTGATTTGTTCATAAGGAATGGAACATATAAAACTTTGAAAAATTTATAAAGAATACCTTCTGAAGTTATATCATTACTTTCAGCTTTAGCTCCCTGAACAAAACAACACACATCTAGTCTGTTTGCAGCTTGTCTTAATGTATCCAAAGCAAGCAAGCTAACAAAACATGTAATTTGGAAAATAAAATCAATCAGTAATGCCATACCAGCATAAAGTGCAAAAGCTCGTACAGCTGGCATATCAGAAAGACTACCAAGGAAAAAACAACAAGACTCGGAAAGACTTGTAAGAAGCATTGACGGGCCGACCTGACCCAAAGTGCGGCCTATATGTTCGGCATGACTTTCGTTATGTTGGCGAGCTTCTCTTTGATGAGTTTGCACCAAAATGAAAATGTTATCAACCCCCACAGCCAAAACTAAAAATGGTATTACTTCTATGATTATAAGGGTAGCAGGAACTCCCACAAAACCAAAAAGGCCTACAGAGCACACTACTGATGCCAACACAATAATAACACCACCTAAACCAAGGGTGATTTTGCTATCAATAAGCAACCTGCTACATGAATGCATTTGGCCAAGAGAAATAGCAATATAAGCAAACATTATTACATAGCTAACAAGAATTGTCATAACATCTGAATGAGAACCCCTGTCTAATTCATCTTCAATAGAACGTTCAGAGGTAAAAGCAACATCCATAAATTCTGTATGATTTTCTGTCCAGCTCTCCATGAATTCTATGAATTTTTTTTCCCATTCTAGAGCTGGAGCTAATTTTGTCTTATTGTGGTAATTGTTAATAAGAAAAGTAAGAATTATAGCTGTAGCTCTCTCATACTTAGGTTGGCTATCAAGTTGCTCACCGGGCTCTAAAAATCCACCAACAGCAATTGCAGGATCCACTGGTCCACCATATGAAGCTAAACAGTCAATATTATATGGATTCTGAGAACATTTTTTGAAGTGATCTAAATACGTTGCTGGTTCAGCATCTGGGTCATCAGAATCATCTACATCTTCGGGTTCTTCCTCAAATTCAGTATTTGTAAAATAGCCCCAGATACTCTGTATAACACATTCTTTAACATTGGTTTCAGAATAAAATTGTGAACGAAGAGGAGCATAACAGATTTTATCCAGGCCCCTTCCTTCAACTTGTCCAAGGAATTCTATCTGTTTCTGTAATTTTTGAACCTCTAACAAAAATTCCTTATGAAATACAGGTCCAAACTGAATAGGACCATCAGATGTATTGTGAATAATGTTAGGCAAGCCAACAGCTCGAATTATAACTTGTTCTGTACGATAAAAAGGTTCAAAGTGACTATCGAAATATTCACGCTCCACACGAGACCTACTTGTAGGAGAAGCCCATAATTCTACAGGATCTGTGGTAACCTTCATATATTTGATGCCATGCCCTAGTCCCACAACAACACACAAACCCAAAAACAAAACAAGCCATGGATTTGATGCACAATAAGTTCCCCACCATCTGAAGAACTGTTCCAATTTACGGTCAGTTTCAGCTCCCAGGCGTTCCAATAACGTTGCACTCGAGTCTATCTGACGAGGAATATTAGCACCTTCCGCACTGACAACACTGGATCTCTTGGATCTCAATGGGCTATCTTCTTCATCAGCACCCAGAGCAATTCTTGACTGATTTAAACCAGCCAGTCTCTGGCCCACAGGATCTACACCTTCACCTCGCACTAAACTAGAAATTGAGTAATGATCACTGCACTTCCACTGCATGTACAGAACTCCTAGAAACAGGAGAGTTCCAATTACAAAAACAATGGCCATTACAACAACATAGCCATTCACACCACATATCAGAAATGGCCCTTTCTTTGGAGGTACTGGAGGAGGTACAGGGCAACTGGCTTCACAGTCCACACAACTGCAAGCTGGAACGTCTGAGCTCAGAGCTTTACTACATGGAGTTATCTCCGGATCCAGAGGCACAAATTCTTCTATAGGAGTATCTGACACAACGTAAGTCATTTGAAAAGGTACGAAGGGGTTTCCTTCTGCATCGCCCATATACGTGAACCACTTCTGCGGAGAGCAGCGGCTAGCTCCCCACTCACCACACATTAGATCCAATGCCAATTGTCCTGTTGATGGCACAGACACCTGGATGCACGAGTTAAATGTACCTTCGATGTATTTCTGAGTGACATACATATCTACACCCAATACGAATTCCTTTCCTTCATCGTTTACTTCCACTTGGGTGACATTCATATATCTGCTTTGGTCAACGCCACACGTAATTTGGCACAAGTGGCGAACCAAATTTTGCATACACGACGGGCATCGCTGAAGAAAATTAGCAGCCAATTCTATGTTGCGATCGAGGGCATCCAGCTGTTGTTTATTGCAACACGTTGTAATAGAGGAACCCGGTGCCTTACCTTCGAAAAATTTAGGACACCATTTTTTTAATATTTCTTGCCCCTCTCCATCCAAAGGTTTTGACGGGCCTGTATAAGGGCAATTCTGTTTTCTCCCGAGAGGATCTGTATTACATTGTCCATACCATATACAATGATAGTCTTCTTCAGCACTAACGGGGCACGGCCCCATCCAGGTCACAACAAACAAGGCAGCTATCCAAATGAAAAAGTACTGTGCGGATATATTCGATTTATACCGATGTTTCGCGCGAATTATCGAGTCACACAAGCGCGCCATCGTTTCACCTGGCCTTCTTTCGTAGGCCTTATTCCTTTAAATGCCTAACTTCACTCGCAACAGCTTTCACTACGCGAACAGGGTCCAGCAGAAAACCTTCACTAATAGCTGAAACCTTTTCTGCAGCAAGTAGGCGAAACTACCAGCCACAAGAACTTCGACGTAGCATTTCTTCACGTTCTTCTTTCTAATTAAAAACTTCACTGTTACAATTGTACGTCTGTTCCCGAACTAGACGGTGACTATACTCATCGCTACAAGACAAGAAGAACCAAACTGTCGGAATTGACGATGCGTTGGAAACAAACCTACCGTTTGCGCCAGCCGATTGTGCTGCGCTCTGGCGTATAGTCTGCAAACTATATCAATCCAGAACTTTCCTCTGTAGATGTCTCTCCATACACGAGCGCTACATTTAAAAGTACGCAATCGTCCCTTCAGAAAAGTCCAGTTCGTTAAAAAAAATCTACATCGCACATGAAAGCTCAAACAAGATTTCGTCAAACATAGATTTTGTAAATGCAGCTCGCATACAATAGAAAGAGACAAAAGAGATTAAAAAAAATATAGTACGATTTTATGAACGTTCAGAAAATAAGCATTCACTTTAGCCAATTTCATCACAATTTCGAGATATTTTCGAAAAACTGAGAGTGCGATCACTTAAATTTTTCTTAAACGGGTGAGAAATTGAGATGAGCGTTTTTGGAAATTTCTATACGGTAACTTAACGGTAATTGAACGAGTAACTTAATATAAATACGGTAACTTAACGGTAATTGAACGAGTTATCGAGATCAGAATAAAACAGTTTGAAGAGAGTGATGTAATAAATAGGGTACCTATGAGAAGGAAATCCAAGAGTGCCCCCAAAGCCGTTTAAACCGTTTACAAATGGCTTTTTCTAATTTTCTGTAATAACGAAAGTCATTCAATACCTCAATTGAATAGGTTATAAACAACTAAGTCAACAAATAACTAGTGGTGCTATAGAATGGCCCAGACTTTCTCGTATTAAAGTTTTCTAATTTCCTTGGTGTGGACTGTCTTCACGGTCTTGCTCTATCCTCTTGACAACTGTCATCTATTGTCACCCAAAGTACACGGTTCTGACATTTTCTCAACTTTTCGGTTTCCTACTAGTAGAAATGAAATATTACTTCAAGAATATTAAAGAAGAGTAAAATCTCGTCCAAAACATAAATTTTCATTCAAAAATTTAGGGCCATTTTATAAAAAATAGTGATTAAGCATTACTGTAAAAGAGACATTTGAAACACATTTTTAAAGGAATCTATTGAGTTTTCAAAAAAACTTCATTTAAAGTCATTTGAAGAACTTCCACTCACAAATGCAATAATGTAAACAAATTGATAAAAATGAGCATATTAACGGCGTGAGGGATATTTAAAAGAAAAACATATGTGTAATTTTTTGAAAAGCAAAAGAATACACCAAAAGGTTTTCATATTTGACGTCAAATTAAACTGCAATTAAAACTATCCAATAGAAAAGTCGAAAGAAAAAAACTGGAGCCATGTTTGAGAAAATGGCGTTTAAGCGCTCACGCTCAAAATTATTTTACTTTGCATCTACAGACCTCCAACAAAGCAAGCTTTAGATTATTTCAATTTCGTAGAAAATCTAGAGATAACTCTGAACAAAATTAGTAATCTCTCTTTTAAATCCATTGTTGTATGTGGAGATTTCAATATTGATTTTCTGAGCGAATCCCACGAAAAAGAGCAGTTTCTCAATTTAATTCATTCTTTTAATTTAGATATTACAGTGAACGTACCTACACGGAATACTCTTAAATCACAAACAGCAATAGATCAAATTATAATTAACAAAACCACAACTAGATATGAAATAATAACGAATAATCTAGGTTACAGTGACCACGATGCACAAATTCTTACAATTACTAATAACATGAATACTGACACAATAAATAAAACACGCATGTGCAGAGCATTTACTACAGTTAACATAAAGTTATTTACGGACTACTTGCTGAAAGAATCATGGGAGGCAGTTTATAACGCTATTGACACAAATGAAAAATATAATTTATTTTTCTCAAAGCTTTCATTTCTCTTTAACGCATGCTTTCCTATTAAAAAGAGAAAATTAAACATTTCACGAAAAAGTAATACTTGGATCACAAAAGGAATTAGAACATCGTGTAAAAATAAACGTACTCTCTACTTTATTTCTAAACGTCATGACGTATCTCAAGATTTCCTTATCTACTTTAAAAAATACAAAACATTGTTACGAAAAGTCATAAGGCAGGCTAAAATCATGAAAAACGATCAGGATATTTTGAACTCAAATAATAAAACAAAAGCAATGTGGAATATAATAAAAAATACTACCAAATCAACTAGAAAACCCGTAGAGAATGTTGTTTTAAAATATAACGATATAAATGTCAACGATCCGGCAACAGTGGCTAGTCTCTTTAACCAATACTTTTCGAGAATTGCTGCCGATCTCACTAAGGGTCTTCAGCCACAAAATTCAAAAACAGACAGTTCACCCAAAATTTTAGACACAATGTTCGTTTCCGAAACTTCTTCCTATGAAATTCTCAAAATAATCGGTAAACTAAAAAATAAATATTCGTCCGGTTTAGATGAATTCCCAGATTCTTTGTTAAAGACTTGTGCGTATGCCATTATACACCCGTTAACTCACATATTTAATGCATCTTTATGCACTGGAACGTTTCCAGATATTTTCAAAACAGCTAAAATTAAGCCGCTTTTCAAAAAAGGCAACAAAAATGAAATTCAAAATTATCGGCCCATTTCTCTTCTATCAGTTTTTTCAAAAAGATTAGAGAGACTTTTTTACGTACGAATGGAAACCTTTCTCACTAAACACGACGCGCTTTCAGATTGCCAACATGGATTTAGAAAATCAAAATCAACGGAAACAGCTATATTTTCTTTTCTTAAAGATGTCGCCTCATCACTGGATCAAAACGAGGCACCTATTGGATTATTTTTAGATCTCTCAAAAGCTTTTGACGTCATTGATCATGACATTTTACTTTCCAAATTACCTTCATATGGAATTCGTGGTATTGCTCTAGATTGGTTATGTTCGTACCTTAAACAACGATCTCAGAGAGTTGAAATACCTTACTGGAATGATGGAACATTACGTACGCACCTTTCCGACTCTTTGCCCATTGCATGTGGAGTTCCTCAAGGATCGATTTTAGGCCCTATTCTGTTCCTACTTTACGTAAACGATATGCCCTCGACGATTCGAAACGGAAGAACGGTTCTCTTTGCGGATGATACGAACATCCTTTGCAATAAAGAAACCATAAATAGTACAATATCAGATGTTTCAAATTGGTTCCGAAATAACAAATTAATAGTAAACGAAAATAAAACGGTTTTAATGCAGTTTTCCATATCAAATAAACAATTCTGTGCTCCATTGAAAATGAACAGTGTACCATTGACTGATGTTAAGGCAACAAAATTTTTAGGTCTCTCAATTCAGTCAAACCTTAAATGGAACGTCCATTTAAATGAATTGAACACAAAATTAAGTTCATTATGCTACGCGTTCAGAATTCTTGCAAATTCAGTCAGCCTTCATACTGCTCGTTGTGTATACTTCGCGAATGTTCATTCCCGCCTGAGATATGGCATAATATTCTGGGGAAATACATCTTATAGCTCCCAGACTTTTAGATTACAAAAACGAATTGTACGAATAATAACCAAATCCCACCCACGTGATTCATGTAAGCCTCTCTTCATTAATCTAGGAATTCTACCATTACCGTGTCTTTTTATTTACGAATCAGTGGTTTTTGTGAAAAATGACTTGCTCAAGGGCGGGAATATTTTTTCAGAAAATGCCAAAGTCTATTACTATAACACTCGACGTAGAAATCATATTCATCAGGTGACAGTATCAACAGCTCATTACAAAAATTCACATACAATACATGTACATTATTTTACAACACTTTGCCAGACGACATTAAACGATTAAATTCAATAGAAAAGTTTAAATCCCAAGTGAAATCGTTTCTGCTGCATAACTGTTTCTATACAATTAGAGACTATACTGAGCATCACAAGAAAAGTAACATTAATTTTAACAATGATACATAATGCATTATTTACCATTTGGACTGTATAAATGAGTATAAACAACCTGTAACAACTATTGTACTACAGCTTCCGGGTCAATGACCCCCATCTCGATCAGGTTTTTCGTCCAGTTTCCCTGATCCATTGAGCAAATGCTGAGATGGCCCCTTGTTTTGCTTCTGGACATAAATGTAACTTCATTTTCTGTGCACGTCTTCTAGAATTCAGTGGGAAATACAATTATTCAAATTATCGTTTCCATGTTGTCGCGGCAGGAAGTAATAAGAGCCAAAATTTATTGCTTATTTATCTTTGAAAATAGATTTTATTACATGGGAGTTTTTTTGTTGTTTTTTTCTCCCTTTCAAAATTCAAAATTTATTGCTTATTTACCCTTGAAAATAGATTTTTTACATGGGAGTTTTTTTGTTTTTTTTTCTCCCTTTCAAAATTCAAAATTTATTGCTTGTTTATCCTTGAAAATAGATTTTATTACATGGGAGTTTTTTGTTTTTTTTTCTCCCTTTCAAAAATTCAAAATTTAAGTAGTATATGACTTAGTGTAGGGATCACAGAATTTTGAAAATGTGCACACAATTCACTTTTCCCCATAGCACGTCATACGCAGTTTCTAACTGTTTTTTTGACGTAAAATAAATAAAATAAATAAAAAGCGTGTTTGAAAATGTAAAATTTTGAGCTCATTTTAACAGAAAATTGTTGAATTTTCGTGAAACTTAATATGGCATTATTTAAAGCACATGTACTCATAAATAAAATAATGTGAATAAATCGCCTCTAATGTAAATATTACCGACGAGAGAGAAGTCATAAAAATTACATATTTGTAATGTTTGCAAAAAACAGAAGAATTGAGCGATACGGAATTTATGTCATCGTGTCATTTGGCGCTACCCCTACCAATAATTTAAAGAACAAATTTGGAACCGTTTCTGAGAAAATCTTGTATTTGTAAATTTCTCATTTTTAAATAACATAAGAGGAAATTAATTTTTTTTAAATTTATTTTACGTCAAAAAAACTGTTCAAACTGCGTATGACGTGCTATAGGGAAAAATGAATTGTGTGCACATTTTCAAAATTCTGCGATCCCTACACTGTCATATACTTCTTAAATTAAAACAACAACAACAACAACAACAACAACAACAACAACCCTCCCATGTAATAAAATCTATTTTCAAGGATAAATAAGCAATAAATTTTGGCTCTTATCCATGTTGTCCTTCGGAATAATACTTCCTGCCGCGACAACATGGAAACGATAATTTGAATAATTGTATTTCCCACTGAATTCTAGAAGACGTGCACAGAAAATGAAGTTACATTTATGTCCAGAAGCAAAACAAGGGGCCATCTCAGCATTTTGCTCAATGGATCAGGGAAACTGGACGAAAAACTTGATCGAGATGGTGGTCATTGACCCGGAGGCTGTAGTACAATAGTTGTTACAGGTTGTTTATACACACTTATACAGTCCAAATGGTAAATAATGCATTATGTATCATTGTTAAAATTAATGTTACTTTTCTTGTGATGCTCTTGTGATGCTCAGTATAGTCTCTAATTGTATAGAAACAGTTATGCAGCAGAAACGATTTCACTTGGGATTTAAACTTTTCTATCGAATTTAATCGTTTAATGTCGTCTGGCAAAGTGTTGTAAAATAATGTACATGTATTGTATGTGAATTTTTTGTATTGAGCTGTTGATACTGTCACCTGATGAATATGATTTCTACGTCGAGTGTTATAGTAATAGACTTCGGCATTTTCTGAAAATATATTCCCGCCCTTAAGCAAGTCATTTTTGACAAAAACAACTGATTCGTAAATAAACAGACAGACAAGAATAATCTTGTATTTGTAAAAAGCAGGCAAGAAGGGGGGACAAGACTGTACAGTACCAGTGCACACCAAGGAAATTAGAAAACTTTACCACGGGAAAATTCTGTAGCAGATCTAGTTCCTGTGCATATTGTGTGGACTGAAAATGTTTACTTGCATTGCGTCTTGGCGCATGCCGGGATGGTTCTTTGCTTGCAGTCCCAGGAATAAATGTAATACAAATTGTTGGCTTACGGGTGAGAGATGTTGGATAGGGTTTTCAAGTCTTGTGAATACTCTAAACGGTAAATATTTCATAAATTCTTAAAATTTTCCAATTTGCTAGTTTGTGGAATATTTTAACTGTTAACATTTCCTAAAAATGAATTGGTAATATCCACGTTTTTATTTTTTTACTTTATTTAATAACCAAATAGTTTTACAACACATTATATTATTATTATTATTATTATTATTATTATTATTATTATTATTATTATTATTATTATTATTATTATTATTATTATTATTATTAGTTTCTGTATTATTGTTATTATTATGAAATACACGTAAAATCATTTACCATTATCTCTCAGGGCTTGAACGCTTTGACGTGACGTGTTTTCGCTTGCATGCTGACGAGATTCCCTCCATTTCTAGTGTTTCAAAAGGAATTCAAAAATACGTACGCAATTTTAGCGTCTTCAAAACCTCTTTGAAACAACTAACAGAACTAAATAGCATTTCACTGATTTTTTCCCCTGCTTTTTTTCCCGATCCTCTTATCTCGATTTTTTCCCCGATCTCCTATCAAACTCTTCCTTCCTCGCTTTCACTCCCGTTATATATGTCAGAACCTTAATCTTTGGATTAAGGTTCTGCGCAATTTGTTGCGTACGCATTTTTCATTCAATGACTTCCTTTATTATGCACGATTGTAATATAAATTTTGAAAGTGGTCAGGCGGAAGAGCAGGTTAAATGGCCCGAGCCTCGCCAGCAATAACGACATTTATTTATTTATTTATTTATTTATTTATTTATTTATTTATTTATTTATTTATTTATTTATTTATTTATTTATTTATTTATTTATTTATTTATTTATTTATTTATTTATTTATTTATTTATTTATTTATTTATTTATTTATTTATTTATTTATTTATTTATTTATTTATTTATTTATTTATTTATTTATTTATTTATTTATTTATTTATTTATTTATTTATTTATTTATTTATTTATTTATTTATTTATTTATTTATTTATTTATTTATTTATTTATTTATTTATTTATTTATTTATTTATTTATTTATACGAGAAAGTAACATTTGTAGCAACTTTTTCGAAAATATTGACAATATCACACGCTTCGTGTAAAGTATCCGCAAAAATTAAAATAATTTAATGATCTCCGGAATGTTTATGCGGGAAACATACATACTGTGACATACCAGATTGTCACCAATATGAAATTCAGCGAATTTCATTAAAAATAATACTTTATTAGCAAAAAGACGCTGGTTGCCATGGTACCGGAGTGCAACATATAAATAATGCCCATCAGTTCAAATGCGGACGATAAGTAGCATCCGTGGTTTCGCCTACGAAGAAACATACCTATAAACAAACCTAAGAGATGCCTAGTTACACGAATGAGAAAATTCCATTCTAATATACCGGAAGTGTCATGGGAATGTAAAAAAGTGAGTTTTTGGTAAAAAATAATTACGTAGATGACGCCGCGAGGTAGATCGCATAATTTTATTTTAAACAAGAGAGTAAAAGATGAAAAAAGTTGACATGTTGAAGTAGGATACAAAAATATTCATTCGAGCTCTCGACACGATAGCGATCGGATCAGGGAGCTAGATATATAGCAGTTTATTTGAACAGAAAATTTACGGGAGTTCGGACGCAGTGATTTGTTGTTGTTAGTACTCAAAAGATAGCACTCAGAAATTGTTTTATACGAAGTGAACAGTGAATGCCAAAAGTGGAACTTATAAATTTTATTAAGCGGACAATGATAATCGAATTTAATCTCCGATGATAACTTGGTGAACTTATATGCTAATATTTTAACAGCACTTAAGATTTTGCTTAGGTAATGAACAATAAGGAGTATTAGAACTTGTTGCAATTCAAGCAGGTGAATGGGGATGGAAAGCCAATGGATAAACAGTGTACATAGTGGTTTATGAGAAGAAACGACAAGAGACGTGTTTGGTCAGTAGCAAGAAAGAAGATTGGACGAGGCCCATTGCTGAAGTCTACGGGGAGACATCCTTTACCAGGACAGCGCCCAAGATTCTCATGGATAACAGGTTCTATAGCGCTATAGTAAAGGTCATGACCAAAAAGAATGTTATACTTCGTTTATTTTAAAAGTTACTAAAATTTATAAATAAACTTGTTATTTTCTATTGATGAAAGCTGATTATCATTTGCTGTCACGTGCAATCCAGTAGGATATTTAAATTTTGCATTTCAGATTCCATGCTTCTCCATATGGGGGGTGAATTAAGTAATCGTAAGTATTCACGATTATTTCGGTAAAGAACCAGCCGACTGAGTCAGCAACGGTGTTATAATTAAATATAATTTGGGAGCTCATTCTCGTAACCATTTCCTGGCGCCCATATATTTATTAGAAATTCAGAAACAGGTTACAGGAATTTGAGGGCAGCAAGACGGGTATATGGATGGGTATATTTCAGTGCGTTATGTGAGATTAGATGCAGACACCCGATTGTTAGGTACAAAATTCCTATCTTCTCGCTACCAGCATCAACCTTACCCGTCTTTGGAACAGCACTAAAGATATCGAAAGCACTGTAAAGTTTCTCAAAAACTCAAGTTTTTTGTGAAAATGAGCTCAAAATTCCGCGTTCTCAGAAACGCTCAAACGCCATTTTCTCAAAAATGGTTCAATTTTTTTTCTTGAAATTTTTGCACTCGATAGTGCTACTATTAAGAAACCGAAAAGTTTAAAAAATGTCAAAAAACGTACTTTGGGCGTCGATAGATGACAGCTGGTCAGAGAATGGGGGAAGACCTTAAAGCCCGTCCACACCAAGGAAATTAGAAAAATTTGCAACGAGAAAGTGTGTGCCATTCTATAGCATCTCTAGTTCATTTTTGTCTTTACTTGGTATTCCAGCAATAATTTTTGTAGTTAAGCATAATGATTTCGTCTGTATCGCAAAGGAAGTATCATATCAATTCCAATTCCACAAACTCTTTATTAAAGGAAACTTTTCACATCATTCCTAATCGGATAACTCGGTTACAGGTACCAGCACCATGATATCAACTAAAAGAAGTTCAGACAAATACTGCTGCAACGAACGACAGTCCCAGGATTTCTCATGAATAGCATTCGCATTCACATTTGTTAAGTATACATTTCGGTTTCAGGCGACAAATTTGCATGTTAATTGAAATTACAAGAGAAATATGCCACTTTAAGAACAAAAATACTACACAATATGAATAATAACTTAAATATAATGGGATTATGATGCATTAACACAAAATGCACTAAATATGTACTAACATGCTATAAGTTCACCGAATTTCTGTTCGTTTGATTGTGTTTTGTGGACATTTGACAATTAACATATAATAAACCTCATTATTAAAAATTTGATGTTTCATAATCATCCAAGCCATAATAATTAGAAAAGGTTTGACAAGAGAAAATTTTAACTATAAATGAAATGCTATTCCCATCCTCGTCAGTTTCAGGGGAATTGCCACGTGTACGCTCAGAACTATGTTTGCCCAAAAAGGGTACGTTAACCCAGATTTTCTGCAGGTACATGACTCAGCAAACGTGTAAGCATTACTGTAAATGCGAAATTTGGAGGTATTTTTGACAGGAATCTATTGAGTTTTCGAAAAACTTTATTTGAAGTAATTTCAAGCACTACCATCCCATAAATGCAGTAACGTATACAAATTCCTGGAAATGCGCATATTAACGACGTGAGGAATATTTAAAAAATTTACGTAACTTTTGAAAAAAGAAATGAATACACAAAATAAAAAATACGTCGTTATTATTCAGTGCAATTCTCATTATCCGTTGGAAGATTTTTGAGAAAATGGCGTTTGAGCTTTTCTGAAAATGCGGAATTTTGAGCTCATTTTCACAGAAATCTGTTAAGTTTTCGAGAAACTTTATTTAAAGCTTTTTCACAAATAAATATAACAATGTGGGTAAATCGCCAATAATGTAAATATCAACGACGTAAGAGTCAAGTCAAAAATCCACATTTTTGTAAATTTTGAAGAAAGAAAAGAATAGAGCAAAATAGAGTTTATGTCGTCATTTAGCACCTCCAAATTTTAAATAATGCTTTTCAAAATTTCAAAGTTTCAACTAGAGTCAGATCAACGGGGGTTTCTTCAATTTGGAAAATATCCTACGTATGGTTTAGGCGCTAGTAGTGTTCACAGACGGACAGACAGACAAACGGACGGACGGACAGTCGGACGGACAGACAGACGAAAAGACGGACGGACAGACGGACGGGCAGACGGACGGACAGACAGGCAGACGGACGGACGTTTTGGCGTCACTTGACTTTGCGGTATAAAGATCCACAAAACTAGGATTCTGGCTACACCACGTGTTAGAGTACTTTACTTTCTCGTATACGTTCGTATTTATGGAGTAATATACTCGTACATAGTATAGAGAAAGTCGTGTAATGCTGTGCGAAAAAAACGGAAAATTTTTGACAAAAGAATTCATTGCCGGGCCCTGAAAACAAGAAAATGCATAAATCCAGTTGCTAAATTAAGGGAAAAAGTCCCCTAACATGTGGATTAGTCAAAATCCCTGTTTTATCGGTCATTGATGCCGAAAAAACAATTGAAAGCAAAACGTCCGTCCATCCGTCCGTCAGTCCGTCCGCCTGTCGTCTGTGAACAAACCTAGCGCCAACCACACTTACGATCTTTTCCAAATTGAAGAATCCCCTGTCCTCCTGGCTCTAGTAGAAGCTTTGAAATTTTGAAAATCATTCTTTAAAATTTGAGGGTACTTTAAGTGAAGCCCCCCGGACATTTTCAAAATTTTCTCAAAAATGGCTACAAATTTTTCTTTAAATTTCTTGAAAGAATAGAGTAAAATACTTTTATAAATGTGGCATAGGTCCTATATTCACGGTTAACTCTGAATTTTCGAAAATTGCAATAGTTTGAATTTTTTCGGCGTCTTCCTACAACCATAAAATGAAAGACAAATTTTTCCTTCAGATAAAAATGTGTGGTCCATTTACAGTCTTTTCATCAAGGTCATGTAGACTTTTTGAAATTTAAGTAGTTTCCGTGCAATGGAGCGTGAAATTTTTGCAATTTGAAAAAAATTACAAAAACAAGATTTTCTCAAAATCGACTCCAAATTTTTTCTTTAACTTTTTGGTACGGGTAGTAGCAAATGCATTATATCCGATGACATAAACGCCATATTGATGTACACAAATGTAATTTTTTTAAATACCCTTCACGCCCTAAATATGCACATCTTCAATTTTCAAGAAGTGCTTCAAATTTCGCTTTTACAGTAATGCTTAATCACAATTTTCTTAAAAACGACTTCAAAATTTTCAATGAAAATTTCTATTTAGGACGAGGTTTTAGTGTTCTTTAATATTCTTGAAGTCATATGTCGGTTCTACTATTAAGAATCCGAAAAGTTGAAAAAATGTTAAGAAAATGTACTATCGATGACGATAAAAGGCAGCTGGCCAGAGAATGGAGCAAGACCTTAAAGCCAGTCTACAGTAAAAGAATTAGAAAACTATGCCACGAAAAAGTCGGTGCAATTCTGTAGCACTTCAAGTTTTTCTTAATCTAGCGACTGGTTTATCCACTTTTACGTTATCAGGGCCAGGCAATGAATTTGAGAAACCCGAAAACAAGAACAGGCAGTTAGGGCCAGAGCGGGAATGGCGGCGGTGCGCGAGCGTGGCATTGGCAGTGGGAGACCGTAGTGAAAAAGAATCCATTGATTTTTTTTCACTCCGGTCGATCTTTAAATCGAGACAAAAACGGTGAAAAGCAATACTAACTAATAAGTGTGATTGAGTGAAATGAAAACCAATATAGATTGGACAAACTGTACCTAGGTAGGTTGGAGAAAAGCGAGAACATGTGGACGTGTGCGGCAGCGTATCTGCGAGTGAAAGAAACACTGCGATACATCGTCTGATAAACAAATTTGGAGGTGTTGAATATTATACCGAAGGACACAGTGTGCAGATGCAATGCCCTCAGTACTGATAGTGTGTGAGAAATTCGTCCTGTAAAATTTGAACAGATAAACCACGTGCGTAACCCGGCAATGGAGCATATTGCAGTAGTCTGAAACATTTCGTGCGCAGAAGGTAAATATTTTGAAACGGACAGAAACCATTCCGTGTGAAATATCCGTTAATGGATTGGCGGCGAGGAGCATCGCCTTGCAAGTCGAGGCACGGTGGGAATCTAGCAGATGACCAGAGAGGGGCCGCAGATGCTGAATTCAAGGCCACGAGACGGAGCGAAGCGAAGCCGACGCGTCCAGTCACGCGGGCCAGCCCGGAGCCGGTAAACGGGGAGAAATCTGGTTCGCAACGAAATCGTAAGACTGTTCCCAAACAGGAATTGTTATTACGCACTTAAGTGTGGGGAGGGAGAAGACGAATGTGTAAGGAATAGAATTTCGTATTTTTTGTATTAACAGATAAAGCAAATTCATGTGGGGAGGCAGAAGGTATATTTTGAAAGGGTATATGTTATCTTCTAAAAATAACGAGTAAATGTTACATTTATAAGGATGGGTACGATTCACTACACAAAAAGGGAGCTCCCATAAGGCATAAAAGAGACCGAAGTAAAGAAATAATGTGTAATGAGTTTCTTGAAATTTAATAGTGAGCTTACCAAGGTTCATAATATTTCAAATATAATCAATCACTAAATATATGTTGATTGTTAATGATTCCGGGCGCGTCGAAAGCGTAGATTATTAGTCCCGTAACTGTAGTGCTTGTTTTTCCTCGGAAGATGGCGGTGATCTCACCCCGCTGGACGGCGAGATCAGGCGCCGACCTACCGTCGGCTAGTGGGGTTCCTCCTATCCAGGACTCTCCCCTCAAGAGGGGCACCGCCCCAGCTGGGACAAGCTCTAAGCTCCCGACCGGTCTCCCGGAATATGTGGTAGTGTAGTGCATGTTAGTGTAAATGTGTCTGTAAGGGAAGAGGATAGGACAAGGAAGAGGAAGAAAAGATCGCGCGCGGTCTGTGGCCCGTTTGGCAGGGTACTGCTTCTTTTCTTTTTAATTTCGATATTTAATCTTTCAATGTTATTATTTATGTTAATATTAATTCGCCTGGTGTTGATCGAAGAAACCACGGAAAACTACCGATCAGAGCAGCCTGCCGCTAGAATTCTCTTTTTACTTAATATCAAGTAACAAACACGAAGAGAAGTTCTCGCCTTTGAATGCAACTACAACTGCCTTTCACGTTGTGAAGGCACAATGTGTCTTATGGAGAATCCGCGCGTTGTTGCCGACGCGACACGTTCGCTGGCCCGCTTATTATTATTATTATTATTATTATTATTATTATTATTATTATTATTATTATTATTATTATTATTATTATTATTATTGTTGTTGTTGTTGTTGTTACGATTCTATGTGGTGAATTAGAAGACATTATTTCAACAAAAACGTTTATTTTGTTTCTTAAAGACTCGCTAAAAATACTTTTCATGTAGTCTTCACTTGATTATTTCTTGATACGTCACAGTTTCTCTTTATTTATTTTCACTGTTCACTTCTTTTTCACTGACGCGCAGTCCTAAGCAATGATCACCGTCCGACGCATTGACCGCAGTCCGATGTACTGACCACACCCCACTGCACTGAGCACAGTTCACGGCGCTGGTCACGACTCTCGTCACTGAGCACAATCATTGCACTGCTATTCACCGCGATGCACACACTTCACAGCTCAGCTTCCACTTCAGACTGATCCGCGGTCGCCGGCCGCCGCGAATTTATACTCGGCTGGAGACTGCCTAGAATTTTCTGGAACTTGCGATAAACATCGCGAATACTCCGGAACCATCTAGTACGGGCGGCCTCCAGCAGATGTCGCAATCCGCGCATACTCCATAACCATCTACTTCGTTTAGGCGCCGGCAGATGACGCAATTATCGATACACTACCCCCTCCTTAGATGCGATTCGTCTCGGAGCACGATTAGTGAAATCATGCCAGATATTTGCAGCTGGAGCCTCTATTACTGTTGGAGGTTAAGAAGAAGTGATAGTCAAATGTCTTCTTTGGATATGCCAACATTCCATGGTGGTAGTTGCAGACTAATGTAGCGTCGCCTGGTCCGGCGCCGGTGCGTCGGGCCGCTTCGGGGAAACCCGCGTTAAGCCGGATGGGGGTGGAGGGTGGCGGCGCCACGCCGCGCCGGTTGGAAAAGCCCTTAGGAATCCCGGCTGGAATTTCCTTCAAAAGGACGCGCGCGGAGGCGAGTTTAAGAGATGTCGGTTGCAGCTCTGGAAAGGCTGGCCAGCGAGCCGTATGACGCCCGCTGCTTGTAGGGTGGGGGCGAGCCGGCGGATATTTAAGGCCGCGCCGACAGGAGCCTCGGGGGATACGCTGGGTGTCGAAAGACGAGAGGTATCTCCAGTGCTATCATTGCACGTGATCTTCGGGTCGAAGATCGGTTTGGCGACAAGCCATGTAACTGGTATAGTTACGGGACTCTATGTCCGACAGCTTCGCACCTCGCGTTGCTTTTTGCTGTTTCCGAAGCAGTGGTTCTGGGCGAAGGCCTAGGGACGGTCGCGGGGTTTCGCGGCTAAGAGAACTGAAAGGTTGCCAAGGGGTTAGAGTTTTGTATTATATTTTTGTACATTAATTGTAAAAATTCTGTAAATATATTGTATATATCAATCAAACAGTCGTCTGTGGTTTTCATCCTAGTACGTCACACTAAGATGCTAACTCCAATGTATCGGAATAGTTCTTCCAACATGCTTCTCACTATTCTCCACTTCAGTCCATCAAAACCACATCCCAGTTTGGACATGGCAATCTTCTGGACGTTGTCTTGCAGTACTTGTTCTCGCTGATGTCGCGAGAATTTGAATTTGAAACCGATATTTTAATTCTGGGGCTAATTTACATGAAGCCCCAAGGACATTTTCAAAATAAAAAAAAATTGCTCCATCGTTTTTGATTAAATTTTGTTGTTGGATAGTATAAAGGAAATTTAAGGGAATGGAATTTAAGGTTTCTTTTTCGTTACAAATCCTGATTTTTCGAAAATTGAAAAAATTCAAAATTTTTTCTGCATCTTTCTGCCGCTCCAATTGTGATGGTTGAGATATTTCATTCTACGAAATCTCTTCCGTAAAGATAGATTTTGAAATAAAGTTAAGTACAATTTTCGAAAATTTGAGTATTTTTCGCGTAATTGTGCGTAAAATATAAGATGTTTTTAATTTCAGGTATACATACGTATATACGAAGTAATATACGAAGTATAGAGAAAGATATATAATGCTGCACGAAAAAAACGGAGGATTTTTGAAAGAAATATTCATTCCCGGGCCCTGATAAAGAAAAATTGGATAAATCCAGTGGCTAAATAAAGAAAAAAAATCATCTTACGCGTCAAGTAGCCCGAATCCCTGTTTTGTAGGTCGTTGATTCCGGAAAACCAATTCAAAGCAAAACGTCCGTCCATCCGTCCGTCTATCCGTGTGTCCGCCTGTCCGTCTGTCCGTCCGGCCGGTCGTCCGTCAGTGAACACAGTTAGCTCCTAAACCATACATACGACTTTTTCCAAATTGAAGAAACTCCTGTCCATCTGGCGCTAGTTGACTCATTGAAATTTTGAAAAACAATCTTTAAAACTTAGGGGTACTTCACATGAAGCCTCTGGGACATTTTCAAAATTTTCTCAAAAACGGCCCCAAATTTTTTCGTTAAAATTCTTGTTGAATCAAGTAAAATTCTTGTTGAAAATGTAGTAAGGTACACTTATGAAGGTGGTGTTGGTCCGATTTTCACGGTTAACTCTGAATTTTCGAGAATTGTAAAAATTAAAATTTTTTCGGGGGTTTCTTATAACTATAAAATTGAAGGTAGGAATTTTTCCTTCAAATGAAATTTGTTGTCCATAATTAGTTGTTTCATTGAGGTCATGTACATCTTTTAAAACTTTTGGTGGCTTTCGCGCAATATTGCGTGCAATGTGTGCAAATTAAAAAAATAACAGAAACAAAATTTTCTCGAAAACGGCTCCAAATTTTTCTTTAAACTTTAAGTAGGGATAGTGCGAAATGTGCGTTATGATATATGACATACACGTCATTTTGCTCTATTCTTTTGTTTTTGCAAAAATTAGAAACATGTAATTTTTTTACTTTTCTCTCACGTCGTTAATATTTACATTAACACAAATTTGTTCACATTATTGTACTTATGAGTAGCACTTCAGTAGCCATTCTATAGCCCTTAATGAAATGAGTTCATCAAAATCGAATCTAAAAATAATGTAATTTCCAATTTTTCGAAAACATGAATACTTTGTGCGAAATTTTATGACAAACTTGGAAATTTTTATTGTCTTTAATCCATTTTGTCTTAAAAACGGTACAAAATGTTTTGATTAAATATGTATCTTAGCGTAAAGACGCTTAAGGGAATAGTGCAGGTCTCATGTTCACTAAAGTGCCTGATTTTCCGAAAATTGAAAAAATTCAGAAATGTTAGGTATCTTCCTACAACTACAGTTGTGAAGATACAATTTTTTTTCTTAATGAAATGTGTTCCTCAAAAGCAGATCTTCAAATAAGGACATATTGATTTTTTTTAAATATGAGTATTTTTGTGTAATTTGGCGACAGTTTGCCCGCCCACATGATTGATAGTAAAATGTTTTATGCTGCATCAGTAAGAAGCTAAGATATTTTAGTGACAACCACTGATCATAGAGTGGAAAAAACATTCGACATTAGAGCATTCCCACTTGATGTTTTACTCAACCAATGCCAACACTTACTTTTAAAGGAAGTATGGACCATCAATAATCTCAACATAACAGCTTGAAGGCGTAGGACTGCAGCAAGGGAGAAGGTGTAACAGATTGCGCGAAACCCGAGAAACCCAGGATGTCCCGTTCTCCTCCTCCCCCGCCATGAAACGACGCGCGCCCTCTCGGGGGTGGGGGGAAGCTCTTCGCAATGGGCGAGGGCCCCTTGCACCTGGCCCTCAGGACTGCGCGCCCGCTCTCCTTTAAATTTATTCAATTTGCCATCGGTAGTTGTTCAGTCTCGGACTGTTCAATATTTCGAAGGAGAAAAATACCAGTTTGTCTACATAGTACCATAGCCAACATTCTGGACATCAACAAAGAAATCCGCGCACTGAGAAGGTACAAACCGATCTAACGTACAGATTTATCACACAAAATCAATGTAATTTAAAATTATCTTTTTAACAACAGTCTTATTAATGTTTATATTCAGAAGAGTTCATCATCATCCATAACCTTGTGCATATTAACAATCACATAACAATGGACGGCGGGTCAAAAACAAACCCCAGCGACGTGTTTTCCCCTTCTCTGCGTAAAAAAGGAAATACAGATTCATCATTTCGGACTTTTATTATGAGAACCTTCGAAAACTCTTAGTGATAGTTTAGCCTTTCAGTGCTTATCGGGTGATTACAAAACTAATGGCGCTAAAACAGCACGTACTTTCTCGTCCGGTACGCAAAATCACGTGAAATGTACTCAAATTTTCGAAAAATTGCACATGACCTTATTTCAAAATCTATCTTTAAGGAACAGATTTCATTACGGGAAATCTCTCAGTCATCACAATTATAGTTGAAGGAAGGCGCCGAAAAAATTTTGAATTTTTTCAATTTTCGAAAAATTAGGAACTTCAACGAAAATAAGACCTGCTCTAAAACGTCTCTAAAACGTCCTTCAAACTATCGAGAAAGAAAATTTAATTAAAAACGATGGAGCAATGTTTTTGAAAATTTTGAAAATGTCCCAGGGGCATTATGTAAAGTACCATCTAAAATTAAAGTTTCAGGTTTCAAATTCAAGAGGCCGCGACACCAGCCAGATCGATTGAGGGATATCAATTTTGGAGAAAATCGACTAGGTCGCTAGCGTTGTTAACACAAGGGCGGACAGACGTTTTGCCTCATTCGATTTTTCGGTATCAAGGACCCACAAAACATGGATTCTGGCTACTCCACGTGTTAGAAGATTTTTTTTCTAAATTTGGCAACTGGATTTATCCACTTTTTCGTTACCACGACACTGTAATAAGAGTTTTTCTGCCGTTTTTTCGCGCAACATTATATTACTTTCTCTCTATTGCGTAAACGGTAGCGAGAAAGTAAAAATCGAAACCGTCGCCACGCATAATCGTTTCGTGGAAACTCCAGCGTTCTTTTACAACCAAGCCAAACCATAATCATGATGAAATCTAATTTTAGTGCTTGTCGATGTACAACAGAATTACGCAGAGTTCAGCACTAACAGCGGTGGCGAGAGGTTGTGCCCGCAAAGCTACCTTGTTAGCTCGATCGTCGTCAAGTTGAGCCCTCAGTAATTTGCGTGAAGTAATTACAGCGTACTCGAGAGTAATTTTAACTGAATAACTAGTAGTGAATATAGATAAAAGGAATTAACTTGCGCTGGGCCTCAGACGAGCATCAAAGCATTGATTCAGGCCGTGAACAACACTACGCCCCATGCCATGCATCAATCACTAGGGTATCAACAAGGCATCATAGATCAGCAACATCAGCAAATACAGGCAGCAGCATCATCTCCAGAAACAGCACCAATAATTGCCACAATTGAAACAGCAACTACAGGACCTTCAAACGCAAGTACTAAACAACCAACGCTCTAGTTGGCCGCCTTGAAACAGTGCACCTGTGCCAGCAGAACACAGTGACCACAAAAGACAAAAAAACTGATACTGGATCACGTTATGTTATCCCTACATCAAACAGGATCGAAACAACAAAACGTCGAAAAATGTCGAACACATCAGTTCCGCGGAAACAGTGATGAAAATTCATCCTATAATAATACACAAAGCGGAAAAATTTTCAACTGTTAATAAATGGTATTAAAAGTGTAGTTAAACAAGATTTCACAACAAAAATAGAAACAGACAAAGTGAAAGTTAAACTTAATTCAGAAGATTTTGTCATGAGTTGGCTTCAGCAGCATGCGGATATGCCTTACGGAGCTCGCTAGTATTGTTGGAATTGCATATCCTCTGTTATCTGTGCAATGCTGGAAGGTTTTGTGTCGTTCTCCTCAGATACCTGTTCGCGTCTGTTTTGTGTTTTATGTGTTACTAACACTGTGCTACTTAGTGACTTATTATTTTACTAACATGGGAGACTGTGGCAAGGGTTCCAAATCCCTACCAAGGGCTAATAAAAGTGGACCGGTTGTCAAGATTGAATGTTGTGACTGTAAACTCTCGTTCCATGGTAAGTGCGTCAACCTTACTCCCGAGGACATTCAGTATTATCAAGATAACGAGAGTATTTGGAGATGTGAGCCTTGTGATAAAAACCGTCGGAAAAGCATGGCTATTGAATTTAGACCTGGATCTGTGGTTACCTATGACGACGTATTTAAACTTGTGTTGGATTTGAGAAATGGCCTTAAGGCCATCGAGGAAAACCTGGGCAAGTCAATTAATTACACCTTTGAGGAATTAAAAAAGACTAAAAATTTAGTAACCAGAGTGAGGAGATAGCAGCTCTGCTTGATCTCGTTAATAACTTGTGCAATGAGAATGCGGAACTAAAAAGCAAAGTACTTGTGATGGAGAATCGAATGGATGACATCGAACAATACTCTCGGAGGGATACTATAGAAATTCATGGTATTCCAATAGAGAAAGGCGAAAATTTCCAAGAAGTGGTGAAAGCGGTTGGGACGGCACTTGACTTACAAATTGAAGAAAATATAAGTGCATGCCATAGACTAAACGTTCGGGAGCGGAGTGGGAAGCCTCCAGGAATAATTGTAAAAATGGTTCGTAGACTGGATGCCGAAGCAATTCTGCAAAGAAGTCGCGTCAAACGAAATTTATCAACACTCCATGTAGGCATCTCTAGCATTCCTGCGGCACCTATCTACATTAATGAAAGTCTCTACCCGGGCAGACGCCGACCTCTCAACGTAGCAAGGGACAAGAAAAAGAAAAGAACTACACAATCTGTGGATAAGGGGAGGAGAGATTTTGATGAGAAAAGCGGACGGCGAACCAGTAAAAGTAGTAACATCAATGGTGGACGTGTATAGTTTGTAACAAAATTACTATTAATGAATAATTTGGTAAACTGTTTATTTCTCATGTTTATAAAATTAAGCGTATATCATTGGTCACCGCATAAGGTTCAAATTTGTCATTGTAAGTACGTTCTTCCATTCCTCACAATCTATTCAATAATAGATTGTAGTACATATTTATTGTCACCGGGTCATTGTTGTCAGAGCACAAATGCTGACAATGCTCGGGCGGGCGAGTTTTCATTATCATTTACCTAACTTAACAACAATGGAAAAAGTTGATTATTTTCTTGTTCCAAATCAAAATATTAGACGTTGAAGGGAAATTTTCATTTATTTGTAAGTAATTTGGAGTCAATTAAATTGTTTCCTGATGCAGTTGTATTAACGGAAATATGGATAAGCAAATATGAATTGAATAGTTATAAAATTGAAGGATATAATTTAATTGCAAAATGTAATGAGAAGTACTGGGCAGGGGGCCTTCGTGACTTCTACCCACAGAGCACTCATTATTTGTCTATGCTTCTACCAGTATAGCGGGGTGAGAGAGAAAAATGACATTGAGACAGCTGATGTACTCCAGTTAAACGTCAAGTTCGGTAACCTTGTAGAGTTTACTTTACGTGCTGTGAATCGCTTACACAGTAGTTCACGGACAGATTTTATAAATTATATTGATTCAATGAAGGGTGAATTGGAAGGTCACAATATTGTATACATGTGTGACATGAACTTGAATATTTTGAATCAAAATGTTGAATCAGACAACTTAACCAACTTAGCTAGTTAAGGCATGATCAACTTTACTAAGTTGATGAGCCTACTCGCATTGTAGATAATTCTGCAACATGTATAAACCATACTTTTGTTAGATTTTTTAACAATCTATTAAGAATGCTTTTAAAGCAAACATATTCCACTACAATATTACAGATCACTCAACTATTGTATTGACGATTAAATTATCAAATAATATTATTACTGGAACTAACGATTCTTATAAAAGAATGGATATGGAAAAGATGATTAGCTTACTTAATTCTGAAGGTTGGATTAATGTTTATCTTCAAAATTCTGTGTCGGATGCTTTTGACATGTTTATAGACTTATTACAGTCATTAGTAGATAATTGTAAATATACAGTATGTTTAGCTAAAAAATTATTGAAGTTGAAGCCTTGAAACACTGATAGCTTAATAATAAGAATACAGAGAAGGCGAATCTTTAAACAGGTGATGAAAAAACCAAATGACGTTAAGCTAAAACGTTATTACACCAACTTTAGAAACCGACTGAATTTCGATATAAAGAAAGCAACAGAGGATTCTTTTAGGGAGAAGTTTGAAAACCCTGTTAATGACACGAAATCACAGTGGAACACAATCAATGACTTAATTGGTGAACATCGAAGCAATTACGATATCAATGAAATTAAAGGTACAAATGGTGTGGTGACAGAATAGTTTGAAATAGCAAATACGTTTAATTCTCATTTTTTAAGTTTTGTCAGTAGACTAACAATGAAAGTTAAAAGTACTTATTTTGATCAATTTCCCGAGTATAATGAAATATTCCAACAAAGTAATACTCCTCAAACATCCTTTTTTATACGACTTACAACAACTGATGAGGTGTTGGCGGTAATTAAAAATCTGAAAAATAACAAAGCGCCTGGCTTTATTTATTTATTTAGTCAAAAACTGTATGTGACGTATGGGGGAGCTCATCTGCGCACGCTTTCTTGAGTTTCAGAATCCCTTCCCAACAATTTAACTATTAATAGTTGAAAGATTAATAATAATAATAATAATAATAATAATAATAATAATAATAATAATAATAACAAATTTTAAAAAGCGAGAGATTAACATTTCAAAAACTAGATATTTTCGTTGCCAAATTATAGAAAACTTATTTTTAACGGTAAATGAACTGCAGATTTGATTTTTCTGTATTGTTAACAAATAGAAACTCACCCTGAGCTCTACTCCCACTAGAAGCAAAAGGAAAGTTCAACAAAACGTGCGCATAGTGAAGCTACATTTACGTCCAGAAGCAAATCAAGGGGCCATCTCAGCATTTGCTCAGCTTTGATAATATCAATTCCACTGTGGTTAAACGAATAGCTCCTCGTTTCATTAATGTGCTGACTTATCTCTATAACTTAAGTTTATCTTCTGGAGAATTCCCGAAATGCTTAAAAAAGCAACTGTTATTCCAATTTTCAAGAAGGGAGATCGTAGCTGATTGCTACCGACCGATTTCATTGTTAAGTGTGTTTGCAAAAATACTTGAAAAAATTGTTAAGAAAAGATTAATTGATTTTCTGAATAAATATAACTTTTTCAGTAGTAATCAATTCGGATTTCGAGAGGGTAAGTCCACAGAAGATGCTTTAATTACGTTTATGGAAGCTATTTATGATCCATTGAATAAAGGCGATAAGGTTTCTGCTTTGTTTGTTGACATCACCAAAGCGTTCGACACGATCGACCATGGAATTTTGATTGATAAATTATGGTTAGCCGGAGTGAGAGGTCTACCTCTTAAATGGTTTGTCAGCTATCTTTCTGAAAGGGAACAAACAGAATTGGTAATTATGAAAATGAGTCTGGCTCAATTACATGTGGAGTGCCTCAAGAACCAATTCTTTTTTTGATTTATATAAATGACTTATGTAATGGTCGTTTAGTTGCCTTTACTTATAATACGGCCTTTATTTATAAAAATAGAGATATTAACACGCTATATAATGAAATGACTACAGATTTATCATTTCTTAGATTCTGGTTTGAAAAGTATTTTATGATCTTAAGTGATAAAACTAAGTATATTTGGTTTAAGTAGTGAAGTTAATTTTAACTCCCTTAAAATTTCATGAAATTAGATGTATAAAAGCTAAGAATAATTATTGTGATTGCGTCAAATTAGATCAAGTTTTTTATATTAAGTTCTTAGGATTAATTATTGATAGTCAACTGTCATGGAGGGATCATGTTAAAAAAATTAAAAAAGAGCTCTACAATAGTCTAATAAAATTTTATTTTATTCCGTCAACTATGTCCTAGGAAAGTGTTAATTAGGGTATATTATGCACTTGTTGGTTCTAGGCTCCAATATGGAATTTCATGCTGGGTGGGGCGTGCCGATCGATAATTTCTCCTATTATAACCTGTCAAAAATGTGTTATGAGAACAATATCATTTAAAGCAAAGTCTGAACATACACGAACAACTTTTTTTTATCTCAAAATTCTTCCCTTAAGACACATATATTTTTAAAGTCTTAAAAATGTCTTTCATCAGAAGCACAGCATTTTCAATACCACATGAAAAAAGATACAGAGAAGATATGAAGCCATGTTCCAAAATCAAATTTAACAGCCCATCAAATATTTTATAGTAGTGCAACACCAAGAATGTTTAATATTGTGAGCAATGAATAGGTGCTTTTACTACACTCGGTCAATTTTTGAAAAAAAGAAAGAAAAAAAAAGGCTTATTTCGTAAAACAGCATTGACTTTTTTCTTGTGATAGTTAAGTGAAAAACATTGTTCGAGTTTTATTTGTTCTTGAAAAATATTGTATAATCTACAAAATGTTATTTGATTACCCTTGAACAGTAATATTATACTTTTTCTCTGCACCCTAAGCAACTTCCTCCCAATAATTACTGGTTCACAAATTCTCAAAGGCTTAATTTCCAAGGTTCTCCGCAAATGAACTCTAACACTTCCTCCTCACCAATAACAGATAATAAGAACACTCATTAACCAAATAATATACGCTCTCATTCCACAAATTCAAATATTAATACAATCAGCCCTCGATAATGGACTAAATAAAAATCCAGAAACAAATCTACACAGCTGGAACGCGAAAGGAATAAAAAGACGCGAAAGGAAAGCGTTTTCGAGAAACTTTATTTAACATTAAAGAACATGTCTCATAAATATAATAATGTAAAGAAATTGTCTTTAATGAAAAAATTACCGACGTGAGAGACAAGTCAAAAATATTCCATTTTTGAAATTTTTGAAAAGAGAAATAATACAGCAATATGGCGTTTATGTCGTGAGTTTGTTTGGCACTAACCCTCTCAAAAAATTTAAAGAGTAAATTTGGAGCCGTTTTTGAGAAAATTTGATTTTGAAATTTTTTAAAATTGCAAATATTGCACGTACGATTGCACGAAAACTACAAAAATGTCCCAAAAAATGTACATCACATTAAATAAAAGAACTATTTATGCCCAACAAATTTCATTTGAAGGAAAAATCTTTGTCTTCAATTTTGTAGTTGTAGGAAAACGCCAAAAAAATTCAATTATTTTTTTATTTCGAAAATTAAATTAACCGTGAAAATCGTCGAACGTATGCCACCTTTATAAATGTATTCTACTCTATTCTGACAAGAAATTTACAGAAAAAAATTGGAGCCGTTTTTAAGAAAATTTTGAAAATGTCCGTCGATAAGGTAAGTCGATAATTAAACCAACAATGACCCGATATGGGAAAATGCAATAAATCTAATATAAACATTATGCAAACTATAAAAAATAAAGTGCTGAGAATTATTAAGAATGGTTATGGTTCATTTCGAACAAGCAAATCCACCACGGTCTGCAAATTCCTACAATGGAAGAACACATTATCAAACTATCCGAAGAATTCTTTTCATTATTCCCGTCATCTCCCAGTGCCTCCATATTCTACCAATTCAACGTACAGCAGAATCTAACCTACGTGCGAACTCATGCTTCCCTAAAGACAGACTCAGACCACCATAAGATAGCAGAAATTCTACCTCAAATGATATGACCTCAATCGAATAATCACATCAACGATCATTCCCTTTGTATCAATTTACTTTCCCAAAAATTAAAATTATTAAAATAAACCAAGAACATTTAACGCAACCACAGTTAGGAAATACACCAAAAGTTATATATGTTTCTATTCACAACCCTGGAAAACATGTGTGTTGAACAGGAAGCCAATAAATAAAAAATAATTGTGCAATTAGACCAACATACTAAACGTTGAATTAGTTCATCAGAAAAATAACGTGGACATCTGCGTCTCTGTGGAAAGGACCGCAGATACACAAAACGTGTGTGTGTGAGTGTATGTGTATGTGTGTGTGTAGTCGCAATGGTTTCCAATTTAAAATCCAAGGGAAATGAACCCCATCGCTGCTAAACCTAAGTTCTTCCGATTTAGTTTCCAAGTCAGACTTGACTCGTAATACAGGAAACTCATCAGGATCGGGATCATTAGTAGAACTGATACAGATATATAAAATTAATAATTGGAATTAGTACAAACTAGGGTTCACCACAGGTTAATAATTAGAAACTAGGGTTACCAGACGTCCTGATTTATCAGGACATGTCTTGATTTTTTAACTGTCGTGACCATCCTGATTTTGTACAAAATGTCCAAATTTTTTGTTTTTCTTTATGCAGTTAAAATATAAGTTTAAAAAATATACGTTTTGTCAGGTAAATTTGGAATCTGAATTCGCGATAAAATATTCATTTATTACTTTTATAATGATTATTTAGATTAATTTTACATTAAATTATATTACATATTTAATGAACTATGCAGAATTATATAATTATTTAATTAAATACAAATCGCATTAAAATTTGAAAATTTACCTCACAAAAAAGGTGAGCGCAAATCGCCATTCTGCCTTAGTGCAAAGAACCTGTACGGTCGATTTCACATTAAACCTAGTTTCCATAGTAAAACCGTAAAAGCTAGTTTGTTGCATGTCGCGTAGCCAATCTAGCCAATAGGCAAGGAAGGTCTAAAGTTAAGTGCGTTAAGTGCATGAACATCTTTGACAAACGACATTGCCGATCAACCGTCTATCTTTATGCGAAACTGCGTGACGAGTGAGCAAAAAATAAAAACCGTTTGAAATTTCGAGTTTCAAGAGTATTGCAATAACGAAAACGTAGGATTGTCTAATTATAATTAAAATAGTAAAAGGACATACGGAAGTAAGTAGAAATTTCAATGTCAGATTCAAACAAAAATGAGATATCTAAATCAAGACCAATTAAAAGAAAGTACCCATTTGCACACTTTCTGAGCCTGAAGTATCCATGTTTTAAAAATGGTAAAAGTGAATATGAAGTCGAACGTTTGACTTGCGGTGCGTTTGTTTCTGAAGCTAACGGCGGTAAGTGTATTTGGCATTTGCATCATATGTTGCTTGCATCATGGTGGAAATAACACCATGGTATTTCCACCATGGTTTGCATCATAAGTATCTAAAACTTGTATTATTGGAAGATATGGTAAATGATGATAACTACAAGATTTAACTAGTAAGTTGTTATTATAATTTTTAATATTATAAAATTTGTATATCTTTTTATTTATATCTAGAATCAGCTGATTTCGATAAACACATTACCATTGCCAAACACAGAAAATGTGTTCAAGATGCAGTCATTTCCAAATCCATGACATCTTTTGTGATACAAAGCGATACACCGTTGGCGAAGCAAGTGTGGCTGGCTGAAGGAGTTTTGGCATATCACACAGTTAAACATCACCACAGCTTCAAATCAATGTATTGTACGTCTCCGTTATTACGAGAATTATTTCCTGATTCGACAATTGCAAAAAAAGTATTTTTTCTACTCCCATTGTATAAATTCTGTCATTTGATGGCTGCAACCCGTTGCATAATTGTACTCATTACGATACAGATTTCATTATGAGACAGGTTCTTGACCAATCACAGAGAAGTTTACAAACCAAGTATTTACATTTAATTAATCATTGAGAATATTTCTAGTAAATATTTCGTTCGATTGTGTACATTAAAATTGCATTTAATACTATATTATGTTTGTCATTTTTAATTTCTTTTGTTATTAGTCATTTTTACGTGGAATATTATTTAAAATATATTGAACCGTAATTTCACTTTGAACCTATTTGACTAGCGCAGTGATAGTTATTGGAGGGAACATTTGACTGACGTTAAGATCTGAACGCAAGTTTTGTGTTATATGTGGCTGCCGTGTGGTTACCTTTTAAAGCCGGCAAATTCCTTAGTTTAAAATGTCTAGTGAATCAGAAGTGGAGTTGGCACCTCCATAAATAAGAGAAAAAGCGAAAATCGTGAGTCGGAATTAATACTGCAACTTTTGTTCTCTCTCGCATGCTGACTGGAACACCAACGCCATCTGAGGCAAGGGTAGCGAGCTGTCCGCTAGGTGGCTTTAGCTGAATCCTGCATGTCAATTGCTACGAAACTATTGAATGTAAAAGTTTGATTTATAAAAGTTAGCATAAGTCGTAGAAAAAGTACTGTATGAAACTCGATGTATTGAGTATTAATACGCTCTTGTGAAGTTTACGATACTCGCTCGTATCGTAATATCACACTCGTGTATTAATACCCATTATTACATCATCGTTTCATAATGTACTATTGCGCTCCAACAAAAACAGAGGCGATTGTTTCGGGTGTCTTAGCTCCTCACTCGATTGACACTTTGTCTAAAGATGTGTAAACGGTCCCATACATAAGGATAAGCACAGACAGTAGCAACCATGGGAATCAAAAGTTGTTTCCAGTTGTTGTGCAGGATTTTGATTATAAAAAACGGTATCCAAGTCCAATTGTTAGATTTACAAGAAACGACAAACGAAAGAGCCGCCACTGTTGCTGACATGATACAAAGTATTTTAAAAAAGCATGACTTTGAAGGGAAAGTTATAGCATTCTCGGGTGACATAACGAACACAAATTTCGGTGGAATGAACAGGAAAGGGACGGAAAACTAATTTAATTGGTGTCGGTTGTTCAGCTCATAAACTTCACAACGCAACTCATCATGGTTTGGATGTATTTGACATTGACACCTTAGTTTTTAAACTACAATTATTTTTCGATCTATACTGGTCGGACAAATGAGTTGAAGGATTTTTGTGAATTTGTCGATATCGAATTTCGAGAACTTTTGTACCACAGCAAACCGTGGTGGAAATATTTCCACCACGGTGAGCAAGACCAGATGGCTAGTCTTATCCCGCGGTTCATCGAATTCTTCAAATGTTTGAGCCATTGAGATCATACTTTTTATCGTAAAAAGATCCACCGAAACTATTGCGGTCATTTTTTCTTCACAACTTTGCTGAATGTTATCTTTTATTCGTTCATTCCCTGATGACATTGTTTAACAAGATGTTGACGATGGAGAAAGAGGGTAACAGTCTGCTCGAAGTTTTGATGGTCGTTGATGTAGTAATTGAATCACTGAGTGAACGAATGAACACCAAGTACTTGACACTGAACATCAAAACTCAGCTTTTAAAACAGAGATGATGGGCAAGAAGTTGCGTGCGATAAATTTGTAGACAAAGCCATAAGCGTGTATAAAGGGGCAAAAGAGTATTTGGAGAAATGGACTCAGCCGTTGTCGGAATTAAATATTTTCAAATGGCTTGATTTCCGGTACAAAGTTCCTATCAAGAATGAGTCGGTTGAAGAAACGGTAGTGTATTTAAATACAAGACATGTGGTAAACGATTCAAAGTTATTTGATCAAATAGTCAATCTTAATAGATTTTTGGAACAACAGAGCGACGAAATTGTTTTCAAGCAATCAAGCAGTTCGAAAGTGCGTTTACTTCTTTTAGCTACTCCAAGCGTGGAATCAATGTCAGAAATTTTAATGATTGTACAATTTATTTTTGCGATTCCATCACACAATGCAAATTGTGAGCGCGTATTTTCGCTAATCAGCGCTCAGTGGTCGAAAGAACGAAATTGTTTAAATGTGGAAATCGTCCGTGCAATAACATTTGTTCACCACAATTTCAAAGACATGAATTCTAAAGACTTCAAAAATTATTTACAAATGCTGGAGAATATAAAGTTACTTCGAAAAATAGGCAGTCCTG
The DNA here is from genome assembly GCA_011170035.1 of Teleogryllus occipitalis. Taxonomy (NCBI): domain Eukaryota; kingdom Metazoa; phylum Arthropoda; class Insecta; order Orthoptera; family Gryllidae; genus Teleogryllus; species Teleogryllus occipitalis. The sequence goes on from BLKR01000408.1 coordinate 191,048, forward strand.
AAAAGTATGGTAGCTGAACTGTAGTTATGTTCCGAAAGGGAACGAACAGTCAAAATTGTATAGTTCAACAGATTTTAAATAAACTAACGATTTCAATTTATTGTATTTTTATTTACTTGATAACCCTTTTTTTAGTAATACAATTTGTGGTACAATGTCCTGATTTTAGAGAAAACCCGTCTGCTAACCCTACAGTTCATCAAAAGAATTACTCTTTTTCAGTTATCCGGTAAGCAATAATTCTAAATCCCTTTGAACCTTTGCCTCTACGTCACTGCCATATGGCAGCTTCCTCATAAACAACATGACCAAAACAAATGCCTGGAACCACCACTTAATATCCCTGCATTAAGAGCGCATCAGCTCCACTAAACGCACATGCGGTGAACACGCGATCGCGCCCGCCCCTCTCTCTCCCACCCGTCCTCTTTTTCTCGGCAGCACACGTGTGCGGTGGCAGGGTCCATGTCACCGGGGAAGATTGATACTGAGGCTTGATTGGGTTGTCCAGGTAAGGCACGGGAAGAGCAGCCCTTCGATAATGAATGTAGGCCAATTATAAGACTCATGGCCCGTGCGCAGCGGAGGTCGGGGTCGGGGGCTTGGAGTGAGGTGGGGGGCGCACGGCAGGGGGGAGGGGGATCGAGGCGAAATTTAGAACATTTTAGGGGGCAATGCATATACTACCGCTTATTAAGAAGGTCAGAACTCTCTAACATAGGAATATCTGAAGCCAAACTTCGTTCAATAATCTTCATATTACGATTTATTAGGAAGGTAAAGAAAGATAATAATATTCTTTGAACTGGGGCAGATCATGTCAAATTCACATACTTATGTTACATTCTGTTTCATGTATTTGGCCACAAGAATTTTGACAGACAGATTATTACAAAAATCCTATTATTAATTTAAGTTTTTATATGAAGATATACACGTATCTGAGCATTGCGTAAAATTTATGAAATCTCGGATAGGCAAAATTCAATTACGAGACACCGGCTGAATAGTGAACATTCCATGGATTTTACAAATGTTAAAATATTGGAGTCGGAACGGAATCATTTTTCTAGATTAGTGCTGGAAACCCTTCATTTAAAAACTTCAGATTGTCTTAATACACAGGTTGAATCTAATTCTTTCACATTTCTTATGACTCTGTCCTATGGAATTTTTCAAAGAAATATTTATGTGTGGATGCTTGCCAAATTTTTAATTTCCTGTGTTTGTAAATAAATGAGTGAAGTACGCTATTTATTATATAAATAATTCGTTTTATACATTTGTTTACCCATTTAATATTTGTAATTTGTGAATTGTATTTCTTTTAATGCATTTGAAACCTCCCTTTTTTTCTTGGAATACCTCCCAATCGTCGGCTGATATTGATGTTTTGTTTGTTTTAATTCGGTGAGTCTTTATGTTTTTACTATATCGAGTGCTATGTATGTATTTCTTCGTACTGTTCTTATTTCTTTGTAGTATTTTCTCACAATATTGTACAGTAACCATTTCATAATTTTTCTTTTTACACAGTCTAGCTCGACGACGGAGAAAAATGAGTTCCCCGAAACGTCGCTCTGTAATTTCCAGACAAACTCTGTATATATGTGTATAAATTAATAATAGGATCTTTGTAATAAACTGTCTGTCAAAAATCTTGTGGCAAAATACATGAAACTGAATTGAAGTGAACGAAAGACAATCTTCTGTGTGTGAAGTTTATGTTACAATCTACACGACTCGAAAATATGGTTTATTTTTGCATTAATTATTTGTTTGATTTATAGCAGTGATTGTGAAAATTCCTTGAGTGGCGTTCATAGAATGTGCATGTATTGACGGTTGCTGTGTCAAGATACGGTCTTGGTGCAAGAGAGCGAGGCAGGATGGACTGCGAAAGCGAGAAGAATTTTAAAAGAATAACAAACGATGAAGTTGGGAATTAGAATTCCCTTGATTGCTTGCTATGCGTTTGATAAGGGAATAAAAATCCTCTTGAGACCAACCCAACTTTTACCGCCAAACTTAACAGACAATATATGTGATTAGAATATGGAGTGTTAACCATGCTGTTAAACATCAACAAATTTATAATTTCTATTACCAATAAATTGGTTATAATTTTTATGCGGTTCATTTCGAAGCCTACCCGTTATGAAGATACACCAGGGAAACATGAAATGTAAGAGCTCAAAAGCCTAGGTTAAACCACGGACTGTCAATACTCATAAAATGACTGAAACAACAATTATTGAATTGCATAATAGGATAGTAACATACATGCATTCGAAAGGACGATTTTATCAATCGCGTCTACTATTTACAAGTTTTATCCTAGTGGATTCGCATTTCCCCCGCAAGACAGAGGCACAAGCTGCCAATAAATCATATGGATAGTTGAAAATTATTGCAATATATCTTATTAAATTGACAAAATCAAAACAGTATGATATAAATTATAACTTTTTTCAGCCCGTGTCCGAGAAGAACCACGTTACCCGCCACTTCATCTATCCGAAGAAAAAAATCAGTTCTATATATCGTAATGATAATGGGGAATGTTTAGCAATACTTAGGAAATTTAAACCGAATTCACCCTTCAAAGCCGCCATGATCTAAATTGGAGGTCTTGTTTACAGCAGCCAGTGTCCGAGAAGATCCGCATTTTCAGGCACTTTCCCTTAGGGCGGGGGTGAGGGGTGAGGGGGGCGTGGACCGGCCAGCTGGCGGCGCGGCGCGCGCGGGGCCGGGCCGGGCCGGGGGGCGGGGCGCCGCCGGCGGACGCGCGGCCGGGGCGCGCCGTCGCGAGCGGCGCCGCGTCGCTGATTGGCCGCGCGAGGGGAGACGCACCCTCTCAGGTGCGGGGCGCGCGCGATGCGATGCCCAGGCGGCGGGGGCGGGCGCGCACCACACCTCCGCCTCAGGAAGGGAGGAAGCGCGCGGCGCGACACAACGTGCAGACCTGTTGGGTCAGTGGCTGCGTGCGGGCACCTTCCGGGGAAGCCGACCCGGCGCTTCCGCGACACCACAAGGAGACTGCTGCCAGCCTCAGAAGGAAGGGTTGAGGGCAGGGTTGCGTTCGGCTTTTGGCGAGTTCGAGCGCTCAATAGAGCGACGCCGTTGGAGCGATTCACTAGTGATCTCAGAGCAAGCTTCTGTACTAATAAACGTTTAACTAAGATTATTTATGATTCTTGTTAATAAAAATTGGACTGTACCTAGATGTCTCCAGAAGATTATATTACTCACAATACCGCAAATCATAATTTATCTTCCAGAATTTCAATGATTATGTTCGTTTGTGATCGTCTACCGTGTGCTGTTTTACCAGAAAACATATTGTCTAATATGAACTTTCTTCAATAAAAATAATTATCAATTTCGGAAAGCGAGCACCCTCTAGAGACAATCAAAAAGGTGCAACAAGTGTTAGTAGACCGTTGGAGTGAGGGCTGAGTTGGCAAGGCGCGACCCGCATGGACGTAAGCGCGCGGCTTTCGCGAGGGCGCCTGTGATGTCAACGCGGGCGACGCCTCCGCTCCCGATGTCTCCGCCGGTGGGCGCGCCTGGCGCGGCGACGGCGCTGGCCCGCACGGCGCCCGCCGCCCCTCGCCCTTCGTCGCCGCGCCGCTTCTTCGCGCGTCTCTACGGCACCCCCGAGGAGCAGCAGCGGGCGGCGGAGCCTGCCCGGGACCCGCCCCCAGCGCCACCCGCGGGGCTGGCCGTGGGCACGCGCGGCCCTTCCGCCTTCAACCCGCTGCCGCCCCCGCCGCCGCCGCCGCCGCCGCCCCCACCGGCCGTGCTCCAAGGGCTGCCGCTGCCCGCCGCCGCCGCTGCGGCCGCCGCCGCCGCGGGCTTTCCGTTCCTCCCCGGGGCGCGGCCGGATCTCCCGGCGCTGCGGCCGTTGCTCGCCGACGGTTTTCCCACCGCCTTCTCCGCCTTCCGTAAGTGACTTGCCTCCGTCTCTATTACATAATGACCCGGTCGGGCACAGCATGACACTGGGGAAGCCTAGTAATTTCATCGAACCCCCGAGATACACACACCCACACTCACATACTATATATATATATATATATATATATATATATATATATATATATATATATATATATATATATATATATACAGTAAAGTTTGCTACTTGCGGAACGCCCATAATGCGGAAATCTGTATTATGTGAACCTCAATCGCGATCCTGCCAATCACAAATTCTACAGTATTGCATTGCATAAAACAGACTCTTGGAAAACACGGAAAAAAATTCCGGTCCCTTAAGGGCTTTGGGCAACTTTTACTAGTCAGTGATGCCAGTCAATGTCTGGCTAGCATCTTAAACTATTGTCTTAAATCCGTATGTGTGTTTCCAAACGTTTGGATCATTTGAATATTAAAATGAATTTATAGTTAAAATTTGAAAAATACGTAGTAATGTTTACATACATAAAATTTATGAATTTACACACTCTTATATTTATACTAGTATTATATGTATTATTACAAATAGTTGAAAATTCCATGCACGAGAAATCTGCAATATTCACGGAAAATTTAGGGAAAACCATTGGTTTATGTAATTTTCATGTGTTAATTTAATTGTGAATTGAAACAATGTTCATTATAATTTTGCTGTCATCATAGATTCAGTTTCATTTCAATAGGTCAAAGAAAACTAACTCATATTTGATGATAACACTTTTATAGTATGTTTTTATGCAAGGAAAGTCATACTTAATTTTTACACTCTGTGCCTCGTCTTCAATATCCTTAGAACATAATACATTTTAATTATATTATGACCATAAGAATACAAAAATTCAGTTCAGAAAAAACAGATAATGGTATTGATTCATACATGTGTTTTCCTGTACTGAAATAAGATTTTCTTTTGTCCAACTTTTTTGTAAATAAATATTGAACCAGGATGTGCAATACAATCAATAGGCATCGCCATCCAGCAAATAAAAATGTTTCGCCTATTATCTTCGCTTTTCGCTCCGATCAAAAATAAGTTGTTGCCTTCAAAGGAATTCGATTAATCAAATCTGCGAAGGATCTATGGTCAGAGAAAGCTGTTTTTACTTAAATAGTACCTCCTTCTGCCATTCTCAATCTCTTCCAAATACCCATCCAATTTTAAGCATATTCTGTCTAATAAACTCCGTCGATATTTCGAATGGCTGAGTCGCAATAAGTACTCAAACGTTGGTTTGAAAAAAATACTTTCCTAACAAAAATTTGCATTTCAGAAACAGATAAACACTCCAGAAACATGTAAATTGTTTATTAAAGAAATGAATATATTCGTTCACAAAGAAAAAATAACACAAATAAAAAAGCAACTGAATTGTGTAAATTAGGTGCTTTTTTATTTCTATGTTATCAATAACCATTGACTACTCAGGACAGATATTCTATAAATTATTTAATGAGTTTTCAGGGAATCATTTAATATTTAAAATTCACAGTCATTGAAATCACTGAAAAGCAATTGTACCAAAATTTATTGCAGAATATTTATTCTCTCAAGATTTGCTTGATAAAAATAGGTATGTAACAGGTAATATGAGTTTTCAATTATTTAAAAATATTCGTCTATGATAACAATTAAGTTAATATCGTAATCGAGGTCGATTTCGTTTTGTTTGTATGAGGAAGATGTGGAAGAATGTTTTTCATTTGGAATTTCAAAGTGGAAACAACGATTGAAATTAAAATGAAGTTTTAATATTTAGAAGGTAATTGATCGAATATGGAAAATTGTATCCATTATTTATCTCGTGTCTTAGTAGTTTGAAAGGTTAATGCAATGTATAAATAGATCGAGGGCAAAGAATTACAATTTTGAGATCTTGAGATTTTGAGAATTACAATCAGTTTATTTCCTCGGCTTTATGTATCCTCGTCGCTGAGCTGAAATATTACCGCAAGACAGGCGAGAAGGGTGGTACAGATATTCTGGAGATGTGGTCAATACTTCATTTCAAAACCTAGTTACAAAAGCTCCTCTTCGATTTCCATGTGTCCTACGATACTATTTCCTGGCAATGACTCAACAGATTTCACTAATTCGAAAACAAGGAAACTTCTTTTAATGTTACCCAAATTGTCACTTAGGAAATTATTTGAACAGAGCTAACATTGTAAACCTACCACCATCAAGCTAACATGGTCACGAAATAAAATAGCACCGGATAATAAAATAAGTGATAACCGATTTATGGTTGATGCACTAAATTCTCAGAAGACACTCTGTTGTTACAAGAATAATTTGTTTATAACAGGAGGGGATTTAAAAAATGTTTTACAATTAATGATGTGATACAGGAGGGGATTTACAATTAATGATATGCAGAGGATGTGAGAAAGAATTAAAGAAGAAAGAGTGGGAAGAAGGGTGGGAAGGAGTGAAAAACTGAGAGGGAGAGAGGAGAGAAGAAAAAAGGGAGCTTTGACTGGAGTTAAATTCATGGATAAAAGTAAACAGGATATACAGAATGAAAGGGTGGACAGTCATGGATGGAACAGAATGTTCATATTACGGCACATGATTAAAATACAATGCGACACACATCAAGAGTTACTGCAAGAGGGGAAATCGTTGCCATAGCTTTTGAAAATTTACGGAATTTAAAAATTGTTTTAAATGTTTTTCATTTTTAATTATATTATTTATTAAAATATATGTTTTCTACATTTTTATATAGTGCTCTTAGGTTAATACTATTAATAATTAAAACATATTAAAAATATTTTTCAAAACCTAAAGTTTTAAACATTATATACGAGTATAAATTCTAACTATTTTTCTTGAAATATGAATGGTTCTTTATTAAAATTGAGAAACTTATACCTTGTTCAGCTTATTTTTGTTGATTATAAATATACACTTCTTGAGACTCTTTGTTTATAAAATGTATAATTTTTGTGAATGTTAATAAATTACAGTGTTTAAAAATAGAATAAATAATGTAGTGAAAAAATTATTAAGCAATCTTCAAATTTTCCTATTTAAAAAAATGTTGTCGGGGGGGGGGGGATAAATACATTTGCAGACTAATTGTAAAGGATTTAAGACCCCTGTTATACATGGGCCCTAAATATTTTTTAATTAAATTTTATATTGATTCTTAAATGTACAAAAATAGTTTGTTACTACGTTTAATGACTAATGTTATAATTTATTGTCAAATTTAATTTCGAACACAGTATATGGGCCGGTACCGCCGGGCAGTGGGGGCGGAGCGTTGCTCTCACCGCTGAAGATAGCGAGCGGCGGTCAGTGGGCAACGACGGCCGGACTTTGATGCTACGAACGCACCCTCGCACTCTGTAGAGATCTGACTCCCGAATGGCCAACCGCTCAATCAGACATTCAGTAGCAACGTCGCAGCCGCATTCCCAATAAAATGCCGGGGATTCAAAGAAACTTATTTGCTTCTCCCCTCGGTATTTTATCGTCTTATGAAAATTCAAAATCTTATAAAAAGCGTTGCTGTGCAAGAAAGGTATATCAGAGTTAAATACGTAAAAGTGTATTGATGGATTAAAATATCTCGTCTGGCCTATACCCTCAAAATTCTCATCCATGTCAAAAATAAGTATAGTCTCATGTATTGTAAAATATATTTGGTACGGTTCACATTTACATCCGGGTTGTTTCTGTTTAAGCTTACGAAAATTGAAGTTGGTGTAAGTGCGGCGCTGTGCGTAATTTTTTAGGAAGGACGGATTTCTAAAATTAACATCTCCAAAGAATATTTTGGAGTGAAAATCAATCTTACTTTAATTATCTGATGTTGGATAATTTGGAATAGTAACAGGCAGGAAAGCACTCTTGTTTTAGTTATTACTCGTCCAAGGATTTGTTTTGTACAGTCATTATAAGACATGAATATTCAATTAACAAACTTTCAACTATCACTTCGTTGGTACAATAATTTTATTTTTACAGAATACAAATTCTATAAAAAAATATTAACAGTGTCAAGAACAACGAAGAAACGAACAAAAATAATTTACCTTCCGATAAAAATAATAGTCATTGATTCATAGTCATCATTCATAATCTTTTACATTTATTTTATTGTTAACTATTGTTTGCAGCCATCCTCATGATAATAAAGAGTACAATCTACCAATGGTTAACATACAACACCATACATCTTCTTCACCTACCGCATGCTACTCCAAGAAGTCACAAGACCTCGCTTTTGAAATCACGGCAGGAAAAATACCAACGTAATGAGGAGAGTTTCTTCTTTCTACTGAGAAATTGTGGGAAAAGCGGTCAGTTTAATGCCCTTTAACGAATATAATCTTACATCTCTGTCCGGCAGACCTACACGTGACTCAAACAAAGATTCAGACAACTAAAGGACACGGCAAAGAACCCCTCTGCGCATTGTGCTCGAAAAAATATCACGCGGACTCTCATACGGCAGACGCGGAATCTCCAAGACGCTTCAAAGAGGCACAAAGCAGCGAGAGTCGTGTGTATAACCATACAATCTTCGTTTCAAACTGTCTCGTCGTCTTCTTCTACTTTGACAAAAGCAAAAGGATCACGTGTTGCAGGATCACGTGTTGGGGGTTGAGAGGAAAACGCTTTTACGTCGTGTAGCAAGAAGAGAAAAAAAATGTAGTGTCCACATTCGCAGAAAGGGTCCGTTTTGATCAGTTTGCGGGAGAGTATTCTTTACGAAAAGCTGCTTGCGAACGTTTCGACCCGTCGCTCCTCGCCTCGCCTCGCCTCGCCTTGCTTTGCTTTGCTTTGCTTTGCTTTGCGCCCCAGCGTCACCCTCCTATCACTGGGTGTCACCCCACGGCAACCTGTGCCGCACCGCGTGCGCAGCCCCGGGCGGAGCGGCGCCGCGTCCTTCGGCAACGCAACTGCCCTCCCTGGCCCTTACGCTTCTACGACCCTCCCCTCACGGATTAACCCCTGGGGAGCTGTGCCACATTGCTATCTCCACCGATGAATCTGTATAATATGAACTCACTCTATCTCTGGATATCAGCTATCAAAAAACGTACATTAACAAAACACGGCCATCTGAAGGTGAAGATGCGGTCGACGTGTTAATGCTTGTATTATTAAATTTTTTAAACAATCAACCACCACAATCACGTATATGTCACTCCCTGTATTTGTTGATCACTAAACCACAATGTTTAACTTTCCAAATACGTCTGAAATTGGATTTTTTAAGTAACCCGAAATACGCATTTTTATATGGTTATTAATATGAAGTAGAATGAAATATGACTTTATTAAAATTGAAAACATTGGCTATACCCTGACAATATAGGATTTTCATTTCATTGAATTAATATACTCGTATAAATAGATCATACTCTTTTGCTTGAAAATCCTCGTTCATCATTATCAAACAAAAGCTATTATCTTACTTTCTTGGTAAATCGAAAGTCCCAACATCAAAGTACGAGTAGCATGTTTTTCAACCGGCTGAAACAATTTACTCATAAATTTTTGACACCACCATCTTCACAGGTTCCCCTATGAATTCGATTCGGGAAATCCACATTGCAAATTTCATTTCTGCTTCAAAATGTTCACGCTTTAATTTATTGTACTTTCGTCACACCTTGAATTTGCCATATCATAACTTCGAAATCATCAGGACAGTTGACATTTTAAAATTACCTGGATACATTGGCTACAGTTGTTCATGAGTATGCTTCGATTAAAACTTCTTTACTTAGATTCTTTACTTAGACTCTCAGGAAGGACCAGTTGGAAATAGAAAAAAAGTAATTAGTACAACTTTTTAGAAAGACGAGCTTTTAAAAATCCTTTACACACAGTGAAAGTATACATTCTTTGGTTTGAAATAGTCATAAATTCAACGTTAAGTACATTGTTTGAAACTAATGTTTCAAACCTTTATACTAATGTATAAAGGTTTTAATATGCAGCAGTAAATCTTCGTCAAATAGATAACCTACAGCATTGAGATTTTCATCTATGCTCGTATATTCTTAAGATTTTGTTAATTAGGAATTGCTGGGCATCGTTTTTTATCATCTGAAATTTTTCATTCGGTGAACTAAGTATCAGTAAGATTGTACTTGAAGATAGTATCTCCTCTATTAGATTCAACAAAAATGTTTTGCGCCATTCGCGAAAACAAAATATTTTAGTCATTTTATTGAAAGGTGATTTCTATTCTTTGTCAAGTGTATTAATGATCGTAAACAATGGCAACAAAAACCATTTGCGTGTTTTAGAATAATTTTGATTTTACAGTTTGCATATAGTTTGTCAGAAAAATAATATTTTGTGTTCCCTTGTATGTAATTGACAATCAGTTATTTTTAGTAAATACTTTTTGTAAGTAATCAAACATTCCGTTGCACAGTGAAGATCCATTTGGATGCTAAGGAGGAGTTTCGCATTATTTTATTCACGAAGTGAAACATTTTCGTAAATTCAGATGAATTTATGAAAATGCAGACTACGAAAATTGCGGCGAATTTTCATATCCGCTTCTCTAGTTGTCAAGTTTTTATGAAGTCAAATAAATATTATTTTGGTTTTATTTAATGAAATTCTTGTGTTTAAATCAATTATAGAATGTTCGTATTTTCACCCGATTCACATCCATGTTGAGCAATCTTCAGAGCAGTAATATTTCTTGTACATAATACATAGCACAACCAAACATTGACGGTTAAAGTGTCATAAGTAATACCACGAGTGGTTGGTAAATCATCGATAAATCCCCGACTCACGAAGCGAGAAGAGGATTTATCTGAGAATTTTCAAAGCAGGAGTGGTATTTAGTATGACTTTCTCGAATGAAAATTTTAATTTGGAAAACTGGTTCATTAATACTTACTACGTAAGTTCATCTACTATGTTTACATATTACTTTCTCGAATACATACGTATATACGGAGTAATATACGTAGTATAGAGAACGTTGTGAATTGCTGGGTTTTTTTCCAAAACGTGTCTGTCTGTGTGTCTGTCCGTGTGTCTGCCCGTCCGCCTATCCGTCTGTCCGTCCGTCTGTGAACACTGTTAGCGCCAAAACCGCATGTACAATCTTTTCCAAAATGAAGAAAGCCCTGTCCATCTGGCTCTATTTGAAGCTTTGAAATTTTGAAAAACCTTCTTTAAAATTTGGGGGTACTGTACATGAAGACCTCCAGACATTTTAAAAATTTTCTCAAAAACGACTCCAAATTTTCTCTTTAAATGTGTTGTATGTATAGAGTAAATTACATTTATAATGGTGGCATAGGTCGGATTTTCATGGAATAACTGAATTTTCGAAAATTGCAAAAGTTGGAATTTTTGAGGGTCTTCTTACAACTACAAAATTGAAGACATGGATTTTTCCTTCAAATGAAATTTGTTGAGCATAAATAGTTCTTTCTACAAGGTCACGTAGATTTTTTTGGGAATTTTAGTACTTTTCGTACAGTAGTGCGTGCAATATTTGCAATTTAAAAAATAATAAAAACAAGATTTTCTCAAACACGTCTTCAAATTTTTTCTTCAAATCTTTGGTAGAGTTAGTGTCAAACGAACCCAATATCATGACATAAACGTTGTATTGCTCTATTCTTTTGTTTTTTATCAACAATTTCAAGAGTGAAATTTTTTTGACTTTTCTCTCACGTCGGTAATATTTACATAATAGACGATTTCTCCACATTATTACATTTATGTGCACACGTGATATTTTCTCGAAAACTCAACAGTTTTCTGTAAAAATGAGCTCCAAATTCCGCATTTTCAGAAACGCTCAAACTCTCAAAAATTTCCCCAAATTTTTTCTTCAATTTTTTCCAATAGATAGTGCTAATGGCACTGTTGAATATGACGTTAACTTCATTGTGGTATATTCTTTTGTTTTTTTCAAAAATTACACAAATGTAATTTTTTTAAATATCTCTCACTGAGTTAATTTGCATATTTCCATCGGTTTGTATACATTGTTACATTTGTGAATGAAAGTGCTTCAAATGACTTCAAATGAACTTTTTCGAATTCTCAATATATTCCTGTGAAAAAGAGCTTAAATTTCGCATTTACTGTAATGCTTAATCACCAGTTTCTTAAGAACGACTACGAATTTTTCAATGAAAACTTCTCTTTAGGATGAATTTCTACTCTTCTTTAATATTCTTGAAATAATGATTCGCTATTGTACTATTAGGAAAGCAAAAAGTTGAGAAATTGTCAAAAAATAGCGACGATAGATGGCAACTGGCCAGAGAATGGAGCAAGACCTTAAAACCAAACGACACCAAGGAAATTAGGAAAAATTGGTACAAGAAAGTCTTTGCTATTCTGTAGCACCTCTAGTTTTTTGTGTTCTTTGGAGTAGCTTGTTGAGTAATTTCATTTATTCTTGTTCGGATGCATCACCAAATCTTTTCGCCATTTCGGACACAATTTTAATAAGACAATGGAAAAACGCGCTTTGATGTAAATAAACATAGAGATCGATACATACAGCCTCCTAAGATGGGTGAATTGCAGCTAATGATTGGGCACTGAGGAGGTGATAAGAAAACTCGAAAGGAAAAAATTATAATTCTTCTGTGAATCACTGCTCGGAATTGTCAATATCATGTGTATTCTTAAACACTATTAGTCTCACTTTCATGAGCGGAATAGTCTTCGTAATATCCAGTAAAAGACATGGTTGCCGAAAAAGCATATGGCTATTGTGTCTTACGCATATATCTCAAGAACTACTATCAATATCTTGTATATATATATATATATATATATATATATATATATATATATATATATATATATATATATATATTGCTTTTCGTCGTATTTTTCCTTTAACCCGCTTAGTTGTTGTTGGTCTTCTCTATATACACAGGGTTGGGCAGTATTTAAATACTTGTTTTTGAAACAAGTATTTTCAATACTTTTTATATTTGAATAACTGTATTTTTGATTTTTTTGAACATGTATTTTAGAGATGTATTTAAATACATAAAATAGGTATATTTAAAAAAGGAAATACTGAAAATGCTTCAAATACAGATGAAGATAACAAGCATAGTTTCTTTTTGATTCTGGTAGCGAATGAACCTTATTGGAACAAAAAATAAAAGCTGCTTTAAGCTGTTGAATTTGAATTCTCTCCATTTTTAAATTATAAAAATCTAAATCATTAAAAATGCTGGACAATTATCCGACAATAAAATGCGTTCATTCCTTATAACTAGTCCCGGCAATGCTCTTTTTGCCTATTTTATTTCTTTGAATGTATTTTTAGGCAACTTACCCCATTATGAATGTTTACCTCAGGAATGGATTTTGCGAGGGGTTTATAATGCCTAGAAATGCATATTTTAGAGGTAATTGCCTAATCCAGCGTTGTCTATAAGTGCCTACAATGAATTTTCCGCATTTTTAATATGTTTTGTTCACTATATTTTGTTTTCTACAATCATTTGTTGAGAAATCACTGATGGGTATTTTTTTACCCAACAAGTAACAACCGCGTAAAATCTGCCAGGGCGTTCTCCGACCGAGAAGCTCTTGCCCTGTGTGTTCTTGTCTGTAATGCGTCGTGCACTGACCTCGCTTTTTGACACCGTGCAGTTTACCGTGTCTACTTCGCCGAAGCCAGGCAGGGCGCTCCAGAGAACAGGAAATTGCTCTCGTCTTTCCGATTTCGCAATGATTAGTGAGCTATCAGTTCCTTACCAAGAACACCACTGTCTTCAAGAATAGCGTTCCCGGCATCTTTCGCTTTTAAAAGGTAGAATTACACAAGATAGCCTCAGTTTTCTTCGATAATTTTGTATTGATTTCGAAGTTTTGTACTTGCCAAATCAGTAAATTTGCTGTTCCTATTAAGCATGCTTGCTACAAAACCAAAAGAGAAAGTTTCAAGAAGTGCATTTCTATAAGAGTGGGTTTAGGGAGAATATTTACGGCGGACAGGAAATGAATTTTTTTTTTTTTTTGCCAGTTATGGTATGTAAACTGTGCAAAAAAATTCTTAGAATATAAAAACACTGCAACTAATGCAAAAAATGCGATAAAAAGTGAGAAAAAACTATTCAAACCGTCTTCAGCAAGTGCAGTCAAACGATGAAGACAAGAGAGAATTTCAACACTGACTTGCGCCATGCTGCAAACATTCCATTTTCAAAACTTGAAAATCCAACATTTAACCAGTTTAACCTACAAAATATACAAAATATAAAATTCCACACGAGTCAACTCTAAGAGGAAACATTATCTTACTCTGCAATATGTTTTGACAACCGAAGAAATTCGATTTGTTTCAAGAGAATTGTGTTTATCATTTATGCGTATCATTTATGTACGTATTACGTATAAATTTTAATGTTATTATACTATAATGCCCATTTCCTGCCTTTTTGTAAGTTTTTAAGTGCCTATTTACCTGCTTGTTATCGACCTTTTTCGTGTTAACATGTTCGAGCTTTACTTATAACACTAGTTTACGTTCATCCGCGTCAGTAGAACGACCGTTTTCCTTTGCCGGTTTTATACATGCATTAAATAGGAGTTTGTCTGATGATTTGTTTGAAGAACTGGTCGCTTTAAAAGGAAATTCCGCTTATTTGAGTTAGATAAGTTATTGTTCAGAAATTTGTCGGGAAATTAGTAGTTTATTGTAATTAACAATGGCAATAAATTGTTGCAATAAAAAGTAATAATAAATAATTGTATTGACTTTATTTTGAGTATTTGAAATATTTTAAATACGTATGTTTATATTTAAATACGTATATTTGAGTATTATTTAAATACTTATTTACGAAGTATTGTGGCGAAGTATTTAAATACTAAATTTAAAGTATTTTGCCCAACCCTGTCTATATTCAATTCATTATTTATAAAGAGCGAAGCAGAAAAATATTTCTCGTAAAAGAATAATAATTTTACCACACATATATGTTCATCGTTCTCAAAACGTCAACTAGTTCCATGTTCATTCTTTATAAAATCACCTCAAAAATGTCGACTATTTTCTATTTAGCCACACCTTGATTTTCTTTTTTATTTTAATAAAAACAGGAAAGGAATAAGAAGTTAAAATATACTGTTAAATGACTACTATAGTTTTTTGTTTGTTGTGGATATTGTAGAAAACAACTAAAATTTTATATTATAATAGGTTAATCAATATTTGTGTAAATACGTGTGAAACATTTTCACTTTCATTAGGTTACTTTTTTAATGTTTAAAAACGCAACTTAATAGTTTAAAGTTTATTTTGCGAAGTAAAAAATGATCTTTCAAAAAATCCATGACGATCTTTCCAAAATGCGCTCTCACATTTTTTGAAAAATGTTTGTATCTCCAAATTCTCGTTTAACATCATATTTTCTGATAATTTTTATCGTTCTTTTACACTTTATCAAAGTAATGGCCCCTAAAAATCTGAATGTTATTTTACACTTTCACGAATTCGGTCAGTTATAAAATGAATATTTTAATTCCATAAGTGTGTACTGAAACTTAATTTTAGTGAACATAATTTTAAATGTTTCTTAATTGCCTGCGTAAAAAAATTGAGGCGGAAGAAAATTTGTGCCTTTATGTATTTACATTTTTTGCATTCACAACGTTTGAAAATTGGACTTTACAGGTTTAAGTTCAAGGAGTCCATACATTCTCAAACGTTTACATTAAAATAGCTATTGGTACAATAATTTACACTTACCATTTAAAAGGTGATCGACTTGATGTTTTCCACGGAATACACCACCTCGTCATCAGCTATCTCTCGTAAGAAGGTAATATCGTTGGTAAACAACTTAATATTACATATATTACATAATTAATTTATTCAAATTTTTGTTCTAGTACTATTATTTCATCACATCAAAAATAATTGTTTCTTTAGCATAAAAGTGCCTCTAAGACATACTGTTATTGAAAACACAATCCTTATCTTTTATCTCTGAAAGAATTTGAAATTCTAAAACAGAGCAATAGAAGATTTCTTACAAACAGCAAGGGTTTAATCCCTTCCAGTCGTAAAGTGTCATGATTCATAAATAATCTATCTTTAATTATGTTTCGGAAAGCCCACATTAACAAGACTTAATCCCAACTAACCAGAAGCTTCCTTTGTCATGGGCGAAAGACCACCCGCAAAAGCCCAAGCTCCTTCCTTCCTTATTCCGCATAGCAAGCAGGGTCACTCTTGCGTGCGAACCCTCTTTAGAAAATGTCGGATTTGGCCGAATGGATGAAAGAACGTAACATCCACTGGCATCACCACAGTTCAATTAAAATAATCACTCTCCAATAAAACCCGAAGTATATCGTTGGTACATTAATATCATTTTTAGGGAACCACCATTCTGAACCGGTGTTGAGAAGGTTTCTAAATGTTTATTGTCGTCTTTAGATGATAATTAAGCATTACACGAAATAGAACATAATACCGAATTCTGTTCGAGAATTAATAGTCGGCTTTTAAAGGGATACACTCACTTCATGCGTCAGTTGTCACCTTACGTCGTTTTCTTTATATTTTTTAATTCGTGTCTACATTGACATGCGTATATATATATATATATATATATATATATATATATATATATATATATATACACACACACATGCTTCTTATATTTCTCTACTATCCAGTCTCGTCGCAGTGAGTTGTCAAGGGGACCGCCAGGTAGCATCTCTACGTACGCGCCTCTTACTATGCGCTCCTGCTACACTACAGAGAGGCCAGAATTGGGAAGGAGTTATGATAGGGGTAAGGTTTAGGATGCTTAACCAGGGTTGATCTAGCTCCTGTGAAGGAAGTAAACTCATTTTGATGGAACAAATTTCACAGGAGCTTGTCCGGGAATCGAACCCTGTTTGGTGAAGGCCGAGCAACTTCGCCCCGTGCCACGAGCGCCACGTTTTGGTGCTATGAAGTAGAATGGCATGAACGTGTTTGCAAATCTGATTCCTTTTGATGCGTTTTGATCTATAGTAGAGTGAGTTCTCCCAAAGGAGACGACTCCTGCTCGGATCTACAAATGCATTGCCACTTGACGCCTCATTGAAAATCGTGCGCGAGACTGAATATAGTTGGTATTGTGTTGATCCTTTCGCCATCTACAAACGAGATACATGCATAATCTAGTACTGGTTTCTTTCATATACAAAACGAATAAAAAATAAATAACAGTTAAAAAGCTGTAAATATATCAGCGATAACAGTATAACATGTTTTCATTACGTTAGATTTTCCCAAACGGCGATCCCGCTAGACAGATTTTTATATCGTTTCATGTAAAAAAAGAAGTAAAATTGATGAGATTCACAGCATGATTGCAAAAATTGTACGAGTGTTCATTTGCCCCAGTCATGTAGGAAACTTATGTGTCTTTTGAAGAGAGGAATAGTAATAATTGTGATATTGCAAATATGATGTGATATATAATGTGATCTAATAGTCAAAAGTTATTTTCTGTAATATTTTCCAAAGTGTTTGAAATTATATTTATGAGGTAATTGTTTGATTTTTTTTAGAATCTAAGTAAAGTTTTGTTAATAAAACAAGCACACGAGATAATTCGAGAAAATAGGTCTTCTTTGACCTCTTGCTAAAATGTTAGTGGCGATATTAGGAATGTGGAGGACGAACGTAATGTAATTCTGCTAGAAAATGTGCCGATTTTGTGATTTGAAAACACGTTTGGTAGGTCCCTCATAGGAAAATAGTTAATATTTCTTGCTGGTATAGTAGTTTTTAGATTTTACATAGCAACGCTTTATGCGAGAGAATAAGTTGCTTAGAGGGGCAATAGTATCTTACCCCAGGCTAAGATTTCTAGACAAATTATCTGCAAACAAAATGTTTTACAAATATTATATTTTCTACTTTCCAGAAGTGTCAATAATAAACCTCTTGCTCAAAAAACTGAAAAGTAAAGAGTAGGGGTAAGTTTTGGTAAAAATGTTTATTTTGCTTTACAAAGTTACGAAAAATACTAGTAAAGTTGAACAATAGCCAAACTCTTTAGCACGCACTCAGATTCATAATCATTCAATTCCAGGCCGAAACAAGACTTTCGATAAGCAATCTCATAAAAGCATCGGAATGCGAATTAATGGAAAAAATTATTATGCGTTCAAAATGCGATGAAACATCCAATGAAATATTTTAATCGCACTTCCATTCGTCTCTCACTCCCTAAATTTTGGTAAAAACGTCCATAAATATTCAAATTACAAAAGAACGACAGCAATATCTACCTCACGCTCTCCTGAACACATCTGTACATTTCCCAATTCTCCTTTTATGGCAGGATTTCTATCGCACAAATTCAGAGCTGAATCCTCGTTTATTTTCATCGCTTCGCAGGAAAGTGTTAATTCTGAGCCAATATTTTCATACGATCGTATTTATTGCATAAATTCGCATGCGTTCTCACATGCTCCTCTTGCCTACGTTCGCATTGGCATGACAATGAAAGAAAATTTATATTTAATGTCCAAAACCGTAAAACATTTTGTGCCGTGGAAACTCTTCACATCGGTGGTATCTAGAGCAGAAAATTTCCAGTACCAATTCAAAGTGGCAAATGTTTTTTCTTGGGTTTATTTATTATCTATTTAGTGCGGGAGAGATTTTTACTACAAAGGGCAAGCGTTTCTTTCTGTGAAGAGGTCGAGGATCTGGTAAGGTGTAATGCCTCTAACACATATTAGGAGACATCTTATCATACATTACCATGTCGCTTACAATGCCATTTACTTCCGGTCAAGCTGCTACATGAATGAACGATTAAATGCAGCTGACGCATACTGAGTAGGACTTATCAGCTCATCACCTATTTGTCTGCAGCGTCGACACACTCCTCTTTTTCCTGCTCCAATACCAGCCAAATAGGAGTCACTAGCCTTTAAGATTAGCATAGTCAATTGCTATGCTAGCAGGTTATAAAATATTACATCCACCTGAGACTGTCACTTACCAGAAGTTCGTTCAAAGCGTATGAGTACTCAGCGTTTTTGTAATATCATTCGTTTTCTGCGTATTACTTACTGATTTCTTATTTACCAAATGCAAAAATAGCCTGCAACAATTTTAATGCCATGAAAACGTACTTCTCATTTATGAAAACAATATTAAATGTTATTCTTGGTGGTTTTAAAGTCATTGCCAACGAGGACAATACACATCAGCGGAAGCAAAGTAAATGTTCTCTTAAGCGAAAAGAAACAGCACTTTTTCAGAGAGCGAAAGGAAACAGAGATTTTGGAGAAAAAGGAACTCCGGGAATAAAATTTCGCAATAATTGAAAAAGTAATTTTACTCAGTGAGAAAAATTAGATGAAATAGATCAAACGAGAGATATTAAAACCATCCAGACCGATGCGACCTGACGGAAACAAATGACGAGCAGCTCCCAGCAAAAGGGATAATGAAAATCTTACAACAAAACCAATTTTGATGGTGAGACGAGTCGAATCGAGGGACAGGAGAGTACAGGACACATTTGGACGGTACCCGCCGCATCGGGAGTGCCACGAGATGAAGCGAAAGCTAGCGAGACCCTACGCGACGATCATGTCCAGATTACGCAGCTTTGAGGACGAGGATGAGATCTGGGGGGGGGGGGCGTGCGTGCGTGCACGCCGCGCTCCGGACATTACAGGCTCGCTTTGCCGCAATGCAGCAGCAGCCGCCCCGCCTCCAGGCTCCGCGTGCGCAGCTCGGACGTGTCATCACAATACTAATGAGATTACAACGTTCACGATACACTGGGCGCCTCCCCCGCCCGTCCAATCGGCGCGTCGTGTGGGGCGGGCTCCGCGCCGACGCCGACGCCGTCGCCGTCGCCCCCATCGCCGCCATTCACGCCGCACGACAATGGGCGCGGAAAACAACGCGGCGGCGTTCCCCGGCATTGTCCGATTGTCCCGCGGCGATCTGAGGACGACGCGGCGCGAGGTCCCGTTCCCGGAATCCGAACGGGAGCGCAGATCGCACGGCTACACGGAAACGGGCGGGCCGTCTTGCTCGATAGACGTTTCGCCCTCGTGTGCGCCCGGAGATCCTGCTACATCTCCATAATTACGGAGGCATTTGTGGGAAAATGCACCGAGCAAGCAACAGGACGTCTATTTCAGGGCTAGAGCCGTTGTTTATTGGAGGATTATGTATTAGTGTATCTCTCCTTTGTTTCGGCGACTCGTACTCCCTCGAGGTGAATGATGTAAACGTGTGGCGCACACCTGCATCAATAGACGATTGGCCCAAACGCGAGGTCCGGATCCAGGCACTGCCTCTAATGCAACAGTTTACAGTTGGAACGTTTACTACACGTCGGTGAGAAGGCTCTCGAGACGATGGATGCGATACGTGAGGCATCCACACAATAATTTCACCACATCGACATATTTCAGTCGAACCGTATTCGTTTTGTTAGGATTGCGTGTTTGATTGAGATGCGAGGTCTTAAGAACTATAATGCGATCTGTAAGCGTGCAATCGCAAAACAATTCCTTTGCATCGCTGATATTTTTTAATCCTTGTTGGCAAAGTCTTCAAAACCATGAAAACATTCAATATTATTCAATATTATTTTCATAAATGGGAAACATGTTCACAAATACTCACGGTATTAGAACTGTTGCAGACATTTTTGTATTCGGTAAATAAATCAGTAAGTAATCGCAAAAACGTCGCAAAACATCCCAAAACCGAATGATTTACCAGAGTCCAAAAACCCCGAAATGAACCACTAGTAATGTGACATGACTGGAGAATTTCTCATCTTCGGGCAAACTCCTTGCGAATTTCTCGTCCTCAGCGACTGCAATATACTTGCAGCCCAACGAGACCTTTTATTCGTGTCTCCTGACTGTACGGCGCACCGCAGACAGGGGGAGGGGCCCTCCTTCAAAGGTTTTTCGTTGTTGAAATACTCTGTATTATTTGATGAACCTTACAGTTCACGAACGGTTGAAAATTATGAATCCCTACAACAAATGTTCACTGTTATCGATTAGACCTTTTTTATGTATGTATGCATTGTATGCATGTGTGTGTGTGTGTGTGTGTGTGTGTGTGTGTGTGTGTGTGTGTGTGTGTGTGTGTGTGTGTGTGTGTGTGTGTGTGTGTGTGTGTGTGTGTGTACACGCTTGTACGGATACACGCTTGTATTTCGTTTCTACAACTCCACTGGAATTAGATTTTTAAGAACATTCGAAGGAATAAGAATCATGCCTGTCCGGGACGAGCCACGTCTGCGTCCTATAGTAGCTGACATTTCGACTCGCATATTGCGATCTTGTTCAGAGTTACTATTTGAATAACTGTTGAAATTTGAACTAAATGCTGCTAATACTTGAAGAAACCTTTCAAGCATTTTTCCTGTTATTTGATTGCCATATTAAATGTAACGTTTAACCAACACACGACAGCTGGGCAGATACGTCACCGGTGAGTGCAACCCCCAGTTTTAAATGATTTTCCGGGACTCAGGGAAGCGCGGGGAGGGGAGGGGAGGATAAAATCTGAGCGGGTTCCGGCCCAAAGGACAACACGCGAGTTGCAGCAATCCCTCTTCCAGAGCCACCGCCCCCATGGGCGGCCACCGGAAGTGGGCGCGTAGCCGTGCGGTCAGAAGCCTCCACTTCCTGTTTGTCGGTCCAGATGACGCACCGGAGGCGTCAGTGATTCCAAGTGGTCAATTCCTTACAACGAGGAAACACTGTGCCGCCGGTACAAAAGAGAAGCGGCATTAGGTATTGACAGATAGGCGTTCGGTAAATTAAAGTTCTAAAATTCGCTTCTCTCAGAATGCAATCAGTTGGCAGAGCTCAAAACACAATGCAACCCGGTAATGAAACATATTTTGGAGATTAAATTGCTGTTTTTAAGACATGTTACATTTATTGCTATGCAAATTATGGTGGTTTCTGATTTGAAAACTCCATTAACAAATGTAATTGGTAAAGTAAGTGTGTACTGCACGATGATACAATGGTATGTATAGCGATCAGATATTTTAATGAATTAGATCATTTTTATAAAATCACAACAAGTACTTTCAGAAATGAACTAAGAATTTTCAGATACGTAATGTATCTAGTATTTCGTGGGGATGGGAGAAAATGGAAAAAAACTATGCGATGAAAATGTTTTTATTTAATTTCACGTATATATTCTTAGTAGAAATTCGACCAATGTGTGTTCTTCACACTTCTCATTATCATAAGACTATACCAAATAGTACCTACGTGTATTTTTATAAATACTAACACTGTTTAACATTCTCGTTGCGGTTAACACGATAGTAAATATCGGTATTCAACATCACATTACAATTTAACAAAGTGACGGTTCACAGAAGTCACGAGAATTCTTATATAAATTGCATTTTTTCTACATGAACTAGTAAGAATAAAATTACTAGTTTATGAAGGCTAAATTAGCAATTCTACAAAAAATTCATTGGATGTACGTCCCCCAAGAACCGATATGTTAACTTTAAGCAAATGTAGATAAATGAATAAGTTCTGTTCTAACAACATAAAATGTTCTAACTCCACTTCACAAGTCACAAACAGGGCGAACGACTTCAGAGTGCGTGGATCAGTGACACTCGATCCTACAGAGCGCCCGGGCAGCTGTCTTTCTGGGCCTCCCTCTAACCCACGCCCTTCCCGGCAGAGCAGCCTGGCAGTCAGGTGCGTCCTCCCACGGCAGGGCAGCTTGTGGCGCAGCTGTGCGATGACCCTCCCTCCCTGCTGCCGCCATTGTTGGCCCCCCACCGCCCCGCCAGCCCACACCCGCCGCGTTGCCTATCCAAGAACCGTTCCTGCCGACTCGCATTCATTCCGCAGTCATCATGATCTATTTTCTATGATCTAGTGCTTTGCCATCTTCCAAAACCTCATCATCCTGTGAATTTAGCACCATTCTGCCTATTCTACACCTTGCACTGATTTCAAACACCCTACTAAACAACTGCTTCTCCATAGGCACAATTTCTTTCCTCGGTTTTTGTTGCGAGTCACCTTCACCGGCCTTGCCACCTCCGTTATTAACGTCACTTACACTACCCACCTTCTCCGCCCTCCCCCTCTACCAGGCCGCCCCCCGCGCTCTCTCCGCCGCCATGACGCCCAACACCGAGGGCCGCGCTAAGTCTCTGCATTGATGCGCGCCCAACCGGAAGTGGGTGTAATCGTATCATCATCATATTTCCGCCGCGAGCGCGTCCGCCGCTGGCACAATGCAGCAGCGGAGATTATTGTTTTCAACGCCGTTATGCTGACGGCAATTGGACGCAGCGCGGCGCCGAGACACGACGCGAAGCGACGCGACGCGATGCGACGCACGGGCCGACGACTTGGTTGCTCCTGAGTGTGCTCACCTGCCGCACCGCCCGGCCCTTAAGACCGCTAGCGGGCGAAAGAGAGAACGCAAATGAAACGCCTTCTACCAACTCTAACACGCTTTTCATTATCTTCATTTCCAGTTCAGCGGTTCAATGGGGTTGGCTAATTACCATGAATGTAGCTTCACTAAGTTTCCTTGAGCTTTGTGGGATGTTAGTGGGAAATGAAATCCTTTTTTTAATGAATAGTACCATCAATTTCCATGATCTCGCGGTAGTAACCAGATATTGATTCCTTCAAGCGGTGCAAGTTACGGGATAAGAGACGAAACCTATAGCTCATTTGCTCTTGCAAATAGTTTTCATTAAATGGGAGTGAATACGTGTTGTTATCAGATTTTCAAAAAATCGCTCGTTGCTACCTTTATTCATATTGCAACTTAATATATAAAAGTGAGAGTACTCGTTTCGGTACCGATGACAACGAGCAGTTCTCCCAAATACGTCACATACAGTTTAAACCATTTTCTGATGTTAAATAAGCAAATAAAATGTTAAAATTATCTTCAAAGTTTGCTTATATTTATTTAATTATTCATTTTATGTATCAATCCCGATGATTTCCTAAAATTCAAATTTATTCTCCCAACCTTTTACAAGGAGCACATCACAATTTCCATTTACGAACGAGAATGTATACGATAATGTAGAAAGTATTTTTCTACAGCATACAATTTGCCAAACTTTTCTATTTTTTGCGCCCCATCCCTCAACTATCTACTTGTCGTTGCTTACACTTCTTGCTTGCTTCTCACCCATGAGTTGTGACACTGAATGCACGAGTACACTGAATGCAGGAGTACAGCAGTGTTCACTGAATGTACAGCACTGAGTTCAACAGTGTACATTGAATGTACACGAGTACACACAATTCTAGGAGTACACTGAATGCAGCAGAAGACCCTTTGCTAATTTCTTACAGCTGTCGGTCGTTAGGTCCTTTTTGTCAAATCTTTTAAAGATAGGCGGAGTTCTCAAAAGAGGGAAGTGCACCAATTTATTCTTCTATGTTAAGATAACATTCTTAAAGTACTCGTCGTAAATTTTAAATCATATTTTATCAGTTTTGCATTGCGTCATTAAGTACGAATGATCTACAACAGTTCACATTTCTGACTGAGACACTAGATATCACGGATAGATGGCACAGCATCACAGCATTCTGTCAAAGCGAAAATTAAGAAAGCAAAGATTCGCGCGGTATGTAAATGACATTTGTGACCTACAATTACGTCATCTGATAACGAAAAGTAAGCTTAAGAGTCCTAATGACACATTATTAATACAAATTTTCCTCAATGACATATTTTTACTGTAATTCTATTTACGAAAACTTCAACAAGATCGAAAACGGATATATCAATGATATAAAATGGTGGTATGAGAATGAATGATGAACTGTGTTTTTACGACTTTGAATAATGAGCGTAATTGTCTTCTGAAAAATACGGACAGTGGTAAGGACGGTATTGACGCGTTATACCTATATTTTCTTTTTAATGCTTTCAGCTTTTAACCCTTTAGAAACCGTTGCAAACTCTCATCAAGAATTGATAAGTTACCCAGATTAAGGGCCTGTCGGCTCTTGGGTTCTTTTTCAGATCTGCTTAAATGAACAGCCACGACCTCTGAAAGTTTCGATTAGATGTGTCAAAACAGCAAATAGTTGTTGCTTTTTGTTCAACCATAACAACAAATATTTTCATTCTAAACGAGCCGTGATAAGCCCTGGAGCTG
Source organism: Teleogryllus occipitalis (assembly GCA_011170035.1). NCBI lineage: Eukaryota > Metazoa > Arthropoda > Insecta > Orthoptera > Gryllidae > Teleogryllus > Teleogryllus occipitalis. The sequence goes on from BLKR01000408.1 coordinate 216,200, forward strand.
AAGCTGTGGTTTTCATTGTGTTTGTGTGTTATCAATAATGGACAACGACGAAATCATTCGAAGATATTGCTTCGCAAAAATGAAGTTTTCATATCTTCCACAGATTGGATTGAAAGTGTTACGCAGGATTTGTAAATTTCATGTAATTGTGCTTTGTACTCGTATCAATTTTTTTTTTGCTTCAATTTAGTTTACTGCACATTGTAAATTGCAGTGTATTCTTTAGAAAAATGTCGCTTTGAACACTCTTGCAAAAAAATATTGAGAAGTATACGTCTCAGGAATTACATACGTACATTGTCAAAGAAATTTTTCAATTGATATTTACATCCAAAATTTTATTTAATAAAAGTGCTACAAACATTCAGATGCATTACGAATGATCGTGGCAATCGGCCGATATTCTGAAGAATAGAGAGAAAGAGGGAGAAGGAAGGCAAACTCCAATAGGGAACCATAAAAGTCGGAGCGGTAGTGACGTTGCAGCTCCCCATTTGAGTCTGTTTGCCCTCTCCCTTTCGCGCGTGACCTTGAGATTCCACGTTAAGAAAACCCAAGTATACAAACCTTTTATGAATGGCATGAAAACAAAATCTTAAACACATTATATTAGTTCTAGTCTACGATTAGAACCATTGATACTGCATTGTATTCTTCAAAATATTTTTTAAAAGAGAATATAGTAGAGGGGTCTCGTGGCTCAGAGCGAAGTCATTCGCCTTTCACCAAGGAGGTCCGGGTTCGACATCTGTCGATTCCCGGACCAGCGCATGTAAAATTTGTTCCAACACAACGAGTCTGCCTTCTTCACTGGGGCTAGTCCAACCTCTGTGAAGTGTCCTAAACTCTACCCTTTCCTAATTCCTTCCCGAATTCTCGCAGCTGAGTAGTGATGCAGGAGCGCATAGGAGAGAGGTGCGTACGCGGAGATGCTATCTAGCGGTACCCTTTACAAATGACTGACGAGACGAGACAAGACTTACACAGTTAATATATATTAATGGAGGATTACTCCGCTAAGAGCGCTCTACGCTCGATCAGGAGCTTAGAAACGAGTTGCGTCGATTAATAATGATATAAATGACGAAGCCGCAACAGATTAAAAAAATATGTAATTAATGTACTTCATTAATATAGAATAAAGTCATTATAAATGCACCACTGTATAATTATAATTATACATTAGTATCATTAAAATATGGCACAGGGACAACAAGAAGGAACTGAGAAGGGTATATCATGTACAGACAGCTCTTGTCCTCAAAAAGGATCAGAGGCCATACACAAAATTTCTCGTGGGCGAACAAGTCCGTGAGCATCTACGAAAAATATCAAAAATCGTCCTTTCCCTTTTAGTTATTTAACACAACCTGACACTGGATCCTCCGCGTCCACAGAAAGACAATACACGACCGTGCCTTCACGTTGTTCACGTTGCGCAGGAAGATTTCGAGCTTGTTGGAGATCGGTGCCAGGAGGGGGAAAAGGGAAAATAATGACAAAAAAGGCGGAAAAGGCACGAATAAGGCAAAAAGTCAAAAATAGGCACAAGAAGTTAAAATAGGCAAAAAAGGCAAAATGAAAATCTACTAAAACAACTCGAGAAGTACAGTTAATTGGTTCCTATTGTTAAAAGTCGTAAAATCATAATAATAATAATAATAATAATAATAATAATAATAATAATAATAATAATAATAATAAGGCATTTTGCCCAACTTCCGGGCTATATATATCACAATCTAAAACAACGCTCTCCCTCACTGATAAAAATCACCAGATTTCACAAAGAAAATAAACATATCCCAGTAGTTGCAGCTATTTTTACAGGACAGATCCAATAGACAATATTCTAGGCATATTATTGTCCTCAACACTCCACAATAATCAACTCAATTCAAAGTTCATTATCCGCCTATGTTAACGGCAATAATGGCAATACAAAACCCGAAAGATTTGACTCACGCCAGTTGGAATGCTAACTGCCTAACAAATAAAAAAAAACAGAACTTAATACACTTCTTAAATTCACAAATTCACATTCCAAATAATTCACATTCCATCCACACAAATTCACAAAAAGATGTAATTTGCATCACATAAACCTATCCATGGGAAAAAATAAAATTTACATCCCAAACAATTTATACGGCTGAGAGAAACTTCAACAGAGGAGGAGTACTACAATAAAACTGCTTCCAAGAACTCAATATGTAGAAACAGTCGTCATTAACTTAAAAATTAATAACAACCTATGGACTATAATTGCAGCATACAATCCGCCAAATCATAAACTAGACCTCGATAACATTAACGAACTATTTCAACTAAATAGCACCCTATTTCTAGGGGACTTTAATGCCAAAAATACCTACTACTAGTAGTTCGAACACCAACGCTAATGGGAAAATATTAGCCCATTAACTAAATTGCAGAGCTCTCAAATAACTCACCTTCCGGGCCCAACATATTACCCTCATGATCCCTTGACAAAACCCGATATCCTCGATATCGGAATCTCAAACACTACAATAAAACTACACCCTACTATATTATGCGAACTTGTTTAGGATAATATTCCTGTCTTAATAACCACTCAACAAATATTCCCACCGTACGCCCGAGTACCAAATCCGAATATGTTAAAAGTTGACTGGAAAAAATCCCACATGCTAACTCGTTCAACAATACCTAAATTCAAAATTCTTTCCCACCCATTAGAAATAGAGCATTCAATCAACCAACTAAACACTAGAATTAAAAAGGCCGAATTAAAACTAAAGAGAACCGACAATGATAAACAACATAAACTCCCCCCCCCCGAAATTGTGAAATTAATACAAATCAAAACCAAAACCCGCAGACAATGGTCAAAGCTAAGAACACCTCAGATCTCTACCCAAAGTAGAGTGATCATATAAAGATACTCCTACCACCCTAGTAGTGTTGTAAGTTGCATTTTAAGTTTCTTGGTAAGATTATTGAAAGTTAATTCTAAGTCTAAGAATATTCACTATACAATATATCCATAGATGGTTAAGCTTATCCATAGATGGTCGTGATACCGTGTATAGTGCTCGTTTTCCTTATGTAATCTTACATGAGTAATACACTTCCTTCCAATAGTAGAAACGAACAGCTAAATATAGGAACCGAGTCACAATAGCGAATTCTGAAAATATTCAATTTATTTAATTTTAATAACCATCTTAAATCACTTTCCATCTGGATATTTTAATTTATATTCAGTACAAAAATAAACAACAATAATTTTCTGCTTTGTACTAGTACTAGTCTTTCTACTACGAACAGTTTAAATTGAAACACTACGTTTAAAACATTAAATTTAAAAAATGTATTAAGTGGTTATTTCGGTCCGAAGGGTCGCGGGTTCAAGTCCCGCCTTGGGCATGGCTGTTTGTCCCTTGACTTCGTGTGTGTGTTGTCGCGGAGGGCCTCGCGTTCTGCTGACCCCAGATTAGAGGAGCCCGCAAGTGATTGTCTAGTGTATGGTCGAATATGCGTCCCTTCGGAACGTAAGGGGCAACCGGCTGTCGGCTGGATAAAAGCCCTAGGAAAAAATATTAACTGGTTATGACATTAAAATAAATTTACAAAATATAATCCTGAAGAATATTAATTTATTTTCAAGGGGGTGCATGCTCTCTCCTCTGCCGCCGTCTTGCCGTTCGAAAAGGCCGCGGCGCCGGCGGCGGTGGCCAAATGTCGGTGACCGTCGCCGGCCTCCTCTGTGGCGGTGGCGGCCGCGGCCGTGGCCGCCTTTCAGCAAATACCTGCCTGCTGACGTCATCTCGCCGTGAACACGCTTCAGGGAGTGCGTGAAGCTACTGCGGAAAGTGCAGTTCCTGAACAGTGGGGGGTGGGGTCCCTCTCCTCGTGGTTGTCAAGTGCAGGTGTGCCACCTACTCACCCTGCGGTGACGGAAGTGTGCGACGCCTCGTCAATATTCAATTTTACAAGCAACACACCTAGACAATATCCTTACAAGGCACTTTGTTTCTGAAAAAAATGAATGATCCGTTTTCTATTGAAAGGGCAATTTCCTTTTTCCTCGTTTTTATTTTCTCGTATATGTACTACGTATGTATGGAGTAATATACGTAGTATACAGAAGGTTGCGAAAAATCGATTTCAAGGTTTCAACGGAAATACACGTTGGGTTCCGCCCACGTCGCAGCCTTTTCGAACGGCAAGACGGCGTGGGCGAGCAGAGGAGAGAGAATGCGCCCCCTTGAAAATAAATTAATATACTTCAAGATTATATTTTGTAAATTTATTTTAATGCCCTAACCAATTAAAACATTTTTTAAAATTTGTTTTAAACGTAATGTTTCAATTTAAACCGTAAAAATGTTTTTTTATACGTCCGCCCGACCGTGAACAAAAATAGCGTCTGAAATATGCATTGGATTTTTCCAAATTCAAATAACCACTGTCGATCTGGCCTCACTCCAAGCTCTCAGATTTTCAAAAATATTCATTAATTTTGGAGGTATTTTAAATAAAACCCCTGCGACATTTTCAAAATAAAATTCATTTATCAAATTTCTTATAAGAATAGAGTGAAATACACTTAATGGTGGCATATGTCCGATTTTCACTGTTGATGTGAATTTTCGAAAATTGCAAAAGATCGACATTATTTTGGTATCAATCTTTTCAAGTCAAAATTTGTCAAATTATCAAACAAGTCAAAATTGAAGATAAAAATGTTTCCTTTAAATGAAATTTTTCTTTAGTTAGTTCCTTAAATAAGGTCGTATACTTTCTTTTGAAAATTTGAGTAGTTTTCACGCAATAGAGTGAAATATGTGCAATATTAAGAAATATGAAATTCCTCAAAAACGGCTCCAGATTTTTTTTAAAAAACTTTTGCTACGTTTAGTGTCAACGTACTGTCTCAAATGACTGAAACGCCATTTGGTTACATTATTTACTTTTTGAAAAATTACACACAAGTAATTTTTTTACACACCTGTCACATCGTTAATATTTTCATTATGTGCCTTTTGTACACGTTATTGCATTTATTAGTCAATGTGCTTCAAATGACGTCTTATAAACTTTCTCGAAAATTCAAAACTTTTGTGAAAATGAGCTCAAATTTCCGCGTTTTTAGAAACGCGGAAACGCCATTTTCTCAAAAACCGATTTAATCTTTTTTTTCGAACTTTCTGTAGAAAGTGAATAGTACTAAATATACTGTATAAGGTGACATAAAAGTCATTTTGCTGCATTGTTTTGTTTAAAAAAATTACGCAAATGCATTTTTTTAAATATTGCATATTATTTAAAAATATATATGCAAAATGCTTGCAAGTTGAATACATTATTGCATTTTTGAGTGAATGTGCTTGAAATAACTTCCAATGAAGTTTTATCGAAACAAAAGTTTTCTGTGAAAAAGAGCTTGAAATTCCGCAATTACAGAAACGCTTAAAAGATATTTTCTTAAAAACGACTCCAAATTTTTCAAAAATTTCTATAGGTTTTACTTTTCTTCTATATTTTTAAAGTAATATTTCGTTTCTTCCATTAAGAAACTGAAAAATTGGGAAAATTAAAAAAGAGCTTTGAAGGGCGATAGATAGTAGCTGGCAAGAGGATGGTGTAAAACCGAAAAGCTAATCCAGACACAAAGAAACTAGAAAACTAACTAGTACGAGAAAGTTCATACCATTCTATAGCACCGCTATTTAGTTAATATCTGGTATCAGGTTAAATCAGGTCTAAGGAATTACGCTAAATAATGTGCAATTGTTTTGCCTCAGTGCCTCAAAGAAACATTATTTCTAAGAGAAAATCCCTACCCTGTACCTACGGTTCAGCATTGCATTTTATTGCTGCCACAATAATGGTCCTTTATCGCCGACGCCAACTCAACGAAAACCATATAAATATTATTTTACTAGTTCACCTGTTTAAAAGCAAAATACTGACAAAACGCGCAGTTCAAATTACTGACGTTGGGAACTACACGTTGTGAAGTATGTAATGTAGGTTTCTATTTCACTGAATGAAATCAGTAAATCGGATTTTTTAAATATACCCCCGAAGAAATGTAATGGGTCTGACGGGACAAAATCTAAAGAAGAAAGCTTTGTTATCAGCACTGCATCTATGCATGTTGTGGCAGGTGGGGTATGGTTGGGGCAGGAAAGTGCAATGTATTGCAAAGTTTTAGTATAAGTAGTCGACAGAAAATTATTTGTGACGAAAATGAAAGAATTTTGTCTGTCTTTGAGTCTTCAGGGGTATATTCATCGAAAGCCGTTAGATTGAAAACGTGTTGCGACTCACAAAACAATTTAAATTAAAGTTATATAGATGAAAGAGAAAACAAAGTGTATTCACAGCATATCAACGTAGTGAATGAACAAAAGATTCTAAATCTGGCCCGTTAGGAGAACTACAATGCGTGTTTTAGTTTCGCAAGCTCTTATCTTTCAGTGGAATGTCCTGGTATTCAAAATTTTGCTGAATTCATCATATCTACAAGACACATTCTGAAAGAATGCTTCTAATCTACTTTTCTGAAGACTTCATTGCTTCCCACTAGTAAGTGCGTTTCCCGAAAGAATAGCAATTTTCAGGAAAAATTTTGTATTTACTCTAAGTAAATTGGAAGAAGCCGACCTGCATGGCCGAAGTGGCTAAGAACGAGTACCGACTCAGCGCTCCGGTCCGAAGGGTCGCGGGTTCGAGTCCCGCCTTGGGCATGGCTGTTTGTCCCTTGACTTTGTGTGTGTTGTCGCATAGGGCCTCGCGTTCTGCTGACCCCAGATCAGAGGAGCCCGCAAGTGTTTGTCTAGTGTATTGTCGGATATGCGTCCCTTCGGGACGTAAAGGGCAACCGGCTGTCGGCTGGATAAAAGCCCTAGGAAAAAAAGAATTGGAAGAAACTGCTTCTACGACTAACACTAACAAAATATAGTATCTTATAATTTTTATTTAACATTATGCATTATTATTCAAACGTCTGTGCAGAGACAAAAAGCGTAAAAATATTGTGCATAGGCATAGCTTCCAAATAACTGAATGTGATTTTTTTCAGGTAATGTGATGTTTGCAATTACAAAAACATATAAGTACCTTTAGTGGTATGTAAATTTGACGCAGTACCATTTTGTTAATTTGAAAATTACGAAAAAATATACTGTTTTTCAGTTGTGTTTCAGAATTTTCAAATCTCACATATGCATATAAGCAAAAAGAACGCAATGTAAATACACATTATTTACGCGGTATTCAAGCGTTAATGATATATTGATAATAATTAATTATCATTAAATATTAATGATAATAATAGTCTAATTACCGGTATGAGCTAAAGCACAACGCTGTGTTCACTTTAATGATTCAGAAATCCATAATTTTGTGTAAATATATTTCATCTGAAACTCAGCTACCTCTTGCGAGAAAACTAGTATTTTTCTCTTCCAATGCAAGTATTTGTGTCTCTCCCTTGACATGTAAAGAGGAGTCTATCTCCCTGTCGCCACCTCGCGAAAGAGCCACTGTTACAAGATGGCGGCCGCTGCAGGGTAGGCGGCGCGACGCGACGACGCGAGCGCGGGGCGGCCGTGGCGGGCCCGGCGGTGGCGCCGACGCCGGCGGAGGGGCGCTAAGAAGATATGAATATACAACAATGCTACAATTGGGCCGGGGCTCAGACTGCGGCGCCGCGGCGGGACGAGGGAGCGGAGAGGACGGGCCGGGGCTGATGGGGACGGGAGCCGGGACGGCGGCGGCGGCGACGCCGTCGCTTTGGGGAGGGATTACCGCGCTGACAATTGTTCGCAGCGCGGGACGCTGAGCTCGTCCCGCTGCCTGCTTTCCACCCTACATCCTCCGCCACGCCCACTTCCACGACTCCCGCATCCACCCTCGCCCGCCTCCGCCCCACACCCCTTCCCTCCTATCGGCCTCGACGCCCCACTCTTCCTCTCGTCCCCACCTTCCTTCCTCTCGCCCACCCTTCCCCTATAGTCGCATCTACTCGCGTCACCTTACCCTCCTTCCTCGCCTCTGCACGCGCCACCATCGCCGCCACCGCGCAAACACGAGCGAGCGAGCCGGCGAGCGGGCGGACTCACTCAACGTTGAAACTGGAATCCTGTTTTCCTCTCCATTTTACTCGCGTCCCATTGCGTGGTGCGCTGCAGCTACAAAATTCGAGTATTATTGCCATTGTCGCTCTCGGGAGAGGGAGAGGGAGCGGAGCGCGGTGGATTGCGTCCGTCTCACTCCCTCTCTCCGGAGCGGGGAGGCGCATTCGACAGCGTCTCACTTTTGAGCGGAGAGAGCTGCTGTTCCGCGTGGACCAGAACGGCGAAGCACCCAACTTCCTGCGGGACATCCTCGGAGAGAGCCACGACGAGGAAGAGCAGGATGGCACGGTCTGCGTGCGGAAGAGTACAGGATCACTAGCGCGCACGGACCGGCTCAGCAGGAAAGAACCAGCCATATGGTTGATCCCTGAGAGAGAGAGGGACGGAGACAGGCAGACAGACAAACAGAGTCAGAGAGAGAGAGAGGAGAAAGGGGAGAAAAAATGAAAGAGAGTAAGAGGAGAGGGACCGTTTGTTAAAGTACTACTCCGGCTTTCGTCTGGTATTGATCGGAGAAACCACCGACCAGAACAGCTGACCTGTAGAATTCTCTTCTAGACCGTGGTTGAATTCGATATCGCCACGTAGCTAGTGACAAAACTCCATCACTATTAGGGCTCCACCAGTTCACCTTCCAGTCAACGATTATGCAGAGAACGGCAATGCTGTCACTAAGCCCCTCTAGCTGATAATAGCGATGAACAAGGAATCACGGACGGATAGACATTTTATTACTGTGAATGGACAAGTAGACATATTTTTACAACCATTGTCGCTGCACTTCACGTTTAATCTAAGATATCGTTTGAATCCACGTCACCTCATCGACTAATTCTTTAATTTTGTGGCGAAATATACATTGTCAGGAATTTCTGCATTCCTTTTAATGTAAAAGTACGTGAAAGTAATAATCATGTATTATCATGTATGCACATTAAATTTAATATACCCGTACTGTAACCGCTATCTCGCGTTTACAAAGTAGAATATTCGCAACTTAAATTATTGTCATTGTGGAGCGCTGTACCTATGATAAGAATACTCGTATTGACCACTAGAAGGCGCAGATAATTGCCACCGCTTCAGAATTTATTCGCTTCAACGCATCGACCAATCACAAAGTTCTTCCACAAGCTCTCACAAATTACCAGGAAGAAAGAAATTTTCGTCCATTTTGCCTGTGATCTGCGAGGACAAAGGTTGTACTGGAAGATTGCCGACTGCGGAGGAAATCGACGGATAACGACTTCTAAAAAGAGCTTTTTTTTCTTTTACCTATTATCTTTTCTACGTGACGCTGATGCAAGAGGACTAATTTTCGTTCTAGGAAACGAAGTATATGACGCGACCACACTACTACACAGGCGACAGAGCGCAAGATACAATTCTTCGCTGCGGCGACGACACCTCGCCAAGAGACTCGGCTGTCTGTCCTTGGTTGCGGAGAACCTTCTCCTTCTGTTGAATTTATTTTCATAATATCCGTGAAAGTAATACTTTTATTGTAAATGAATAATATTTTTTTCAGAATTACCTTTTTAAACAAATAATAAAAATAACGATAACAAAAAACATCGAAAACACACTGGATTTGCTTGTTCATAGGAACTGAGTACAAAAAGGTGAAAGATACATGCACAATAAAAGAACAAAAAGAGAAACAAAATTGATTTAATGGAAAATAAAACTATTAGTAATATTATTACTAGTAATATTATATTATAATTATATAATGTTTCCTTTCTTCTTTGGTCATTATAGAAATTACTAAATCAGAGAGACTATTTGGTTCGTAAGGATAAAATCCATTCTCTATTTAACAATATCCATTTTGACAATGTTTTATTTAATGCAATTTTACTTATACTTAAATCTGAGCCCAACTGTCAATTCATTAAAAATTCTCAAGGACGTAATGTAATTACTTTTTTCTCAAATGTTCTATCGATAGTAATAATTTATTTATTTAGTGCGTAATAGTAATACAACTCCAATTTACCTTCATATGGATTCGCGGGTTGTTTCTAACTTTGCAGAATAGGTATATCGAAAAAGGTAAAAGCTGACAAATAATATTATCACACCTTCAATAACTTCTTCACAAAATACTGGAACTTTTTGTTTCAGGATCACAGTTATTTACTTTGAACTTACTATGTAATACTCGTTTCCTGAACTTCAGTTTTCTTTCTTCTTAATTTGTTTGTTCATTGTTGTATTTAAACTGTCTCTTGCAATATCCATCAATAGGCAGAGATTAACAAATTTCACATTTCATGACAATAGTATTAAATAATATTAACAATGAATATTATATTAATAATGAAAATGATATTAATAATGAAAATAATATTAAATAATATTGATAACGAAAATAATATTAAATAAATAATACTAATAAATATTAATCAGACTTTAGTTCACAAATTCAATATGCCTGAATTGCTTCAGCTTCTCTCGATGTTAACTGCCTACCGCTCTAGGAAACTGCTGTGATGAGAACAAGAAGTGAGGAATAGCGTTCATAAGTTTCACACCCTTTCGTATCAGAAAGTTATGACGTTTCTTTGATTTTGCACACGTTTTAGGAAAGTCTTCTTTTACTCTACCACTTAAGAACATGACTACAAGAGTTTCAGAATACCCCTCATTTGCCATTCTTGTTGTTGATATTTTGACGTTCACATTTATATTTCTGTGGTATTTGGCCGTTGTTTCATGACCAATATGACACTATTGTTTTAGAGAATACTGATAGGTAGCGAATATCTTCTGTTTCTGTTTTACTCTTCACACAGCGTTTTATATTCTCAGTTGTGATGCGCCAGTTGTACGAAACTGCCTTTACGACAGCTATTAGTGAACGAGATATTAGACAGTGGATTTCAGAGATAGATATTTATTTTACATATTTTCTAAAAGTTCTCTATAAGTGTGTCCTAGTGTTCTTATAATAATAATGATGTGAAATTACAAATGTTTAATATAATAGTTATTCCAAAAATGATAACATGACTTGCATGAGTATGCAAAAATATTGCTTTTTCAACTTTTCAAAATATTACAAAATATTTGCGAAATTAACACCTATTTTCTTGTACAATATTGTAAGATGATAAAGAATACACATAATAAAGCAAATACTATTTTGAACACATTATAACAGGTACTTGTAACAACTTTTCGTGGGGTCACTTGGGTCCCCCACACTAACGACTGTGTTTCCATATGCTTGGCTATGCGAGGGTTAAACATTAAATTTAATGTCGAATTATATTAATATTTCTTTAATGTGAAAGTATTAAGTGTCATGTACTGATATCTGTACATTAAATATATATTGATGTTAATTTAAGTATTAAATTGAATGTACAAGTACATTAATCTTCCTTTAATGTACAAGGTATTGTACATTAACATTACGACTGTACATCGAGTTGCATGTACTGCAGTCGTACATTAAATCTACTTTGATTGTAATTTGAGCATTAAATTTAATGTACACGTACATTAAAATTCATGTATAGTCGTACATTCAATCTACATTAAATTTAATGTAATTTCTGATAGTGTAGCAAGTAAATGTTTCTTTTTTTATGTGCACACTTATTGAAGTAATTTAGCTTGCTTTACGGTAGAGTGTGCAATAAATGATCTTAATTGACAAGAGAAATATATTCATTTTTTTAAGATGTGAATCGCTCGATTTTCATCCCCGACTTTCTAAATATGACCATTCACATCAAAGCAAGTAGGGCTCAGAGCCCTGAGTTATTATCGCATACATCACCTAGATTGTTATCTGCAAGTATTTCTCGTATATTCTAATTCACAGAAGCGTAAAGATAGGGATGAAATGAAATGTAGAGGACATCTCGGTTTGTGTTGAACTTTTCGATTATCATAGATCGCTCAGAATTCTCATCAAATATAGAAATGCCCAATGATTTCTACATGTATAATTCCTCTTTTAAAGAAAATTATCATTCGTATAACACAGCAATGAGATAAAACCTCTGGCAAGGATAAATATGTCAAAAGATTGACATGTTATCAATTACGGTTACAAAATTTCTTTTGAAGCTCTCGAAATATCAGATTTATCCATTTTCAATTTTTTTGTCCCTGTTCTAAAATTTGTTGCCTGGTAACTTCGAATTCTTGAGCTGTTATAGATCACAAATTAAATTTACATTCAGTGCAATCATCTTTCAATTTACACCTTAACGAGAGTATTGCTGAAAACACACGTTAGTTCAATGATATAGTTACACTGGCGTATTGTATTTAATGAAATGATTAGATCTCATCAGATTAAGCAAAAATATTTCATTAACAATAAAAATGTGTAAGTTGCACAAATATAAATTCGTTAAATCAATTTTATTTTTTCAGTCTACATTTTTACGTGTACTATGACAGTAGAATAATTCCCTAAATAACACTCTAGACATACCCCGCATAAAAATCCGTAGTTCTTTGAAGCGTGCAAATACTTTCAGCTGGTGTGTGTCCCAATTGACCAACGGCACGATCCAACGAGAGCCACGCGCTCATCGAACAAGTATTTTCGAAGGCATTTTCTCTTCCGAGTAAGCGGTTTCCTCTCGACACGGGGCTTTGGAGTGAGATGCGAGCGGCAGAGTGGATGTGGAATCGACGTCGCTTTCCGCGAATGCTTTCTGTGAGACCGAAATCCACATTGGGGAGGTCATATACTCCCGCGTAGCGATTTTTGTTATAGATTCTTCAGCAAGAAACATGCGAAACGCTTAGAAAAACGATGTATATGATCATAAAATCGTTGCGGGGTAATGCGGACACCACATTAGCCAAAAATCCATTGATAAAAACAACATTAAACAATATTTATTCGTTGTTTTCTGAAAAGTGGGATGAAGGACCGAAAATGAGGTGTTTATAGGGTTTGTGGCACCCCTAAACCCGTTTTAAAATCTGTTTTATTAATGCCGATGTTGTTCTTTCACCAAAAACAAAACTAACCGTTTTCACTAGGCCATTGACCTCTATTGTTTCGATACAGCCTAATACATATAGCCATAAGATCTTTCCGTTTTTCATTACTGATTTTGTGGCGAGAGTGGAAAATGGAAGTTTTTCTAAACTACTAAACCTAAAAGGACTCTGTCCTTTTTGGAAAAACATTGTTTCTTTCCAATCTTCAACTACACTGTAAGTCTTTTTTGTTTTCACAGTCAAACCATTTGACTTCTCAGTTTTAATGCATGACACTGTACTGATTGTAGTTTGTTTGTTTGTATTTATCTGCTACAGTACCAAAATCAGAGAAGTCTTGTTTTTCAATTGTTATAACTTTAAATGGTATTTTCCCTAGAACTTTCCCCTATATCTTGAATAATGTCCTTAATTATTTGAAATGAGTAAAATATTAGATTCATACCTTTAAGAGTGGTAATTTTTTTTCCAGGTTTTTGTTTTCCTTGTGATGTTGTATATGGTGTTCTCTCTGTGATTTATTGAAAGCTCCCTCTTCGGTGTATTAATTTTTGCATTTGTTTCGCTCATTTTTATTATAATATTTCATCAATATCACTTAACTGTAACAGTATTCACACACAAATACTGCTACCAGCTGACATACAACACTGAACATCAGAATGGCTCTGATATCCTTCTCCGCGGACTCTGCTTATGGAGTTGTATCTTGCACCGTCTGTTGATCAATGTATCAACTACATAGTCAGCTACTTTGACTTCTGTTACCATTGATTAGGCACGAGGTTTTGCACCCTTTTCCATGGAACAAGTGAAATTTTAATTTTTGGCAGCTATACCCTTTTCCCCGTCCGCTCTTCATTTATTGAGTGAGAATATTTTTTGGTCTACGAGGAAAATTTTCATTTATTACACCTTTTAAACAATACCCTGCTCTGAATTGATACTTATGAAGTCAACATCGCTTTCGATGCAACATAAGTTTTGTAAACAATCAGAAATGCTCGCAACTAACGATAATTGACGACCGAATTTTTATCAAGATTGCCTTAGCTATTATAATCACAGAGTTCATTACTTACACTAAATATTAAAACGTTTTTGAAATTTTTTTTTTTCACTTTATAAATCTTAACCGTGATAAAGAACCTACACTGGTGAGGGCGAGCGTTTAGCCTTACGGCTCAAGAGTACTGGTGATAGAGTGGTCGCGGGTTGCAGAACCGCCAGGTGCCAGAAATTTGCGTGATGCTTTTAGCATTAGTGAGTTTGCATCACATGTCGGGATCGAATCCGTAGTCCGAATGCATTGATCAGAGGTTTCGGTTGTTTTCCTGATAATTTCCAGGCGAATGCAAGAGCAACACTCCAGAATATGACCTATGGAACGCACGCGATCATTCCTTTCCTACACGGTCCCATTCACCATCCTTTGTCCGAGCGATGGGCTGATCACCCACCTTCGAATAGTCTATTTCCCACCGATACAAAAAAAAATATCCGTCTCGTGACGGAGATAGTCTAAGGGAAAACTGTAAGTTCTGTTGAGCCATAAAAAGAAGAATAAAAAGAAAAGAAAAAGAGCCGTTTTCGAGATGACGCAATGACCAAATGAACGTTTTGCCCATCTCTATTCGAGAATCATACTGACATCAGAACAATAAATTAGCTTAGGATGGAAATGCAAGGCTAAAACATATTCGTTCGCAGACATTTCTTTGCAACGATCCTCCAGCTCCTGCGGCGCATGTCACGAAATGCAAGGGAAAGCCGCCCCGCGCGCGCCCGCCAGGGAGCGCTGTCCCTAGGGCGCCTCTGGGGAGACGCGGCGCGGCGCGACGCGACGGCCGGCAGGCACAGCTGCTGCCCGCCCGCTCAAGACGCGGCCACTTACGTCAACGATGTTGAATATGATGATCGCGCCCGCCGCGCCGCCCGGCTGCGGCGCCAGGCAGACGGAGAAGCCCGCCCCGCGCCGGCGCGGCGGCGTCGGCTGTGACGGCTAGGTGTAGAGACCGTATATAGGAATTGTTGGCGTGGGTGAAATGATTGGTTGATTGATTGATTTTTTCGTGTTTCCGGGCGCGTCAACTGCTTTGGTCATTAGTCCCGTTAGTGTAGTGCATGTTGTTTCCTCGGGAGATGACGGTGATCTTTCTCCGCTGGATGGCGAGATCTGGCGCTGACCTACTGTCGGCAACCGGGGTTTCCCCCTAACCAGGACTCTCCCACCAGCGGGGCACCGCCGTCGCCGGGACAAGCTCTAAGCTCCCGACCGGTCTCCCGGAATACGTGGTAGTGTAGTGCATGTTAGTGTAAGTGTGTATGTAAGGGGAGAGGATAGGACAAGGAAGAGGAAGGACAGATCGCGCGCGGTCCGTGGCCCGTTTGGTAGGGCACTGCTGCGGCATTCGCCTGGTGTTGATCGGAGAAACCACGGAAAACTAACGATCAGAGCAGCCGGCCGCTAGAAGACAGACAGCGACTGAATTCGACCTAGCTGAAAAGCTAGAGTCGAAAATCCTACCGCCGTCAGGACTCAAACCCAGGACCTCCCGGTCAGAGGCGCTGCAGTAACATCAGTTAATGCACTGAGCTACCGCTCCCGGTCGCGTGGGTGAAATGGCTGCGAAGGACAGTAGCGCGGGGGTTCCGATGAGGCATGGAAGCGAGGAGGTGGGACAACAGGAATGGAGTCGGCGAGGCGAAAGGCTAGGCTCAGAATTGTGGGAAGAGGACACAACGAGAGATATGATGGGAGGGGAACGCAATGAGTGGCGTGGGGTGGGCGGGGTGACGGGGAGCGCATTGGGGTTGGGTGACGGGATGTGGGGTGCAGTGGGAGAGCGAACTCTCATGAAACTCGCACTGAAGCAATCTCTCGGACTCACAGGGATGAGAGGAAACGGATCGGCAGAGATGCGAAGGATCTAGCACAGAAGATCGTGAACCACGGATGAGGACAGCGACGGTCCACTTCGGGAGCGACAGTGTTGACGGCGGCGACTGAGCACTGAGCTCTACGTGTGCGCCACTTTCGAGAACTGTTTTCTAACCGCGCGTGGAACCGGGTGCTGACCACAAAGGACACGAGAGCCAACGGTACTCGGCAAGTCGCGCTGCGTCTCGAAAACAATGAATTCAGCGACAGAGCGAGGTAGGCGTGAGGAGCAGTCACGCTTCTTATAAAGAAAATAAGATTTATGTTGAGTTGTCGGTTGCGAAGCGTCTACAACAGCGCGGAAGATGTGCTGGCGAGGTCACGGCTGTCTAACTCGTGTTTCTGCTTCGTAGCCTTCTTGCTCTAAATCATAACGAAAATGTATTCCTTCTGCAATAATCCAAAGCAAATTACCTGTTTCTCTGAATATAACTTGGGAGAAAGCTGTATTCGTGCGTCCCGAATAAATGAACGAGACTTTGGTCCTATTTCTTGAAGACTTAAATAAATGAAAAGTAATCAAAAATACTTTAAATACCGCCCTTGTGAAATAACTCCCCACAATTACACACTGAAATGAAGGATGTATTAGACAATTTACTTACTGTGTGTAATATTTTCTACAGACAATGGCTCCAATATTATATATTACACTTAAAATGAATTGGAAATTATTTTGTGTCTTCTTCAAACGTTTTTCAATGAACAATGCAGGTTCAAATAAGAATAAATGTTACAAACTTCTAGGGTGTGTGAGTCAAAGATGATAGCTTTTTCCCAATTAACATTTCAAAAAACGTAGGAATCCCAATTGCCGAGCTGTTAGACATAGCGGACATGCACGCTTGTCTGTTCTGTGTAACATATACGAAAGCCTAATTTTAATATTATATATCTCGCACTTCCTGTGCGATTTATTATTCTTTTATGGAATATTGCAGTAAATCTCAGCATACACTCAGAATATTTTTTTAAAATTAATTATTTATTCCGGGACCTTTTGGAAGAAACCTGTAAGTGTTGCAGAACCTAGCACATCCACTGGTCCCCCGCTTAGAGAGAGTGCACGGGGTGCGTGTATCACTTTCTGTTTGCACTGCGCACGTCGACAAGACCCGAGCTATCTCTAACTACGCTCCCGCACGCCCGTCTCACGCACCTCACGCACATTCCGCGTGCAGTTCACGCTGCCGCATTCGCACTTCCAGAGATGTTTATTTAGGCCAGTGGGTTTCTTCTCGTCAACCTGGCTTTCCCTCCAGACTTACTGGCGGAAACTCTCGTGTTTATATACATCTAATGAATAAAACGGTGTTGAACAGAGCGATTTCACTTAAAACATTTAGCCCTCGAATTCTAATTTTACGGTTCTTGCCTGAGAAAGTGAAAGGAAGGAAAGCATTTCAAGTTTATGACTATCATGTCAAGTTGATTATAACATCTAAATTTTCAGTCTCATCTATCATGTCAAGTTGATTATAACATCTAAATTTTCAGTGCAAACGGTATAATTTCATAGATCATCTGCAATTTAATACTCATCGATCTTCTGTACTTGTTCTTGATATGAAAGTTCTATCAAAAAAATATTTCTTTTAAAATAAATATAATTTTTCTATATCAAGCTTCCAATAGAAAATTTATATTCTACTCAGGTTTTTGAACTGAAGAGATTATCTTTAGTGATATTAAAGATTAAAATGCTCTAAAACACAATGGGATTCACAACAGGGGCGGTATCGGCCCCCTGAGGGTCAATGGATTGTTGAAGGGGGTCAATAGTGATCAAGGAGTCGATTGGCCGAAAATGAACCAGAGATTGATAGGTATGATCAATATACCATTAATTACAATAAATATTACAATTGATATTTAATTCTTTGCTGATACAGAGCAAAGAAACATACAATAATAAATTACAAATTCACTCTTCTTTTCCTACACGTCATTCACTCTTAGGGTCGTAGCTTTTTTTTTCATTGTGTTCATGATTTTTCACGAGGGCAGGTGGAAATCTTCAAAAGACACCATGTGGCCCATACCACATGGTAGTGTGAGATTTTTACTCACTAAAACCACCTCCCTAGGCTTCTTCACCCCCATGGAACCGCCGTTAGGAATTACTTCGCGGATGTGAATAGGGCATGCGCCCCCTAGTCTATTGGCATCATTCTAGGATCCATTCTCATCCGCTCCTCGAATCTTAGCTTCTTTATTAAGTGGCGTTCCTAGGCTGATGCTTAAGGGGCGCAGCTAGGCTGGTGCTAACGGTGCACCTGACCGGTCCCCTGAATTAAGGACCCTTATTACGGACCCACGCGGAGGGATATCGGCAAAGGGAAAACTAGGGGTACTATGGAATGGCATAGATTTTCTCGTAGTAAAGTTTTCTAATTTCCCTAGTGTGGACTGGTACT
Organism: Teleogryllus occipitalis; assembly: GCA_011170035.1. NCBI lineage: Eukaryota > Metazoa > Arthropoda > Insecta > Orthoptera > Gryllidae > Teleogryllus > Teleogryllus occipitalis. The sequence continues at coordinate 234,667 of BLKR01000408.1, forward strand.
GTACAGTCTTGCCCTTCCTTCTTGCCTGCTGCAATCTGTCGCCGCCAAAATTACAATTTTTGGACATTCCCTCACTATTTGGGTTTCTTAATAGTAGAACCAAAATATTACTTTAAGAATATTAAAGAAGAGTAAAACCTCGTCCTAAGTAGCAATTTTTCATTCTAAAATTTGAAGCCGTTTTTCGAAAATGGGATTAAGCATTACTGTAAATGCGCAATTTGAAGCTCTTTTTCACAGGAATCTATTGAGTTAACGAAAAACTTCATTTGAAGTCATTTGAAGCACTTCAACTTATAAATGCAATAATGTATACAAATCGATGGAAATGTGCATATTAACGGCGTGAGAGATAATTAAAAAAAACATTTGTGTAATTTTTGAAAAAACAAAAGAATACACCAAAATGAACTTTATGTCGTATTAAACATTGCAATCAGCACTATCCATTGGAAAACTTTGAAGAAAAATGTGGAGCCATTTTCTCAAAAATGGCAGCGTTTCTGAAAATGCGGAATTTTGATCTCACTTCAACAGAAAAGTTTTCGAAAAAGATTATAAGACTTCATTTAAAGCTCACGTACTCATAAATAGAATAACGTAAACAAATTACCGCTAATGTAGTTAATATTACCGACGTAAGAGACCAGTCAAAAATATTACCTTTTCGTAATTTCGGAAAAAACAAAAGTATAGAGCAATATAGCGTTTATGATATCGTATAGGATACATTTGGCTCCACGCCTACAAAAAATTTAAAGCAAAAATTTGGAGCCGTTTTTGAGAAAATCTTGATTTTGTAATTTTTAAAAATTCCAAATCTTGCATGCACCATTACACGAAAACTACTAAAATTTTCTAAACAATCTACACGACCTTAATGAAATCATTATTTATGGGCAACAAATTTCATTTGATGGAAATATCTCTGTCTTCAATTTTGTAATTGTAGTAAGACGCCGAAAAAAGTAAACTTTTGCAATTTTCGAAAATTTAGAGTTAACCGTGAATATCGTACCTATGTCACGTTTATAAGTGTATTTGACTCTATTCTGACAAGAAATTTAAAGAAACAATTTGCAGCCGTTTTTGAGAAACTTTTGTAAATGTCCGAGGGGCTTCATGTAAAGTATCTCCAAATTTTAAAGAATGTTTTCCAAAATCTCAAACCTTTGACTCGAGCTAGATGGACAGGGATTTCTTCAATTTGGAAGAAATCCTACGTATGGTTTAGACGCTAGTAGTGTTCACAAACGGTCGGACAGATAAACAGACGGACGTTTTGAAAAAAGCACTTTTCGGTATTAGGGGGCTCCAAACGTGTATTTCCGTTGAAATCTCAAAATCTATTTTCCGCAGCAATACATAACTTTCCCTATACTACGTAATTACTCCGAATACACGTACGTATTCGAGAAAGTAAAATCGCACTTCATGCTCTCTAAAACCCTTAATTTGACGTTTACTGCAGATACTGTAGACCCCATTTCGATTTCATGCACCTGGGTAACCGAGGACCTAGCTACTCAAGTGATTAGAATGTGATTAGAATGTTTAGAAAACCCAACAAAATATAACTATGTATTCACAACAATACTCTATTGTGGAGGAAAATACTCCTCCCAGTACGCTCTGGAGAAATGTCAGTTAAAACTGCTCAACATTTTGTAACCATCTCTTCTTAATAACGAAGTCTTCTTAATAATTAAAAGATATTTACCAAAATACGGAGAAGTTAACAATGCTATGCCTAAGGAAAAATTTGTCCATGCCTTCTCCAGATGTCCACTTCCACTGCGATTCGGCTCGTCAATAATACCATAATGTTCTACAACACCCGACCGTTATCTGCGCGTCCTAATAGATTGACGTGAAAAATACCACGTAATACCCAAGGTGTCTGAAACTAATAGTCACTTATTCTTCAAAAGGTATTTAATCGTCTTTCCACTAGTAAACCACATTCTGCTCTTCTAATATACAAATCTATTTTACTCACGCTCCTCACTAACGCTAGTTCAGTCTGAACCAACCAAATTCTATTAATAAAATTCAAATCTTCCAAAACAAGATCGTCAGAATAGCTGTCGTGCTTACGCACCTTGTTAGGTAAGTAATACGAATTTACACAAAGACATTCATTCAACTCAACTCGTACCCACACGTATGAAAAACATTTCTCAGATTTTGTTTCTTAATTCTACCCACTTCCAAGTGTATCCCTTTTCAATGTGGGCTACACCAGGCGTGGCCAAAACACGGGCTGCTCAATGAATTTATGCGGCCCGGGTTAAACGTTTTAAAATTTGGTGTCGCAAGATTATATACATTTATTTGTGAACAAATTATATAATAATATTTTGTATACTTAAACGAATATTTTTTGTATTAAACAATCTTTAATTTTAATATTTTGTCCGGCCTGTTGAAAATGTTTCTTTCCAATCTGACCCGGAGGCAATTCACAAATATTCCTTCATTCTCTCTTTAAAACGTTCTTTTAATTCTAATGCTAAAGGGAGGTTGTCGTACTCTTCATATTATCTAATGTATTAAATTATTTTCTCGATATTTTCAATGATCCATGTTCAACACATAAATAGCAGTCTATAATCCCATATTTTTCGCACGCCTCTAAACAAGTGTTCTTAAAAATGCAAAAATGAATATTATCTAAATTAAGACGACACCCTCCTTTTGTGAACAAGCTCCTCAATTTCTCAATGTTCGATTTCCTCAATATTTCTACTCAGCCTGACGTTCTAACACACGTGATCGCCGTAAAACGTGATGCCTGAAGCCCGCGTGTGACGTAGTTACGTGAACATGAACCTGACTCGTGAAATACGCTACGACATTCTCGAGGAGATAAGAAACCTAGCACCTCACTTGGTTAGAAACGTGAGTCAATTTCGCGAAGTCATGTTATATAACATGAGAAATTGAGGATTCGAATGTCTTTTCAGCCAAGTGGAAGAACTGTGTGTCAGAAACACGAGTAAACAAGGGAAAGACGTTGATGAGAGAAGAACACGAATGCAATAATATGAATAAAAATAAGTAGAAGTTTTTAAATACACGTTCTTGAGTATGAATAAGAAAATCAATGTAAAAACAGACATTCACTGTTTATCATGTACGTACTGTTTTGGCTTGGGGATGTCATCGTGCTAACCACACGTATCCCCTTAGCCCATGGCCGCGAGGCCGGGGCGGGAGCGCCGCTGGTAGGCCATGGCCCGTGCGCGGGTTGTCGCGCAAAATACACACAGACTGTTTCGAGCGGTTCCTGTCACTATATGAACCTAAAAGGCGTTGGGTAATCAAATTTAAAAATATTGTTCCAAACAAAAAAAGACGTGACAAAATTTGCGACGTGTTTGACAGCTGCCGCAGTGGTATGGTGGGAAGAAAGAAATAGAGACGGCTATTGTATCTTAACATTCATTTGCACTTGTTGAGCCTTTCTGAATTTCAAGAAATTGAACATTCATGAGAGACGAAAGAAGACAACAAAAAAACAGGGAAAGGGAGGATCGATTGAATTAAGAGGGAGAATACAGGCCGGGACGAGAACGAGAGGATGGGTGCCAGCCGACGAGAAGAGGGTAGTAAAGGTATGGAGGGAGTTGTCATAGCAGAAAGATAATATAGTCTTTCCTCCACGGAGATATGTACTTGACAGATGCCATAGACGAGTAGTAAGCTGCCATTAACGAGAAGTAGTGCTCGGATGGACTCGGAACAGACGACGGGTCGGGTGGGACGGCGGCTGAGAGGGCGAGCGCCAGAGCCAGGACGGGAGCCCTGGCCGGCACAGAGCGGATGCGCGTGCAGAGCGTCTTGCACATTTCATGAGGACGCCCGCGGCGGTGGTGTTTGCGACAACAGCCAAGGTGGCATTGGTCGCAGCTGGGGTCGCAAAGGGTCGCCCAGCGGTCACAAACCCACGTGACTTGCTTTTGGAGTCCGGTCCAGATGATGTCGCGCCGCTGCAACGTGACCGGCAGAGCGACCAGAAGCCTTTCAACGGCGAAAATCTATTCATCAATATTTACAACTCATTAAATTTCATTGTCGATCTCAGCTCATGAGCAATCGCAAACTTCACTCAATCTTTCTTCGTTCGTTGAGAAATTATGACAGAAAAAAACAGAATAGTAATTTATGTATCAGGGTCGAAGTGTTACCAACCACGGGTACAGCGGAGTTGCGTCGTATTACACTTTTTGTGTAAATAAAAATCCTTTTTTTTCTAAGTTTTATACTCATATTAATATTTATAAACAATTCCTTTCAAATTTACTTTATTGTTTGAATAATATTCCAGTCTTCTTGACAGCTAGTGGCTGACAGGGGAGAAGGAATTATGTTATTCAATCAGACACTACAGATAGTGATGATGTCACGGCAGAGTTGCCGATGCTTATTACCAAAGAAATCTTACAGCATGAGGCAACTGAAAATTGAAGCACCTTTACATGATTCGTTATGCACCGTGTGTGCGGTTCTATCGCCTACTGTGTGCTCTCATTACGATTGGTTTCTTGCTACTGCAAGAATGCCATATGATCACGTGTCGGCCACCCAATTACGAGGCAACATGTCTCTACCCCACCCCCTGCTGTGAAGTAGACAGAAATATTATTCGGACAATAGTTACACATTTACTTTACTCCCCCATAGATAGTAATAATTAGCTCCCCAATTAAAAGCAATTCTTAAAATTCTAATGCTTTTTTTCTCAAATTAAGTTTGAAAAATATTGCTGCAGCGTCACCAACGGCTGTGAAGTGGTAAAGTAATCAGCTAAATATTTTTTCGTACTTTCCACCCGGTAAAAATCTAACTTATTGTCCAAAAGTGCTAAGTATTGGGTCTGGACTTTCCTGAATAAATGATTTATAACTTCGTCTCTTGCCGGGCCTGATCTACGTATGCTTCAAAAATGACCAAAATCAGAGCCATTTAGGAGTTGCTGTACTACAAGACTGCATTCATTTTAATTTTTTACAGTCCATTATATTGTCTACATTTCTAAAATTGTAACATGCTGCGACTACAATAAAACTACTACAAAGAACTGCAATAGAGAACAGATAATGTGTATGTATATATTTCTCTCATATATATCTGAGTAAAAAACCGTCAACATCGAGAGAAATGCGTTCTGACATGTGCACGGCAATCGGAGCCTCAATCATGTATAGCTGCCATATTGGTAACCATGTGGAGATTAAAAACTTATATATCTTTATCATATCTCTATATGTAATTCACAACGCACATTGACAGCCGTCTATCAAATCTTAACTTATTCTTCTTCTATAAATTAGACGTACTACAACATTTACTTTCTCGCATTATTGGAAAGTTAAATAAATTAAAGTTACGTAATATTAAAATATAGTAATGTATGTCATACTAAAAAGGCATATATACCTTCAAAAGTCAAATTCAACCAGTGTTGCCAGACGTACGATAATTATTGTACATGTACGATTATTCATTATGATGTACGATGTACGATTATCGTACAGATAAAAGTACGATAATGTGACCAATTGAAGCCGCTGATCGAGGGATCTATTCTTGATTATATCGCTCTCGTGCGATATGCGACTATCGCATTTCTGAACGTGCGTCTCCACATTAACAATAGACCCTTAGAAAACGGCACCTAAGAAGGATTCACAATGAGAGCCTCTGCGAGTACTCCTCGGTAGAATTCTAACGGGAACCATATGCGTACGCTTTCATTGTGAATCCGCCGTTACGGTCCCCCCTCCTCTGCTACATGCTACTGAAATTCTATGTTTGAACTAAATCAATGCTTAGCCGAATGACAGCGAATAATGTATATACTAAAAACAAAACTGAAATACTAGAAGAAGAATTGAGTGATGAAGATTTTTAAAACTAAAAGTTGTGTTAATGTTTGTTACGTTGTCATTTTTATATTTTAAGTAATGTCATTATTATACAAGTGACGTCAGAGTCGATTCTCAGTTACTAAAAAAATTCTGTTCAACTGAAACGCCTCTATATTTACTACTAAGATTCCGGCAAATTTATTAGTGGAGTTTTCACTCAAGTAGAAGTTGTGCGTTACAATCAGTTTGACTCTATATATGATCGTGTAAATAAAAAAAAACTTTTATTATTTTGATTTGTTATATATGCATGTATGCATACATATTAATAAAAGTTAAGTTTATAGGAATCTCTTATATTATATTAGTTGTATCCCCACTGCATTCATTCTCAATTAGAAATATGTCGTTAAAGAAAATAATTTAAGTAATATGTTTGATAAAAATTAATTAAAAAGTACAATAATTTTTACACTATTTTTATTAATGTACGATAATTGGATATTACCGCCGTACGATAGTTGTACGATAATAATAGATGGCGTAGTACGATATTCACTTTTCAACCATCTGGCAACACTGAATTCAACTAATTCAAACAGTAGTCATTTCTAACTATTACAAATGAAACAAACATGAATGAATTTAACTGTTACAGTATTTTCACGCATAATACAGAAAAGCAAGAATAATTACACAAGCCTGTCCTGTTTACATTGAAGTGAGCTTTCAATTTTCGAATACCATTAATCAGCGATCAAAACTTCTTACAGTAGTGCTAAAGAAGTGTGTTTGTTAGATCTAATTTAAATTTATTACCTTCCTTCAATCGATTTCCGTTCGTAAGAATAATATCTACATCATACAATCATCACTACCGTCAACAATGGAATGAATTCGAAGAATTTTTAATCCACTGTGTTGCCATTTTCCGAAATGACAACGCGTCAAGCGAAGTCATTGTCGCAAGGTTAGTAGCATCAAAGGTCGCTAAATCCAATGCGGCCAAATATCTCATTAACAAAATTCAGATACTCCAGAATAAATTCATCCTTAAAATTCGTCATGCTCTATGGTACATTCCTAACACACAATTACACAATGTACTAAAAATTGAAACTATTCACACTTTAATAAATTATCACAGTCAATAATTCTTCAACTCCGTAGGCGATTTGCAACAAACACACACTTCCTCGACGAATACTTTCAAGATTTCCGAAAGATAAATTCCATCCTCCATAAACGTCATTATATTTATTAACTTTCTCCCTCATTTGAAAAAAATTAATATCTAATGACAATTTTTATCCTAAAAGAATTTATATTTTAACACTATTGTCAATAATCCCTTCGTCAGGTTCCCTGTGAGATCAAAATCAACAGTCATGTCAATTTGTAACGTGAAAATCCCTGAAAGACATTCTTGTCGAACAGGCAGAAATAAATTTTAAAAAAAGGTCGCTAAAGAGTTTCATTTTTGCTGCCAACTTGCCTTCCTAAACTGTTCCAACTTTGTACGTTTGTTTTTGAAAAAGTTAAAATAATATGAATGAGTAAATGAACGACTACTATTCTAAACAAATTTCTAGATACGGAAGTTTAATAAATATCACTTCTAGTTAGTCCTTTAATATTGTGTACATTTAAATAAACGTGTAAAATTGTGGCAAATTATACAATGGTTTCCAACGCAGCTAATGCTTCGAATAAAAAAAGCTTTAAGAGTATTATATATAATCAGTTTACGATTACTAAAATACGTTATTTATCATTTCCTTTTTTACATAAATAAGTTATTTGTCTAAAATTTATCTGCTTGCTAATCCGAGGACAAGTGTCACCACCTGAAACGAAGCGCGGGGAATTCGAATTTGCCATTTCGAATTTTTTCCAATTTTCGAAATTCAGAGAGTGTGCCGAAAATGGGATCTGCACCACTTTCTTTACCATTCTTTGCTACATACGTGAAAAAAATTAAAGAAAAAATTTGGAGCGGTTTCTGAGAAAATAATTGTTAAATATTTAAAAATTGCCTAAGTTTGATGCAAAATTGCACAAAAAATATAATTTTCGAAAGTTTGAACGTGCCCTTATTTAAATATCTGTTTCTGACGTATACGTTTTATTAAGGGAAAAAAATCTTCAAAATTACAGTTGTAGGAAGAAAAACAAATGAACTTTTGCAATTTTCGAAAAATCAAAAATTTCGAGGGAAATGAGACCTGCGCCATTCTCTTACCAGAATTACATTAACGAGATTTCCATTTGCATTGTGGCAATTTCGATTTTTTGTCTCAAGAGATTGAAATTCTAGACAAAAATTGTTTCACCTTTTTTCTTTGCGATATAAACAATGTTTGGTGGTGGTCATTCTAATATTGTTTCAATAATGCTACATTAATACATAAAAGTAGCAGTTTTAGTTTTCTACTCGTAGATTAAACATTTTAAAAAATGCGTTCGTGAACAATTTAATGAGCAGGGAATTGCAGTGCAGTCGCTTTAATGATAATGTATTTTGTGGGATAAATACATTTGAAGCTCTCAGCTCCAACTTACCTTAAGAAACAAGAACAAAGGAAGAATTTTTTCGAAGAATTGACTAATTACTCTTTTACATTACGAATATTGAAGGGAAACAAATTCTTTAAGGACAAAAAGCGTCTTAATCACACGGTGCAAAAGTAAACCGTAACACACTGCCCGCATAACTGTAACTGCGTTTTTCGACACATGGGTCTTGCGTAACGAGGAAACGATAAAACTTAAGGTCTAAAACCTAATTTTTGAGGTCAAATATCTCAAGTGATGATTTTAAAGCTACAAAAGATCACGAAATGAGACTAGGTGAGATCTGCGAGAACTTTACTTGAGATTCGGGAGGTTCGGCTCTTCTCAGTACCCCCTTAACCATCTGTGGAAAAGATGACCGGAGACGTGCAAAATTTTAATTTCCCTTCATAATTAAACTATTTGATATTACAGAGTGTGGGGAAAGGGAATTGGTTTCTCTCGTGTGAGAGTTTTAACATAGGTTCGCTAGAAATATGTTCCATTTAGTATAAGAAACAATAGCTTCACGTAAATGCAAACACATTATAGTCATTCCTTCCGTTCCATATTGTCGTTCTCAACATCAGACATCCATAAATCAAAATTTCCCATAGACTCTTTATTTATTCTTGAAGTCAAGACTCCCCAGAGGAATTTCCCACTAGTCCGGAGTCAGCAAGAAACATTTTCTTTTAATGCAACGCAACATCGGCACTCCTTAACAAATTATTCTCTTACATTTGGGAAACGCACTCTCTGCTCTTTATACCCGCAGCTAGCAGGCACCAAGTGTTGTGATAATGTGTTACACGCTGTAATAAAGCTTAAATGTATTCACATGTGAAAGAATTAGTTCTCATTTGAGAATGATGAGATGTATAAATCTAGCTTCTTCGTGATTAACTGAGAAAGAACAGGATATGACACCCTCGACCCGTCGATTTTTCAACTTTTTAGAACTAGTCAACTCCGGATATAGTAAACCTCTGGGCACTTAGTCTTGGTTCACTATTTCCAAATATCCAAAAATGTAATCGTTATCAGAGATTGGTTTCATTATTTACGAAGTATAGTAAATTATCCAATCACCATGAATCCAAAATGTCTATATGTATATTTTCGTTTTTCACATTCACGATGCGGTGAATCGTTAGATTTCACTAGTTTTTAACTTGCCGTTCTCGTCGATAAAGCCTTCCAGTTGTCAGATCTGTAATTGATGAGCTAAAGAAATTCCTGTATTAGCATTCAATCACTTTTATTCGCTATAGATATTACAAAAACAACTTCTGAGACACTTATAACCCTTAATGTATATGAATTCGCGGATTATGGGGCGTATTTTGTTCTCCTGGAAGTGAATTTACTGTGTTCACTATAACCGATGTCGGGAGGCCACTTTAGCCAGATCTTCTTATGCTTGTCATATATTAACATCGGGACTACTAACTTCGGTTCATTTTATCCAAGTTCACTATATCCAGAGGTATCTGTAAAATCATAAATATATTGAAATCACATAATAATTCTGTATTAATAGTATCAGTTTGAATTAATGAAAAATAACAAAATGAATCAAAAATACATGGATTAGAATTTAAAAAATCGGTATAGTTGGAAATATATTTCAGTTTATTTGAGATGTGAAATAGAGACACATGGCCAGGCGTTGCGCAGTGCTTCTGGAGGAATTGAGAAGATCCCCCTCAAAGAGAACCCAGCGAAATAACGTACCAAAATAGCGCAGGAAATAACCCCGCTGGCACCTGAATCGCATGTGCCCAGAGGTGGCGCTGGCCTTCGACCAGCTGCAGCTTTAAAACGGATAATGCTCTACGATGAAACTATGTTGAAATCAGTGATGCTACAACAGCATGTAGTACTATCTTGCATTGTTTGTAACAGTTACTTCATATTATAATCCTATATGGTTCCGCAAAAATGTTTCCAACTCCTAAAAATGTTTGACTACGCTGAGATTCGAACACTAGGTATTAAGGTGTAGCAAACAGCGCTACTATTGCTACGAACGTTAACGTCGGCACAACAACCTTCCGAACATTATAAAAAGAAAGTTGAGCATTTTCTATTCTACAAAATTCGGTTTTAATGTATATCGTACAATTTGGAGATAAAAATTACGAGTTAGATTTGGGAAAAAAACTTGTTTACATAATTTTTAAGTTTTCACTATTTCATTCAACATTAACTAATCAATATTTCTCAAAAAAGTATGACATGATTTAAAGATTTAATTTAAAAGAGTAAATTTTATTAAGGAAAAAACTTTTTATGAATATTTTAGTTGTAGGAAGAAGCCAGAAAAAATGTCAAATTTTGCAATTTTCGAAAATTCAGAGAATTCGACGAAAATCGGACCTGTGCTAAAACAATCTAAAGAAATAATCTGGAAGCATTTTTGAGAAAACTTTGAAAACAGGCTTCAGACTTGATATCAAGTACTCCCAAAAATCAAAATACCCGTATCAAATTCGAGGTGCCGCGACATTACCAAAACGGTCGAGGAATATCAATTTTGGAGAGAAACCTGCCGGAGGTTTAGCTGCTAGCGTTGTTCACAGACAGACGATGAGACGAACAGATGTTTTCCTGTAAACCAATTTTTCAGTATCAAGCTCACACAAAACATGAGGTTCTGACTATCAAACGTTTAAGATGAAGTAACGTACTACATACAGGGACCAGAATTATCCACTTTCTCGAATAAGGGACCTGTAACACGTTCTCTGGCGATTTTGTTTCCACTACAGCGTACCTTTCTCAATACTACGAGACAGAAAGTAAAAATAAAAATACTTTAAAAAGAGTACTATTGAATTAACAAGCGTACGACTAAAATGAAAAAGCGTACGACTAATAGGTATCACCAACTTACCATTTTCTGGGAATTGTCTGTATTTTGGAAAACTGGGAACATTTAACAGCAAAAGTACAATATTCATGGTAGAGGTTTTACTTACTGTTCACGTACATAGGGAGTACGTGTATACGAAGTAATATACCTAGTATAAAAGAAAGTTATGAATTGCTACGAAAAATTTATTTTAAAAGTATTTTTTTAACGTCCGTCTGTCCGTATTTAATTTTTTCTTGAAAATGGCTTCAATTTTTTTCTTCAAAAATCTTATAAGAATAGAACGAAATACGCTCCGTCGCTTTTGATTAAAATTTGTTGTTGAACAGTGTGAAGGACATTTAAGAGAAACGCGCAGGTCTCTTTTTCGTTGTAAACTTTGATTTTTCGAAAACTGCAAAAGTTCAAACTTTTTTCGGATTTTTCCCACAATTAAAATATTAAATAAATAGATTTTTCCTTAAATGAAATCTGTTCCTTAAAGATTAGATTTTGAAATAAGGTCATGTACAATTTTCAGAAAATGTGAGTACTTTTCTCGTAATTTTGCATGAAAGTACGGGCGAGAAAGTACATGGTATTTTAGCACCACTACTTATAACTAGGGCCCGGATTTTAATGACAAGTCATATATTTTTTCTGAGCCTTCGGGTGAATTTCAAAACAAGTTATGCATGAATCCAGGTATTGTCGATTAGAAAAACGTATTTTTATTGTGCATATAAAGTCATATTTACACCGTTTTTAGTAAAAGGTCATATTTTGGACAAATTTTGCCCAAAATACATATTTACGTCATATTTTTAAGGACACAAGAATAAAAGGCTTGGAAATGTGTCTCGTATGACAATGTATCAGGTGATATTGTCACAAATAAACTACAAAAATTATACTACAAAGGATTATTTAAAAGAGAAGAATTATTTTAAACAAGAAGTACGCAGTAGTAAAGCAAGACGTTTGGTTTGATGGGTTTTATTGTACTGTACTTGATTTGTTTAAAAGAAACAATCAATTTTTTTAAATGCTAGTTAGTTCCAAAGACGGCAAGCCTTATGTACCGTACTCACAATCTCTTGAGTGAATTTTTTGTTTGTTATACCAAAAAATGATAAGTAATTTTTAAAAAATCAACTTGTATAAAGTCATATTTTATTTTTAAGGTCATATTTATATATGTTTTAGGTCATAAATGCGCTGATTTGCTGATTGACGCTGATTGACGCTGATTGATGTTTTAGGTCATAATTGCGCTGATTTTTAGGTCATTAAAACCCGGGCCCTACTTATAAGACGTTGACCGTAAAGTAGCACAGGTCGGCATTCCTGCATCGTGCATTTCGCGGCGGTGCGGGAGCGGCTCATCGCGAGGGGCAGGGCAGGGCGCCCGGCAACCGCCCGCGGGGTCGTGTGGCTTGGCTCTGCTCGGCTCGTCGCGTAGCGTCGCGTGGCATCGCTCCCGGCGCCGCTTGCGTCACGCGGCGACGTCAGGGCAGCGGGCGCCCCGCCCCGCCCCGCCCCGCCCCGCCCCGCCCACTCAACCCCAGCGAGCGGCGCGGCGGCCAACGCAAGCGGGTCCACGTAGCGAGAGGAATCTGAAAGACAAGTGGATCTTCGGGTGGAGTATGCACGAGCACCATATTCCAAAACTCGATTTAAAAAACACAACGAAAAGATATTTCTTTGTTGAAATAAAATACAGCATGTATATCCACCTCTAATAAATCACAATCCATTTGTAACTATTATATTTATTCCCGACATTCTCGGTTAGCTTTGAGCATTTTTGTACTGAAACCATACTGATAACTACTACATATGCGGGCTACAGTTTGGATTGTGATTTGTAGGCATATTGCCACAAAATGATAAAATGTGAACCGTATATAGAGTCGTAAAAGCCACTTCATTTTATGATAAACATATTTTTAAGCTTTGTGAATTTTAATCAGTTCTCGAAGAACATTCCATTAATGGTCTGAACATAAGTCACTCACTTTAATATTAGGTCAGACTACGAACTTAAATTTTCTTGTGGTATTCACATGATAGGAAGGTCAAAGCATAACAATTGATGCGGAGGACAAAAGTTTATTATTGGAGAAAAATGTGTTCGAAATGAAATATAAATCATGATAGCATGAATGTAGCAAAAGCATAAAAAAACAAATTAAAGAAAATATTAGGACTATTTTAATATTCGGCTATTCTTCTTACATTAACAATTCTTACGTAGTATTATTATGTTCATACTTGTCACGGTAACCTTTCTGTAAAAGCACTTCTTTCAATGGATTCGGTATATTTACAGTAATTTTTTTTATGTATAAACTCTCCATAGATATCGATTCTTCCACCAATCTTATCGTCAATTCCTCTCATGAAAATTTTATTTTTGTAATCGAGCTTTCAGTTCAGATCACAAATGCTCGATTGGGTTAAGGTTTGGAGACTGCGGGGGAGTTTCCAAGACGTTGGGGCAGGTGTAGGAAGTCAGCCGCGCGCAACGTACACTTTATGCTTTGGATCATTGTCCTAATAAAATTTAAAGATATCATTTTCAGAATGCATCCGCACTTTGGTGCAAACATTCTTTGAGAATGCGGAGATAACCTTGCTTCGTCATCGTTTTTTCTATAAACCACAATTCTCCAACTCCAGGCGAAGATGTTCTCCCCTGCACCGTGATACTGCATCCACCGTTTTTTTTATTAAACACATTTATTAATTTTGGACAGATGTGTTCAGACTTATTCTAGTTAAAATATCTAAGCTAACTAATCTATACATTGGAGAGGATATTCTAGGGGAGAACCTCAGTGTTAAGAATCGTGGTTGGCTAAAATTTTGAGGAATGCTTCAAAAGGAAATCTGTTTTTTATTCGAGTGTGGGTTGGATTTTTCGGTAGTTTGTAATGGGATCCTGCTGGTATGACTGTTAGGTTTTGGTAGAAGTTGTGTGATATTTTGCTATTATTGTAATGATGTTTAATTCTGAATGAAGTGCATCCACCGTACTTAACAGTCTTCTGCAGATTTCGTTGTTTAAAGTGTTCGTTGACGTTGCACCATACCCTAGTTCTGCCATCTGATTCCACAAGGTAAACTTGCTCTCGTCAGCAAAACTAACAGCCGACTACCACTCTGACCCCTTGTTCACATACTGCTTCGCGAATTCCATTCTTTTCTTTCTATTGACCTCGCTTATAAATGACTTTTTTCTTGCCACTATTCTATTAAATTCTTCGTTTCTTAGCAATTTCTTAACAGTTTCGGGCTGCACTTTATTTCCATATTCTTCTAACAACTCAGCAGCAATTTCGGCACACTGAATCGAGGATTCTTCCACACTTTCCTCAATTAGGCATCTCTCATTCCTAAGAAGACTCTGTGGACGACCCTTTCACGGCATGCTTCTATACTGTCGTTCATATCGCCTTTCGATGTCGTGGACTTTTACTTTGTGGCAGATCGAGAATTTTGCGTCTCTTGTGGAATAGCGTTTTTCGTGATTGAACATCACAAGGGGCCGCTAGTGAAATAAATATTTCGGCCCTTAATTGTTCTTTCACCGCACATAAAGAAGTGACCCGAACTCTAACACTAGAATGTCAAAGGATGTGTAGTCGCAGCGCCTCTTAACTCTTTCAGGTCACATATGAAACCTAACAACAAATTGTTTTCATAAGCGACCGAATATTAAAGTGGCAGGCTTAATGGACATTTTGAACAAACAGGCGAACATATATATTTTCAAATATCAGGGATCACTGGATAAACCAAACGCTCCAATAAAAAACGATGATTCCAGCCAAGTTTTAGAAATATATTTTAGAGATGTTTCGACTTCATATGCCGTTTTTTATCGGAATCGATATTTTATTTCGCGCTTTAGATATTCAGCGTGATGATACAGTATACTACATGGAGTATTATGTAGTTCATGTTCTTATTTTTCGCGTTTTGATGTCGTGTTATTAGTAAACTATTCCAGACCAATTACGGAATATTAAAGTGGGAGACTAAAAGTAATTCTATTTCATCTTCATCATTATGGAAAGTGTTTCATTTCATTAAATTGGCTCGGACCATGCTTTCCCAATCAACACGTTTATTTTCTCTGTTATTGTTCCTCTTTACAAGCCTATTTCGTTTATAAACTTCGACATATGTTTCATTCCTTACGAAAATTACAACAAATTGAAAAGCAACATGAGGTAAATGAACTGGAATATATTTTTTTCTCATTGGAGAATAACTTTAAAATTTAAACTTACCTTTAAATAGTGAAGAGAAAAGATTCCCATGTTTCATAGGTATAGACATTATATATAGACATACATAGACACAGGTATATTGTAGATTTTATAGACATAGGTATAGACATAGATAATTTACTTAATTTAACACAAAGGGTACTAAGCATGGTGGCAAATTCTTTACACTTATATATCTAACACAATAATATAGTACAACAAAAGCACTATAAACATATACCAGTACAATTATATCTCATTTTAGGCATGCCTACCAAACGCCGAGGCCCTTTTTCAGACCACTAATCTTATCGCTTACACCTCTGTGTATTAGAATTTAATCGTAACCTTCAATACTTTTATTGATGTTTGTGGGAAAAGGCTCCATTAGAGCTACAGACAGTCATGCAAAATTCGAAAGTCCTATTTACAAAACTATTTTCCAATATCATGTCTCAGTCGGGGAATGTAAATTGCAGACCAGAAGGAAAGTAAATAGTAAAACCCATAGGTTAATTGCGGATCGACCTAGTGAAGGGCATACGTAAATTGCGGACCGACTACCTGCCCTTCCAGGTAAAAGTAAAAGGTGACCTAGCGCAGGGGAGACCGGCCCCAGGCGGCACTTTTAGGGGGCAGCAAAATTTTACAACAACAACAACAACAACAACAACAACAACAATAATAATAATAATAATAATAATAATAATAATAATAATAATAATAACAATATCTTGTAAAATTTTGAACCATTTCATATTTTGTCGCACCGACGATTCGGATTGATTGAAATGAGCAACGAATCATTCCTTACTTATTCTGTTTCTTCTACAAATTAATGAATCTTAATGACATATTGTTCATTGTGGCGACTGGCAAACAGTCTATACTGACTTGTAGGTATTCCCTGTATTTTATTTTGTGCTTGGATTGTTTATGATTAATATTCAAGGAGAATGACTCCTATCGTAGAAAGAATAGTGTTCAATATTGTATAATAAAACCTGCAAATTTGATTACAGTACGAATAAGTACCTTCATGTCCGCGAATGAAGTTTCGACAATTCAAAGAAAGTTTCATTGATGAATCATCAATCGTCCAATTCGCATTAATTTAATCGTATACTTGTATACGTATGCGTTTTTCGCACTGATTTTAGTGCTCATAAGTATTCATTTAGTGCTGATTCAGTTCTCATAAGTGATCGTTAAGGTATTGAACTTTGTTGAAAAATTGTATTGTTCGTGTACGTATACATTCGACTACGTGAGTATTAAATATTATATTTAAGAGAAGTATTAAAAAGTACACGAATAAAGCTGTAGTTAAAGACAGACGTATTGTATGTAACTCTAACGATTATATAAATTATTATTATTAATTATTTTTTAATAAAAGTATAAATGATAACAGTATCGTCCTAGTTCTAATTGGAAATTGATTTGTGTTTTATATTCAATTCGCTAATAACTGAATCTTGTCGATCGTCAAGAGGTAATCATAAGTAGGGAGTGGATTTTGATGACCCAAAACATCAATCATCAATAAAATGCTCTTAAAATGCTACAAAAAACCCTAAAAGTAAAGAAAAATTACGCAAATAATGTGATCAAAATCAATTTGAATGAACAACTCAAGCTGTTGGATACGTTACAAATGTAATCGAGGCTTCTATTCGTTCAAGTGACCTCAGCTTTCAAACTTTTGGTTTGGACTGTTCTTTACCAGGAAATCCCTTTCTTTAGTTATCCCGAAATCGGCAGCTTCGACAATGGCGCTGATAGGCGTCACAGGAACATTAAACGACATACAACTACTGCGATTACAATTTCTGAGTGAAGAAATAGAATAGGTTTTTCAGGAATTCTGTGAAGAACATTTGTTACATCTCGTAAATATTAGTAAAAGTACCCTTAAAAGGATCTTAAAATCGATGAAACCAGCGAAAAATACGACTACATTAATAAAGAAGGAAAAAGGTTAAAAAATAACTTATTAGGAATGAAATACTGGGAATTAATATATTAATAATTATAATTATATTATTTATTAATATTAAATATTATATATATGAGAAAAGGAAATAAACTATATATAGTTTATTTCGTACTATTTATTATACATATATAGTTTATTTCCTTTTGTCATAACATAAAATTAATTTCTATACTAAACGCATTTTTCTAGTTTTAAAAATGTTATATCAATGTAAGATCTTACGTGAAGGGAACGGCACAAGGAAATGCTAGACAGCAGCGCGGCGGCGGCAGCCCCCTTAACGCGCATTTCCTTTTGTTCCCTCAGTCCTTTTCCTTATCTGGGATGGTTTGATCCGCAAATTACATACAGAATTAGAAAGTAAGGTTCATGAAATAAGATTAAGAAATTATTTGGTCCGCAATTTACATACGACCGTCTCAGTTTCCTTGGACGTATTTTTCTATTATGGTCGTGACGTGCTAAGTAAGTGGGTTCTGGCAGTCTTTCTGGAATTGTGGGAATTCTGATTTGGTGTTGTTGACGTTCTTATAAGAAGAAATAAAAGAGGTCATCTTCGTCAACATACTATGTTGACATACTAGTATGTTGACGAAGATGACCTCTTTTATTTCTGGAATTTCCCTCTATTATGGATTTTTCTCCAATGTTTTGTAAAACATACATAACCTCGCTTTTTCTCTACGGCTCGGCAATGATTTCCAAATTGAAACTTTGTTGGAAGTATTTACTAATGAATTTCCCCTGTTAACAAATTTTGCTGCTACTTTCTGAACTCTTACCATGGGGTTTATTGGTAGTTTATTGGTACTATTGGGGTCATTTGGCCCTTTCTATATAGATCCCAAAACGCTGCTCCGTATTCTGATACCGAACGCACAATGGTCGAATATACTAGTTCTCTGAATTTACTACTTCCCTTCCTTAACACTCGCATTATTAAATGTAAAGATTTCCGCGCTTTCCCAACAGAAAAGTTGACGTACTCCCCCATCCTAGTTGTTCTTTAATTATCATCCCCATATATTTACAACTAGTTATCTGTGGAATTATCTTTCCTCCAAGCAAATGCTCAGCAATCCCTTTATTTCTACTAAGCGTAAAACTATTTTGCATTTATCCGGATTTACTTTTATTCTGTTATTTCCGTCCATTCTTCAAGCATCGCAAGTCGCGCTGTAATTTATCCTGATCCGAAACGTTGTCATTCTTTCTATAAATAAGGCAGTCGTCCGCAAAAGAGTTTATTTTTTGTCTATTTCCTCAGCCATGTCATTTACGTACACCAAATATAGTAAAGGTCCAAGTACACTCCCCTGCGGAAGCTCAGAAGTTACACTAACTCCTTCTGACAGGCTGTTTCGCACCCTTACCGGCTGAAGTCGGTGATTTAGAAAATCCTTAATCCAGAGTATCACTTTCGAGTCTAGCCCTATTCTATCTAGTTTTTCAAGCAGTCTATCATGACAAGATCAAAAGCCTTCCTAAAGTCTATTACCGCCGCATCGATTATATCACGTGCATCTAGTGTATTCGCAATGTCCTGGCAAAAAGATTCTGTTTGGCTTTCACACGAGTAATCTTTTCTGAACGCATGCTGCCACACAAACAGCCAATTTTCTCTATTCCACATGATTCTAATGTGTTCAGCGATTAGTTGCTCCATCTGCTTACAGAGAATTGATGTTAGGCTAATTGGCCTATACTTTTTAGCTTCTGGTCGAGATCCATCTTTATAAATGGGAACTATAAATGCTGCTTTCCAACCCTGAGGAATGCTCGAATTGTTTAGGGCAATATCAAAAAGTCGTAACAGATACGGAAGCTGGTTTCACCTCCTGTTTTTAATAAGTCTCTCGAAATGCCGTCCGGGCCCACTGATTTACTCTTTCTAATTCTCGATTTTCTTATTGGAAGATCACGTGGTCTAATAATCATTTTTTTTCTCCCGATCCGTACAAAGCAGATGTCATTTTTTGCTGCAAATACCGAGAAAAAAATAAAGAGTTCCGCTTTGTCTTTGCTTTCTGTAAGTTTTTATTTGCATCGCTTAACACAGGAATGTCCTCCCTATTTCTCTTTCGTCTTTCTACGTATTTGAAAAACAGATTTGCCCCTGCTTATACTCGGATAATATCCGGTGTAAAATGTTTTTCTGTTAGGCCAGTTTCTCTTGGAGAAGTACCCGAGCGAGAATATTGGATTTGGCTCTATTTTCCGTACTTTTAAGCTCTTCTAACTTTTGATTTCAGTTTCCTTATCTTTTCATTGTAGTACTCGAGATCTGGGTTCTTTTCAAGATATTTATTTGGTACGAAACGCTCTCTTTCCTTAATCACAATTTTTTATAGTTCTCCAGATTTCTCCGCTGCTTCCCGTAGTAAATCAATTCCAGTAATTTGCTCTCAGATATTCCTGTTAACCGTCCGCATTTACCTTATGATATTGATTAGTAGGTTTAGTATCTTCGATACCAGAAACATTTCCAGCTATTTCTAAAAGTACCTCGGATTGGTCTTCAATCTCCTGTGCCACTTCACAGATAATGAGCAAGTCCTCTACTCGGATTAAAAAGGCGTTGTAGGCCCCTGCATTAAATGGGTGAATCCGTTTTCCAAAAGCAACCCCTCTACAATGGCTTGCGTGAGTCACCTCACCCGCTCAGTTTACACGAGGAACGTACCGCATAGGTGGTATAATTATGCTATGTTTATTCTTGTCGTTCTCTATACATGATAGCTCACTAAGTTTTTAAGCATTTCCGAATTTTCCTTTGGAGACCTGTTTGAACCTATTATTTCCAATGTTCTATTAAAGCGTTTGGATTTGATTTCGACGCTTAACATCTCAAATTTCGCATCTTTGCAGACCTCTTCTGCATTTAAACTAGTTTTAACACAACTAAACGTTCCACCCCGCGTCCATCTCTAACTCTCCTCAAACGGCATAATCATCGCGAAATATTTCTACATTAGCAATTTCAGGTTTGATCCATGACTCTATACCTATTACAACATCGGGGCAATTCTAATCTACCAAATTCTATGTGCGGTATGATACTAAATCATAGGAATTGTAGCCCATGATGTATGTTACTTACATCATGATACAGTCCAAGTTACAATTGTGAATCACGGTATATCTTCTTCTGGCAAAAACTTGAAATAGCAAAAAACTAAAGATAAACATGCGTAATTCCGAATACACCTTCCATCACCTTTCTATCATTTACAACTTCGTTTGGCCTTGCTTGTCAAACGATACTCATATAAGAGCACTCGCATTACTTTTATATCGAGATGAGAGATACTTAGTGCGAGAACGTGAGAGAAAGGATAACATCGAGAGATAAAAAAGTTCATTGTTAAACTTATTATAAACTGAATGTTATTGGACTTCATCTTACTATATCTTGAACGACTTCGAGAATTCATGGAACCTACATTTCATATTATGACCTTCTTCACCACTTCACCCTTAACTTGAACTACAATCAGTGTGCGCTTCCAAGTGCTATACTTTCGTGTGCAACCCCAAAATAATTATAATCGTCATCAAAAGGCTAAAAATACAGTTCAGCTATTGAAAGAAGAAGTGAATAATTGTGGACATAGAATGTAATGTTTGCATCATACTCATGAACGCTATTTTTTTCCTCCGCAGAGAATTAAAAAGAGTAATGAAGGGGACCAAAAAATATGAGCTTGAAAGCAGGCACTAGGATTTTATTAGTTCACGACCGAAGTGCTCATGAGCCATGAGTTCGCTGCTTCGCTCTTCAGGCGGCGTCCTTGCCGCGTGATGTCGCAAACGTCGTGGCTCGCACGCAACAACTCGTCGCAGTAAAAACTGGATATGTTGCTTTAATGGTAAGAAAAAACGTCATTTTTCTGCGTCTCTGATGTTGAACGTTAATAATAATGAAAATTGTGAAATTTTCATTATTATGTTGATAATAGTGAAAACACTGTAACACTGAATTGACTTTAAAAATTGAATTGATATTTATTTATTTATTTATTTATTTATTTATTTATTTATTTATTTATTTATTTATTTATTTATTTATTTATTTATTTATTTATTTATTTATTTAATTTATTTATTTTATTTATTTATTTATTTATTTATTTATTTATTTATTTATTTATTTATTTATTTATTTATTTATTTATTTATTTATTTATTTATTTATTTATTTATTTATTTATTTATTTATTTATTTATTTATTTATTTATTTATTTATTTATTTATTTATTTATTTATTTATTTATTTATTTATTTATTTATTTATTTATTTATTTATTTATTTATTTATTTATTTATTTATTTATTTATTTATTTATTTATTTATTTATTTATTTATTTATTTATTTATTTAACGTCAAAAAACAGTTCAGACTGCGTATGACGTGCTATGGGGAAAAATAATTGTGTGCACATTTTCAAAATTCTGTGATCCCTACACTAAGTCATATACTACTTAAATTAAAACAACAACAACAACAACAACAACAACAATAACAACCCTCCCATGTGCAGCATTTCAGATGCTCATAGGATGCCCGTTTGTTAGGCGATTTGTTTTACGATTAATGAAATTATAGAACCCCATATTAATATTATCTCTAAGGACTTCTATAAGAATGTTTAGAACGTTGTTACGATCTAAACACACTTATCTTTGAATGAATGCTGTTTTTGAAGGATGTTTGTATTTTTCCGTAAGCTAGAAATACAATATGCAATGACGTACAGAAGGGGAGGGGGGCAGCTGGGGCAACTTGCCCAGGTCCCGAGTTAATTGCGGCCCTGAATTTTTTCCCCTTCAAAACAAATAAAAAATATTTAATTTTAGTTCAGATTTGAGTTATTTCTGTTGAATGGAGAAATTAAGTCTATTTATGTATGGGAGAGGGGCGGAACTTCAGTTTGAAATACTATCCCCCCCCCTCGTGGATCTTCTGCTTCGGGCTCTTTTGTTGTTGTTTTTTCCTGACGCCCGTGACATTAAGAATATCCTGGATTTCTCAGTTATATGTAGTTGTAATGTAGTATTTAACAAGTAAATATTAAAAGGCTAGAAGGACTTTGCGCTTACAGAATATACCAAAAGGAAAAATGCAGTTTGATGTGTTGAAACAGAAAATGGTGTATACATTTTGAATTGCTGCTTGCATTACCAAATACGTTCCTGTAAGTTTTTCCATCTTTAGTAAGAAAACTCCATTTTGATTCAGTAATATTTATTTTTACTTGTCCGTGTGGAAACAATCTTCTAATTGTGAGATCACAATTTTGTTTTATCTGAATCACTTGGGTAAAAGTGATTCAGAAAGAAGTAACATTTTGCAATAATGTTTAAACTATTGTTCCCTCACGAATGATTTGAAATTTCCAGGCGCAGTACGTTTCCTATTGGAACATTATCATTACAGACATCCAGGATTTCCTATTCTTACTGAAGCTACGCGCCAAGGTTATACTTCTTCACACGTGATTGTAAATCAATTATAACTACAACGAATTAGATTTCCGAGCAACTCATTTGCTTCGCTGAAGTAGAGCGGCCTCTGCAATGACCCTAAATATAAATTATCATCAGGCGACGCCGCCGCCGCGGAGACATGCCTATTTTTACTCCTGTTGACTACGGAGGGCCTTGCTCAAGCTCGGGCCTAGTATCTCAAGGTTCGGCTTCCCGCCGGGAATAGTGCGCCACCGTCGCCATTGGGCAGCATTGTCACGTGGCCCAGCCCCGCCCATGCCGCGCTTCGCACCTGTTGTCGCCACCGTCGCCCCCCCCCCCCCCCCACACACACACCAAGCGTGACGTGCGTCATTACGTCCCTGCCCCCCCCCCGATCCGAAGCGTGCGGACAGTGCTATCATGCACGCGCATACGCAAAAGCCTATCAGTCAGGTCGCTTGAAGCGACTCGCTTCCCTGTCCACCGGGCAAGCGCTGGCAAGCGCCGTTGCTTCTGCAGCCGCCGCTATGGGCGCTGCGAGCGACGCGGCGAGTCGGAGCTGGGGCGACCTCTCTCCTGCGCATGCGCCCCGCCCCCCTCGCCCCATCGACCGCTGGGAACTCGTTACGTCTCGTTACGTAACGGCCGCCGGAGAACCACGCTTCAGACGCGAGCTCATAAAATCTCACATTTTTGGAGGCTGTGGACTTGTAATGGAATTTGGTATCGACTGATCTCTACATCAAGACGCATAATATTGTGCCTCAGTGCAATAATTCACCCCAGTATCCTCACCAGGAGTCCAGCTAAACGGAATAATGTCGAAAATCACTAAGTCAACTTTTTATGTGGTAGGCTTTGGATTGTTCAGCTATGGTCTTATGAAGGTACTAGATGCAAAAGGGAAAACGCTTAATGAAGAAGTTTCTAAAAAGTACGGACGTGACAACGAAAGAACAAAAACAACGATGGATATAATGAAAGCAGCTGCAGAGAGTGAAAAGCCTTTGTATCGCATGTCCAAAGAAGAATTGGAAGAGCTGGCAAGAAAACGCAAGACGAAGCCTACCGAGAAATGAAACTAATTCCTTGTATTGTGATGTTGCGCGTTGCGCTTACTACCCATGTATTGCAATAGACTGTTTAGTAATGTAAATTTTGTGTCAATAAAAATTTAAAAAAGAGGAAAAACAATTGAAGTTATTTACTTACATATTTCCTTAATACAGATATTTGGTAAACAAATTATTTTCTTTACATATAAAAATAATGCAGAGTATATTTAATTTTTATAACAATACTATGTACTAGCTATTAATAAATTATTTCTACATAGGCGACCGCAATCTAAAACAAGAGAATGGACTGACTACATTTGTAGGTTCCCTTTTTCATCATTTTTACACCGCCCTTTTATTTAGGCTAAATAAGACATGCTTTATTGATAAATAAATGAAACATACTATAAAGTGAATAACATTATAACGTAAATGAAATGTTTAATAAAATACAATCAATTTAATGTTGAACTATTTACAGGGTTGCCAGTATGCATACAGAACCTCTTCCTTGAAGTGGAAAATCAGAAACTGAACGTAGTTTCTGAAATAAAATGTTTTATTATGTGCAGCTTCGGGCCCCTCTCAAAATTTCCAGGAGGACCGACCACCTGCTCCCCCTGTGCACATGCCTATGCATATCTAGAAACTATTGGTGTGACAACAACACATGTATTCTAGCGTCCATTATAACTTTTGCAGTTTTCGAAAATTCAGGAACGACAATGAACCTGCACCATTTTTAAGTGCCCTTTGCTCTCTACGAGAAAAAATTGATATTTTTTTAAAAATAAATTGCATTACATGAACTAGATATGAAGCAGAAATTACTGTTTTCTAAAACATTTGTACATATTCTTATTTTATGATATATTTTTGAGAACTAATTTCATTTAAGAAAAATCTCTTTCAGTAATGTATTTTTCCAACGTTAATTTTTGCAATTTTCGAAAATATTTGCCCGAAAGAGTGTTTCCCCAAAATGGGACAGCAACTCGTTTTTTACTGTTTTTTTTTTTTTGCTACATACAAAATTAAAAAAACCGGAGTCGTTTATTAGAAAATAATTCTTTTAAAATTGGATAAATTTAACTTCTTATAAAACTATTCACATTTTCAAAAAATTGTACCCGACCCTACTTCAAGATCTGTCTTTGAAGAAATTTCATTAAGAACACTGGTGGTGCTACAGAATGGCACAAATTTTCTCGTGCTAATTAATTTTCTAATTTCGTTTTTTTCTTGGATTAGTTTTCCGGTTTTATTCCACCCTCCTCCCAGCTGCCATCTATCGCCGTCCAAAGTTCATTTTTTTCACATTTTCTCAATAGGAAGAACTAAAATATGACTTTAAGAATAATATAGAAAAGAAAAACCTCGTCAAACATGACAAATTTCGTTGAAAAATTTGGAGTCGTTTGAAAAAATATAGTTTAAGCGATTCTGTAAAAGCAAAATTTGAAGTTCTTTATCACAGACATTTATGTCCCTTTCAACACATCTCAATGATGGCAACGGCCACAAACGAGGCGGATGCGGCAATGGGCGAATATTTTCTTATCAATTCTTGCCATAAATGGAAGTTTTTCCATTTTCATTGTTGTGGTTTTATGAAAGTTCTTATAAGTCATTCTTTTTGGAATACTAAGGCTTCTGTTTCAAAAACATATGTTAAGTTTTCGCCGTGTATCCTAGTGTATTCTAAGTTCGTTCTTAAATTTTCATTTTCTTTTAAATGAAGACTTATAACCAAACAAATCCATAATTAGTCTCTCTTCGTGTCTTCAAATAGAAATTAGAGTTGTAGATGCCCCGGTAAGCAGTAATGTAGTGGGCATGAGACATATTAAAACAAAAACATTTGTATAATGTTCAAAAAAATAAAATAAAATAACTTTACGTTATATTAAACAGAGCCATTAGCACTATCCGTTGGAAAAGTTTGAAGAAAAAATCTGAAACCATTTTTGAGAAAATGGCATTTCAGCGTTTCTGAAAATGCGGAATTTTTAGTTAATTTTAACAGAAAACTGTTGAGTTTTCGAGAAACTTTATATGACATTATTTAAAGCACATGAACTCATAAATACAATAATATGAAGAAAAAAGTTTCTAATGCAAATATTACCGACGTGGGAGACAAGTAAAACAAAACAATTTTGTAATTTTTGAAAAATAAAAAGAATAGAGCATTATGGCGTGTATGTCTTCTTATAGCATACATTTGGCACTACCCCTACCGAAAATATAAACACAAAAATTTGGAGACGCTTTTAGAAAATCTTGTTATTTTTTAAAATTGCAAATATTGAACGCACTACTGCACGAAAACTACTATTTTTTTAAAAAAATTGTACTTGACCTTAATGAAGGAACTAATTATGGACAACAAATTTCATTTGAAGGAAGAATCTCTGTTTTCATTTTTAAAGTAGTAGGGAGGCGCCGAAAAATTCAAACTTTTGCACTTTTCAAATATTCAGAGTTTCCCTGTAAAATCGGACCTATGCCACCTTTATAGGTGTATTGTACTGTATTCTCACAATAAATTTAAAAAAACTATTCGGAGCCATTTATTTGAAAATTTTGAAAATGTCCAAGGGACTTCATGCAAAGAACCTTCCAAAATTAAAATATTGGTTTCAAATTCCTTGAGCCGCGACATCAGCCAGACCGATTTCGGAATATCAATTTTGGAGAAAATCGGCAGAACGGTTCATATGCTAGCGTTATGCTCAGACAGACGGACACATAAGATTTCGAGTTAATATATCGTGTTTACATCTGCGTTTAAATATCGGTTAAACCGTTTTTTCCAATCACACTGAGGGACAAATTTCAAACTTTTAAACTGAAAAAATTGATTTTAATTTTTTTCAACGTCCACGTTCTTTAAAAATCTGAAAAATATATGATATAGAATGTTATAAGACCCATTTTTGGGGAAAAAATTGACAGAGTACTTCACGTCGAAAATCCATTTCCAAAATTCTTTTCCCTATATGAATATGGCATTAAAATACGTTGACAAAAATACCTTCAAATTCAACTATGTTTCCCCGTCTCTGTAATTTTTTACTTTCTCGTATACATACTATAAACGGGAGTAATATACGTAGTATAGAGAAAGATATGTAAAGCTGCGGAAAATCGATTTCGAGATTTCACCGGAAATACACATTTTGGGGGTCCCCTCATACCTAAAAAGTGTTTTATTTTCAAAACGTCCGTCCGTCCGTCTGTGAACACTGCTAGCGCCGATACCACACTTACGATCTTTTCCAAATTGAAGAAACCCCTGTCCATCCGGCTCTAGTTGAAGCTTTGAAATTTTAAAAAACATTCTTTAAAATTTGGGGGTACTTTACATGAAGTCCCTCGCACATTTTCCAAATTTTCTCAAAAACGGCTCCAAATGTTTTTGGAAACTTCTTACAACCACAATATTAAAGATGAGAGACTTTTCCTTCAAATGCAATTTGTTGTCCAAAATAGTTCTTTCATTAAGAGCATGTAGGCTTTTTTTTGTAAATTTTAGTAATTTTCATGCAAAATTTGCCATTTCAAAAAATTACAAAAATAAGATTTTCGCGAAAACGGCTGTTAATTTTTTCTTTAAATGTGTGGTACGCTTAGTGCTAAACAAACCCTATATGATTACATAAACGCCTTATTGCTCTATTCTTTTGTTTTTTCACAAATTACAAAAATGTACATTTTTTACTGGTCTCACGTCGATATTATTTATATTCATGGCGAATTCTTCACGTTATTGTATTTATGAGTACATGTACTTTAAATAATTTCAAATAAAGTTTCTCAAAACCTCAACAGTTTTCTGGAAAAATGAGCTCAATATTCCGCATTTTCAGAATCGCTCAAACGTCATTTTTTCAAAAATGGCTCCAAATTTTTTCTTCAAAATTTGCCAATATTTAGAGATAATTGCACTGTTTAATATGACGTAAAGTTCATTCTGGTGTATTCTTTTGTTTTTTCAAAAATTACACAAATAGAATATTTTGAAATACCTCTAACGCCCTTAATATGAACATTTCCATTGATATCTATGCATTATTACATTAGTGAGGGGAAGTGCTTTAAATGACTTCAAATTAATTTTCTCGAAAACTCAACAGATTTCTGAGAAAAAGAGCTTTAAATTCCGCATTTACAGTAATGCTTAATCACCCATTTTCTTTAAAACGACTACGAATGTTTCAATAAAAACTTTTATTTACGATGATTGATTGATTGATTGATTTTTTCGTGTTTCCGGGCGCGTCAACTGCTTCGGTCATTAGTCCCGTTAGTGTAGTGCATGTTTCTTTCTCGGGAGATGGCGGTGATCTTCCCCCGCTGGATGGCGAGATCCGGC
Organism: Teleogryllus occipitalis; assembly: GCA_011170035.1. NCBI lineage: Eukaryota > Metazoa > Arthropoda > Insecta > Orthoptera > Gryllidae > Teleogryllus > Teleogryllus occipitalis. Next base: position 263,133 of record BLKR01000408.1, read on the forward strand.
GCCGACCTACCGTCGGCTAGTGGGGTTTCCCCCTAACCAGGACTCTCCCACCAACGGGGCACCGCCCCAGTCGGGACAAGCTCTAAGCTCCAGATCGGTCTCCCGGAATATTTACGATGAGTTTTTACTCTTCTTTAATATTCTTGAAGTATTAATTCGGTTGTACTACTAGGAAAGCAAAAAGTTGAGAAATTGTCAAAAAAATCTACTTTGGGCGACGATAGATGGCAGCTGGCCAGAGAATGGAGCAAGACCTTAAAGCCAGATGACACCAAGCAAATTAGAAAAAATTGGTACGAGAAAGTCTGTGTCATTGTGTAGCACCTCTAGTTTTATGTTAATATGTTGTATAGGTTGTCTTTTATATAGGATTTATAGACAAAAACAGCTTTAATTTATAATAGACAACGTATCACATTTTGTTTTATTAATAGACCTCAATGCGACGTTTCGAAATCATCCCTTGATTTCTTCTTCAGGCATATATTTTGCTAGCACATACGAGAAGCTAGTGCAAAGTTAATGTTAATATGTTTTATAGGTTGTCTTTCCTATATAAATTCTATATAAAAGACAACCTATACAACATATTTATATGAACTTTGCACTAGCTTCTCGTATGTGCTAGCAAAAAATATGCCTGAAGAAGAAATTAAGGGATGATTTCGAAACGTCGCATTGAAGTCTATTAATAAAACAAAATGTGATACGTTGTCTATAATAAATTAAAGCTGTTTTTGTCTATAAACACCTCTAGTTTTAGTCTGATAGCCTGAAACACGCAATAGAAGCTGAAAAATAAATAAAACATGTAAAACACGTTTCCCCTATCTCTAACAGATTGCCCTAAAAGGTTGATTTTTTTTTTTTTTTGTGAAGCTACATCATTTTATATTCTCTTTCATATGAGAATTGCGATTATCGATTGGGTTCGGGGGCACTTTTCCCCGCCTAATTCGGCTATATCCTTTATATGAGAATCATACTTCATTTTGCGAAACAACTTTCTGATGGCGTCTCAAGTATTTGACATCTGTGCGAGAAAAAGGTAAGGTGGTTAGCAGTTCCATTTACCTCCACCTCCCCATGATTCTCTCGCTGCAATTGGCGGAATATGTGATGACGCAGTCATTCGTGCCGTAAAACGCTAATACATTTGTGCCGTAAAATACCCGATTATGAACGATTTCTTGCAACAGGAAAGGTCGTTTATAATGCTGGTACCCAAAAAACAGGAACATGAATTTGTTATTTACATACGTTAAAATACACGATTTCAAAACTAATTGATTTGCCGCAGAAAAATTTGTAGCGGCATAATTTATTAATTAAATCATATTTAATTTTAGTGGTAAATAGATGTGTCCAATTTTGAAACGTAAATTTTACATATAGTATATACAAATTGTAACTAGTGATGCCACAGAATGTGTACAGACTTTCTCGTAGTAGTTAGTTTCCTAATTTCATTGGCTGGGTCTAGCTTTTCGGTCGTGCCCCATCCTATTGTCAGCTGCCATCTATCGCCGCAAACTTTAACATCATTTTTCACACTTTCTCAGTTTTTCGGTTTCCTAAGGATAGAAACGAAAAATTACTGTAAGTATATAATAGAAGAGTAAATCCTCGACGTAAAATTGTGTTTAATAATTTGGAGTCGTTTTTACGAATATGCCGTTTAAGCGTTACTGTAAGTGCGAAATTCGAAGGTTTTTTTTACAGAAAACGATTGAGTTCACAAAACAAAATTATTCGATGTTATTGGAAGCGCTTCTACTCAGAAATGCAATAATTTAAACAAATTGCTGTAAATGTGCATATTAACGGTGTGAGACATTAAAAAAATTCCATTTGTGAAATGTTTGAAAAAACAAAAGAATATACCAAAATTAATTTTAGATTATCGTAAATTGTGCGATTAGCACTATTGCCCTTGAAATTTACGATTTTTTCTCAAAAACGGCACCAAATTTTTTCTTTAAATTTTCTTAACTTATGTAATAAAAGATGGTAAACGTTATGGCGCTAGTTCTGTTTTCAGGTATTGTTCAGGTTTTCAAAAACTAAAACTACTAAATTGAAGGTAGATATTTTTGCCTCAGACAGAGTCTGTTGTACAGGATTAGCTTTTGCAAAAAGTTCATGAACAATGTTTTGAAAAAACGAGTAGTTTTTTCGTAATTTGCGATTGAATGTTATGTTTTTTCTCAAAAAACCGCACCTACATTTTTGTTAAATTTTTTTCACATATGTAATGAGGGATGGTAAGGAATATGGTGCTAGTCTCATTTTCGGGTATTGCTTTTTTCTAAAATTGCAAAAAAAGATTCAAAACTACGAAATTGAAGACACAGGTTTTTGCGAATAATCTTTTGTACAAAATTAGCTCTTTAAAAAAGTTAATGTTCAATTTTTTGAAGAAAAAAAAACAAGTAGTTTTTGCGTAATTTCAGCTTGAAATTAATGAAATATATTCAGGATTCACACCAACTACGGGTCACTAGAAAAATTGAATGATTGATATGAAAAATAATTAATTTAATTTTAATTATAGTTTACTATTGAAAATGCCAATATTAATTGTATTTTATTTTCTCGCTTTTTTACTTCTTATTCAATTTGTATTCGCAATGTATTGATATATTTCTTTTTAAGCAGTCCGCAAAGCTTAATAGAAATTTCGCAACAATGCCCCATCGTTATTTGAAAAGCTTATTATTGTCGAACATCGAACAGCTGTTTTAATCGATCTGGTGTTTCCAATAGTGTTGCCAGACGTTCCAGGATCCTGTTTTTTTTACCAGAATTTTAATGACGATACCTTGTACAAGGATGAATTCATCCTGCTACGTTTAAATACCAGGACCTAAGTTTTCCGGTAGTTGATAATGTACGATTTAAGATTCGTATAATCATTTTCTATTCGATAATTTAAAACTAACACCAAAATTGCAAATAACTATGATATTGGAGAAAACCTTGCCGTAAAATCTTTAAGGGTGGAATAGGTTGGTGTTTTCTAGCACGTGCTATAGTAGAAAAGGTAAGAACGTTTCAGTCGTCCATTCAGTTTAAAAGTGAAGAATATAGAGTGAAGTTTAAAGACCTTCCTATAAGTGTTAAAAAAATAACAGAGTTATAATATGAACAATTTTAGAATATATTACCAATTCACTTAATAGTTACTCATAATTACTCAATTCACCCATAATTACCAATTACCAATATAAGAATGCACTTTAATGGTTAAGTTTACTTCCCTGCATTACGTCACTGCGGTGACGGACAAATGACCATCGCACAGCGCATAACCCAGTCTCCGCTCGTATACCCTTTAAATCAGTTGTTATTGGGACCAGGAATTTTAATGAAAGTAACGGGACTTTTGAAGGTTGGCACTGGGATATGCATTTAATCATCTGGCAACTCTGGTTTCCAAATTAACCTTTCAGAAATGAATCGAAAACTATTTGATAATCAATATTTTTTGTTGCGGTTTTCTCTCGTGTCCTAAGAGAACCAGTGCTCACAATAGCATGATTTGTACAGCGTAACTCCTAGATCTGGAGCCAGGAGTTACCGATACGATTGCGATTCCGTTAGCGATGAATTTCGGAGCAGTTTTTTATAAATTACTCCTCCTAATGCCCACTGAGGTATGTTATATACCATTTAATATTATCTGATCCATTAAAACATTATTGAATAAAATATTAATAAAATAAATATTATTGAATAAAAGAAAAAGGTACATTAACCGTATAACTTCAATAACGTAAAGAAAACTATGCCCGCGAAAGTTTTTCCATAAGATCCTGTACTAATTTAAACTTCTTTTATTACAAAAATAGGTCCATAAGGGCCAAATTCTTTCTTATCGACTTGAAGAACCGAGATTTTAGTTTAATTTAAAGTAGTTTTGGGGGGGTACTTCACCGTCGTCGATATTACAAACAAACTATCTTAAATTTTATTTTCATTCATTTCGTTTTATGCGGTCTCAATATATAAAAATCCGGTAATTAATTAAGTTAACACTAGAATGACCGACGCCATCATTTTGACGGCTACAACATACCAAAATAATACCTTACTTTTATTCAAATGAACAGTATGTCATTGTGATTACTTGACTTTAAATGTATTTATAATGTTAAGTATACGTGAAATTTTCGAAATTACGACGAAAAGCAACTCACGAGTGAGCAGTCGGAATTTTAGGAAATTATTTTGATGTCAATTGCATATATTCTAATTACTGTATTGATATTATTAGCCAAGCGAATGTAGTACATAGTTTTGACAACGCTGCACTGGCATCAGTGCGTTGCTCGCTTCGTGGTTGAATTGGACGTTTCGAAAGAATAGCTGAGGTGTTAGTAGCGCAGTAATTGCAATATTGCAGTATTACGTAGCTGTTTCTAATAACGTGAGAAAATATGTTATTGTAGCTCCATTTGTTTACTGACAATCATACATTATGGCTCCGTAGTCAATCTTGGAGCGCATTATTGCTTTATATGTCATCAGTAGAAGAGCTTTGTCAGCGTCACAGTTTAAAATTACCTTTATTTTACGAAACATTACACGAAAACTACTCAAAATTTTTTAAAAAAAGTAAATGACCTTATTCAAAGATCTTCTTGTTTAGAACAGATTTCATTAAGAAAAAAATGTTCATCTTGAATATTGTAATTGTAAAAAGACGCCCACAAAATTTTAACTTTTTCAGTTTTAGAAAATTCAGTGTGCAAAAAAATTCAATCTGCAACATTTTTAACCGGGTATTCACTATTCGAGGAAAAAATTTAGTCAATGAGCCATTTTTTAAATTGAAAATGTTAAGGCTTAATGTAAAGTAATCAAAATATAAGTTTCAAAATCTCGGGGCCTTGTGTTCGGCGAGATCGAATATCAATTACGAAGAAAATCCTCAGAAAGATTTAGGCGCAAGTTTGAGCACAGGCATACGGATGGACACACGGACAGACACTCAGACACACATTTAGCGTTTGGCGTCAACCAATTTTTCGAAGTCAACATCCCACAAAACGTAATATCTGACTGCACAATGTGTTAGAGATTGATTACCCAATGTGTCAGAATTTACTGTATGTTAGAAATTTATTAGAAATAATATATTAGACATTTTGGTACAAGTATTATTTATTTTCGGTATCAGGGCCCCATAATACGAGATTTTCTGTCTATAAATCGCCAGTTTTTGCCTAAACGTTACAATAATTTCTCTGTAGTACGTAAGTAATATACGAGAAGGTAAAAGTGGCTTTCTGTAAAGAGTCCCAGGCCAAATTGTCTTTTAGATGGAGCTTCATAAAGTCAAAACAACATTCATAATATTTTCATAAAATGTTTTGCGAAATTTTGTCACATTTTGCTCACCGAGTAAGAAATAAAACTTATTATACTGATTTAGGATAATCATTCAGACATTGAATGTAGTACTTTTTTCCTCCTCTCCCTAGGGCTTTTATCCAGCCAACAGCCGGTTACCCTTTACGTCCCGATGGGACTATACACTAGACCAACACACTTGAGGGCTCCTCTGATCTGGGGTCAGCAGAACGGGAGGCCCTCCGCGACAACACATACAAAGTCAAGGGACAAACAGCCATGCCTAAAGCGGGACTCGAATCCGCGACCCTTTGGACCGAAGCACTGAGTCAGTACTCGCTCTCAGCCACCTCAGCCATCTAAGACGGCAAACGTAGTAGTTATTTAGTAAATAATTACTAGTAAATAAGATATAGCGACACTGAAATCGTAAATAATATTTACTATTTAAGTGGCGCTAGATCTTACGATACAAATATCGTTCATCTGTTTATTCTATTTGTGAAAATTGCAATGAATTAAAAATATTTTCGTTTAAATTTTGACATTCGTTCTGCAATAGGTGTCGTACTGATGTTGATATGAGTTAATAGGCTACGGACTAGTTGTAATTTTTTTAATGCGTGGTTTCAGATGTACCACCTTTTAGCAAGGAGTTTGAATCAAATTGATACAAAGTTTTAGAATAAAAGTTTCTCTTACATTGCAAATAATTTTGTAATGTAAGTAAAATCTAATATTACTTACATTACAAAACTGTTGGTACTGATGGGTCATGGACTATTACAATTGTATCGCTGCAACTCTACGTCGCCGATCTCCGCTTAGTTAAGTTTGACTTTTGATGAAGAACGTGCATAAAGATATTTTATTCTAATTTTGAATCTACCGAGCGACGTGACCAGGGACTGATTCCAGAATGTTAGGTCGGAACGTCTTGTGGTGCGAGGCTTCATCCTCCAATCCCTTTCCCAGGCCCCGTGTCGATTGTGTACCGCGCAGGGGAGTCGTCCTTCGCCTGCCACGCAAACGAGGCGCGCCGTTGGAAGCCGCGTGCGTCCCAAAGGCGCGCCTGCACGCCGCACCCGGGGTGCACGCGACTCCAGGGGGCCTTGAACCACTTTCCGAACGTTCAGCCACCCCCAGCGCCGAACTGGGGCATTGGGGCGCAGGTGCCGTGCCGCCCCGGGGGGTCGAACGCGCCTTCCGAGAAGGGCGCGGGTGGTGAAAAGGGGGTTGCGGGACGGACGGAAGCAGGGACAATAGTGGAGGACGGGAAGCCATTTTCTGACAAGGGATTTTTGACAATTTAATTTTCGAAATGTATCAGAAAATTATGTGTTTAATTAATTACTAGAAAATGCATTAGCAGGAAACAAAACAAAATCACACCGTTGCAAATGGAACTCAATTTCATGTTTAATTTGTTCTGTTTTTACTTTCTCGTATAAGTATAGTTATATAATGCTGCAGAAAATCGATTCGGAGGTTACAACGGAAATACACGTTTTGGGGTCCCTGATACCGAAATTTTTTTTTTTAGTAATTCATGTAGTAAAGATAAAGTTATGTAAGATGCGTAATTCTGCGGGAAAACGGCGATTTTTCGATAGAAAAATTCGTATTGTGTGGCCCTGATACAGAAAAAGATAATGTTTTATGTACTACAGTACAATAGCATCTGGCCAAGCCTAAGCCTACCAGCGGCGTCCCGGCCTTGCGGCCATACAGGGTACGTGTGGTCAGCACGTAGGCATCCTTATGCCGAGTTCTGGTATTCTCAACCTGAGAAGTGAGTTCTCTCATCGTTACACAATAACATATACTGGGACACTGCCAGCCAAACGTACACTATAATCTTGCCCTATCGGGAATCGAACCCAGGGTCCTGTCATGGAAAGCGTCATGGAAAGCGAGCACGCTGACCAATGAGCTATCCGCGAAGGCAAAGTAAATAATACCTCTTCTAATTGGTAGTAAATTACTCCCTCTAACACGTTATGTAGTCAGATTTCAAAAATTCTAGTTCCTTGATACTGAAAAAGAGTTTAGTGAGATAGAGATACTGAAATATAGAAAATGTATGTATTGGTGCGATAAATAAAAAGTTTTTTTCGACATAAACACTCATATTGTGGGGCCCTGATACAGAAAAAGTAGATAAATCATGTTCTAAAATTACGTAAATTACTCTATCTAACCATTGCTTATAATTTTTTTTCCAAAATGGGTATTCCCCCGTAGATATAGCTTAACTCAAAGCTCTGTGATTTTGAATAACTTTCTCTAAAGATTGTGGGTACTTTGCAAGACACCCCTGGAACATTTTCAAAATTTTCTCAAAATTGGCAACTACAAAATTGAAAATAGTTTTTTCTTACTTCCTCGCTTTCTTTGAAATGAAATTTGTTCTCCATAATTAGTTCTCTCATTAAGGCCATGTACATTGTTTTGATAATATTAGTAGTTCAATAACAAGAATTTCAAAAACTTTCAACAACAAGACGCTGAGCAAAATGGTTCAAAATTTTTTCTTTAAATTTTTAGTAGTGATAGAGTTAAATGTACTGTATCAGATACCATAAACTATATTTTGCTTATTATACCTTTCCCTTGTTGTTTTTTCAAAAATTTCACAAGTGTAATTTTTTTGACATCTCTTACGATGTTAATATGCACATTAACGGCGATTTATATACATTATTGCATTTATAAGTACATGTGCATTAAATGATGTCTCATGAAGTTTCTCGAAAACCCAAAAGTTTTCTATGACAATGAGCTCAAAATTTTGTGATTTCAAAAACATCCAAACATTATTTTCTCGAAAACAGCACCCAAATTTCTTCTTTATTTTTTTTAACGGATAGTGCTGAATGGATTGAATGACATGACTTCAATGACACATTGAAGCATTCTTTAGTTTTTTCAAAATTACACAAATGTTATTTGTATGAAATATATCTTCCTCTATTAATTGCACGTTTCCAGCGATTTTCTGAATTTCTGAATAGAAGTGCTGAATAGAATAGAATAGATTAGCTGAATTTCTGAGTAGAAGTGCTTTAAGTTATTTTCAATAAAGTTTCTCGAAAACTTAAAAGTTTTCTGTGAAAAAGAGTTAAAATTCCACATTTACAGTACCGCTTAAACGACATTTTCTTAAAAATGGCATCAGATTTTTCAACGAAAATTTCCATATAGGACGAGGTTTTAATATTCTATAATCATTCTTAAAGTTCGTTTATATTTAGGTTCTACCATTAGGAAACCGAAAAATTGAGACATTTAAAAAAAAGTACTTTGGGCGGCGATAGATGGCAACAAGCAAGGCTGACAGAACAAGAACAAAAATCTTGCCGGAGCAAGGAAATGAGAAAATTAATACGAGAAAGTCTGTGTCATTCTCTGGCACCACCAGTTTCAAAATGTTCGTCCGTCAGTACGTACGTTTGTCCGTATGTGAACAACAATAGCGCCTACACTATTTGCAGTTTTTCCCCAAAATGAGTATTTCCCGATTGATCTAGAACCACTCGAAGCCATGAGATTTTGAAAAACAATCTTTAATTTTGGAGAGCACCTTTCATGAAGCCCCGAAGACATTTTCAAAATTTTCTCAAAAATGGCCCCAATTTTTTTCTTTAAATTTATTGTAAAAATACACTTATACAGGTGTCGTAGGTCCGATATTAAGTGGTAACTCCGAATTTTCGAAAATTGCAAAAGATTGGAATTTTTATGGCGTCTTCCTATCACTACAAAATTGAAGATAGACATTTTTTTCAAGTGAAATTTGTTCTCCATAATTAGTTCTTTCATTAAGGCTAGGTACTTTGTTTCGAAAATTTTAGTAATTTTCACACAACATTGCGTGCTGTATGTGCAATATTAAACTAGTCGTGCTGCAGAATAATTTGCTGCACAAGCTTTCTACAAACTAGCTGTGCAGCACAAGCTTTCTCGTATTAGTATTCTATTTTCTTTGGTCTCGGCTTACTATTCTGACTTGCCACATATTATTGCTAGCTGCCATCGATCGTCTCCCAAATGCATTTTTTTTTTAAATTCTGAAGTTTTCGCTTTCCGAATAGTAGAACCAAAATATTACCTTAAGAATATTAAAGAAGACTTAAACCTAAATAGCTACTTTCATTAAACATTTTGAGCTGTTTTTAAGAAAATGGCGTTCAGCGTTACTGTAAAAGCGAAATTTCCAGCTATTTTTGCACATAAGCACAGAAATATTTTGAGTTTTCGAAAAATTTCTTTTAAAGTCATTTGAAGAACATTTATTCACAAAAGCAATAGTGTTTACAAATTGCTGAAAATATGCATATGGACGGCATGAGAGATATTTCAAAAAATTACATTTGTGTCATTTTTGAGAAAACAAAAGTAAACGTCAAAATGATATTATCTTCATATTAATAATTAATATAATAAATGACATATTAAATAGTGCATTTGGCACTATGGTTGAAAAAGTTTGAAGAAGGAATTTGGAGCCACTTTTGAGAAAATGGCGTTTGAGCGTTTCTGAAAATGCGGAATTTTGTGCTCATTTTCATAGAAAACCGTTTCACTGAAAACAGTCGCCGCTCACTGCTGCCGAATTTACTGCGCTTCATGAACGTAATTCCTGGCAGTTGGATGCTTTGTAAGCTACAATTTGTACATCGTCTCCTATATTATTTCAGTTGTATACATACCTTTTGCGGCTCTAACACTTCACCAATCTTTATAAATGAGGTCTCTAAAGAAAGAGAATTTCACGAGGATGTGGCGAATTACATTTTGACTTTCATAATATGAAGGGTTTGTTGAAAAAAATGCATCTAAACATTCGTGTCAAATGCAACCCAAACACACTGTCGGACTTTTGAATCTATATAGTTAATAACTCCTAAACGAAGCGTGTTAGGGCCTTAAAAACTAAAACTTTGAGTTCGAAGTTCGAAGGCCTCAATGAAACTTACCTCACATTGTATTCTACAGTTGAGATCTTGTTGAACATTCTATTACGTTTTTGCTGGTTCGGCGCTTCTCTGTTCTACCCCACCTCTTCAGAACCTGTAGAATCTGTAACTGTATGTCAAATTAATTACTTGATATTCTTTGCGACTGAATTATACGGGGGTACCTCTCTGCTCGGTAATAAAGTTAAATAAGAATAGTTTGTAATGACAAGGGAGTATTGTATTTTTATAAATTACAAGGAGAAATATGGAACAAATGACGGAGGAAAAAGATATATTACACGCTTAATATGAAAAAATAGGCAAGAGGGTGGGGTTTAACATGCGAGAGTTCTCGCACGGGTACGCTAGTTATCTCATATTTCTTTGTTCGTTTCTTACATTCGAGTTTTGTTATACTTTGTAATGACCCTATGAGTAGCCACTACAAAACGGATTTACCGTCACACACGGAGTGCATCAGTAATTGATGAATGACAGAGCATACACGCTAAATTTGTTTAGTGAGCGCCAAGCGTGCATCTTACCTGCCATCCTTCTGCGGCATTGAGAACATCACGGTTTGGGTGCTCTGGGTGGAAGGGATGCATTACGTCTACTCGCTATTTTAATAATACACAGATGTGCAATTTTATAAGGTGTAACCCGTCTTAAGTGGCGGGAACACGTTCATTGACAAATGGAAAGTTCTTAAATACAATTTGAAACTTACTAGTTTCTTAACAATCTCCAGTCCAAAACTGTTATTTAAATTAAATGGACATGGGCAAGTCCTCAGAAATATTGATGGCGATGATCGTATGGGTTTGTACGGCCCGCGGGCTTTTACCGGTCAATTCCGGTGGGGAAGTTCCAGCGGAAAACGGTTGAAGTGGCCCCGTACTCATCAGAAATGGATCTCGTGCTCCCGTTGACTGTCCGTGAAGTCAGCAGCCGTCTGCGACCAAGCCCGAAGCGATGAACTCGATGCCTTTATGCTAGTCGGGGCCGTCACTCGCCACCTCGTCTGCGTTCGGTCACCCTTTTAATTACTTTTAGGGTATCGGTCCAACTGATCCACCTTCCGGAATTAATTCCTATTGAGTGAGAGATGGATAGTCGGATCGCTTGGATAGGCTGGCAGGTACTGGTCAGTCACACGGCAGTAGATAGTTGACTTCGCCATAGTAGATAGTTGCCTGTCTAATCTTATAAAGTCCTTCTCTCTCAAGTCACTAGCTCAAGTCTCCTCTCTCGCGTTCCTAGCTCCAGTGGTTTCTCTCACGTCCCCAGATCAAGTCTCCATAACAAGTGTGTTACGTGTACTCTCACGTGTCCAGATAGTATTTATTTATTTATTTATTTATTTATTTATTTATTTTATTATTATTTATTTATTTATTTTATTATTTATTTATTTATTTTATTATTTATTTATTTATTTATTTATTTATTTATTTTACGTCAAAAAAAGTTGAAACTGCGTATGACGTGTTATGGGGAGAAGTGAATTCTGTGCACATTTTCAAAATTCTGTGACCCCTTCACTAAGTCATATACTACACGAATTTTGAAAATTAAAAAAAACTTTCATGTAATAAAATATATTTTCAAGGATAAATAAGCAATAAATTTTGGGCTCTTATCCATGATGTCCTTCGTCAAGAAATAATCCATCCTGCCGCAACAACATGGAAACGATAATTTGAATAACTATATTTCCCAATGAATTCTAGAAGACGTGCGCAGATAATGAAGTTACATTTATGTCCAGAAGCAAAACAAGGGGCCATCTCAGCATTTGCTCAATGGATCAGGGAAACTGGACGAAACACCTGATCGAGATGGGGGTCATTGACCCGGAGGCTGCAGTACAATACTTCTTACAGGTTGTTTTTTCACATTTATGCAGTCCAAATGGTAAATAATGCATTATGTATCAATGTTAAAATTAATGTTACTTTTCTTGTGATGCTCAGTATAGTCTCTAATTGTATAGAAACAGTTATGCAGCAGAAACGATTTCACTTGGGATTTAAACTTTTCTATCGAATTTAATCGTTTAATGTCATCTGGCAAAGTGTTGTAAAATAATGTACATTTATTGTATGTGAATTTTTTGAAATGAGCTGTTGATGCTGTCCCCTGATGAATATGATTTCTACGTCGAGTGTTATAGTAATAGACTTCGGCATTTTCTGAAAATATATTCCCTCCCTTAAGCAAGTCATTTTTGACAAAAACCTCTGATTCGTAAATCAACAGACAAAGTAATGGTAAAATTCCAAGATTAATGAAGAGAGGCTTACAAGAATCACGTGGGTGGGATTTGGTTATTATTCGTATAATTCGTTTTTGTAATCTAAAAGTCTGGGAGCTATAAGATGTCTTCTTAACAAGTGTTTTCTCTCACATTTCTCGAACGAGTCTCCCTGTCAATTGTTATTTTTCTCAAACCTCTATTACTCCCTCGCTTTCTTCCCGCACCCCATTTGAAAATTTCTGTGCTCTGTCACGTGTGTGATGCCTTGCTTATGATTGGTTCGATCCTCAGGCTTCTGGAACCTTCCACTACACTTTTCCGTCGATTGGCTCTACGCAATCCCTCCCCTTAGCGACCTACTTTGCTATGTTTTTAATTGGTCCCCTTTGTGGGGCCATGGGCACGTGGCGATCTCGGAGAAAGCGAAGCAGCGCCCGCTATGAGCTGTCTGCTGATTATTTGATGGTGCGCGCTTAGGAATTAACAGGCGAAGTGCCACCAATTTCTCTAATATGACTGTCCCGGTATTCAATTCGACGATCACCGGGGACAAAGAATGAGGCGGGGTGGTGAGAGGGCACCTCCCGTCTCGAAGAAACGGCCCTCGGACAAGGCCCGAGGAGTCCTTGTACGCCTGCGAGACCTTTGTGCGTGGAGGCGATGCGCGGACACTTGGGCGTGACGAAATGTTCGGGAGGGCGTCTGCGCCGTATAGCAAGTTGGCGTGACAGAGGGATGTGTCCCGCGATGCGACTCATCGCAACGTTTACAAATTAATCTTTTAGAAATTATTTAAAACCTATTTTGAGTTGCGGTCTTTAATTGAGTTAAATGTGAAAACGAATTGATGATTTTGCTTTGCATAATAAGATGTGGGAATGAAAAGTAATGCGTGTAAAAACAGAGTAGTTTTGATGAACAAAACAATATTATATTTAATAATTTCATTTTTATATCCATTTTCTTGCCAGCGGTATCAACAATGCTAATTTGGAAAAGTGTACTCCATACGAATTAGCGGTCATTGTTGCTTTTTTCAACACATTGTTGTAACGCCGCAGTGATAACAGGGGGCAATAATGACGTTCCCGTTAATATAAACTAATAATTTTATTTACGGCTAACGTACGCATCGCGCATCGTTGGTACATTTATGTAGAACGTGAATACATTGGATTCAATGGCAGAAAGATGTTTTCGTTTAAATGTTTGAATTAAAAAAAATGTATTATTCACGCTTCGTTTGTTTAAGAATTTTTCAAATGGTAATTGAAGTGTAAGACATATATTATGATAATATAATACTACAAAGCTATTAACAATATCGCCAGGAAGTACGTACTGTTGAAGCACCACTAGTTTTAATAAAGCTCTTGGCTCATGTGATATCCACAAATCTACTCACATCTTCTCTAAATGCCATTTCTCTTGAGAACGTACAGCATTACGCGCATTCACACACGCACACACACACACACACACACACACACACACACACACACACACACACACACACACACGAGAGAGAAATAAGTTTTGAGATTATCATGGAATAAGAAAATATGTTCGACCACAACCCCAGCACGTGCAGTTGTCAAACACGTGCGAAAGACCAAAGGTTTTAAATAATTCGTTTCCAGTTGCTATCATGCGCCACTTCCACGGTGTTATTCTTTCAAAAGGCGTGTATAAATTTCTCAGAATCCATTGGCACTCATCACTGTAAAACCCGAAAATCGACCCATGATTCACGTTCGGGTCGCTGCCCTGAAGACGCCGAATCGTCACGACAGCAGACACGGAAGCCACAAGCTCCCGCCGCCGACTCTCGAATGCGGCGTAGAAAACGAAGTCGATACGCTGCCCACATGTCATTGATTGGTCTCGCGTTGCTCCTCTGACGTAAGTGGTGAAAAATGATAGTTATCTCAAATGCCCCAGTGTTCTCGCGTCTGTAAGACGTTTATTTCATTGGGCAGTTGACTGGCTCTGTTCGTTTAAAAATACAATAAATCTTATTTTCACGAATGGCGTTTCTCAGGACAGTTGTATCGCGCACTTCTGAGACTCAAATATTTCTAGATAAATAATTACCTCTAACAGGTAAATGGTGTTGCATGAAATGGGTCACGTTAAGTGAAACAGAAACTGAACTGCGTTGAAGTCTTGCGTGTATCCGGATCACGAAAACAAAACGTCCTTCATGTAACTCGTATTCGTATAATCTGCTCTATTCGGCTGCTTCTACTAAAATTCTTATTATATGTCAAACTTTCCTGCAACGTTCAGGATGAAAGGATTGCATCAAGGTCTGTTACATATAAAAACTGTTATTTCAATGATAAAGAAGTACGCGTTTTGGGGGAATAGAAATATCTAGGCATACGAATGTAAAAATAACTATCACAAATTATCTTTTTCGTTTAGTTAATTAAAAATGCTCATTAATTCCATGAAAAATCATTGATTGTCTCAATAGCATGCGTGTAATTAAAATTCAAACGTGCAATTAAAACGACACACCTACCAACCAGAATTCAGAAACGGAGCCAAATCGGGTAATTAAGAAAATATAAGCAAGGTATTTGCAGTCCGCGATGAAACATGAACAAAAATCTTCTTCCCATATTACGTACCTACAATTACTTAAACAAACCAAATGAATGAAACTAAATTGGGGAAGTAAACGTTAAGATAGCTGACGTATGGAACTACATGAAGTATTTAACTTGAATAAATTAAATGCTTAAATGTAAAACATTTTTCTCACGATTACGAATGTAAAAAAATATAAACGTCAGTTGTATTTGCCAGTTCTGAAAAGAACGCTATAGCAAAACTCTGTCAGAGGTGACTAGTTTTTTTCCTCAATATTTATACATGTTGTATTCTCTTTCATACCTGTCTTTCCTTTTCGTGGGAAGTAATGTTTTCTTGCCTTCGTCAGCTTCTAATATTTTATCCGCAATATGTTAAGTACCATTTCTTTACCATAGTTTCCATTTGCAAATACTTTGTCAAAACAAAAACAATGAAAGACCCATTAAAATAGATCTCTTACTACGTCAATACTACGTCATGAAATGCAAGTGTTGGGTGGAAATGATGCGCTTGAATGTTTTTAAATTTTAATTACTCGTAAATGGAAACGAAAAAATATTGAACGTAACATGTGTATAAAGGGCACGTAACATGTGTATTGCACTCATGGTATATTAAAAAACTTGCTCCTATCGTCGCTCGTTGTCTTGAACATACCATTCATGCAAGTATACACCTCTTCATACTCTCAATTCGTTAACTACTGTAATTATTAAAATGCATTATAATTGACACTGTAATATTCACGTATGAAGGACTCTAAAAATCACATTACTCCACATAAATGCTTAAATTTTTTGACAGTAACGGTTTATTTTCACGCTAAACCATTTAAAACGAGCTCCTGGAACATACTTTATTTTAGTAGTCTTGTGGTTTCTAAAAACTTTATTGAACTTTGCCAACTTCCTTCCTTTCACTTACGTGAACGTCGACTCACACATTTTTTTAGTCTTGTACATTTTCAAGACAATCTTAAGAACTTGTTCTCACAAAATAATGATTATGATATGATACGTACGAGTATATTGCGATATTGCCTTACAATTCAATACAAGAATCCTTCTTATGTTATTCATTTTACGTAAAAGAAGAGTAAACATTTTGCCCATCAAATTAATGCAGAAAGAATAAGTGGCAATCAACTAATGAAATAGAAAATCCAAACCCATTAACTAAAATTAATTTTTTTGACATTTTTTCTGAAAGATCGATACACTGAATCGGGAACATTTTGTTTATTATTGTGTGCTTTGCTTGTGATTCATTCAGAATTCTAGACGAACACAATCACTTACAAAATTTTCTCAGCCAGACCAAGAACGATTTTGGGATGCCAGCGTGGATGCCTGAAGGCATGAGAAAGTCCGCGAAATGAAGAGAGAGAAATCATTTCCTGTTGACGCTCTAAACTGACTTCGCAGAAGCAAGGCGTCTCCCCGCAGGATGGCTATTTCTGGGTCTGCGGAGGAGAGTGGGTGACTCCACGGAGGCAGGATCTTCGAGGAAGAGAAACAGGGGGAGCACGGTCCTTGAACAAGGCACACTCTTACTCTTAAGGAAAGCGAGACTAGAATGAACTAGTGTTGCTACAACATGACATTCTTTCTCGTATTATTTTTAACTTTTTCAATTTTATAAAATTCAGAAAGTCCAAGGAAAATAAGACCGTTGCCATTTTAAGAGTCCTTTGCTTTATCCCTGAAAAAAAAGTAAAGAAAAAATTGGAGCCGTTTTTGAAAAAAAAAAAATTTTTACTTGTTTTACTTGTTGGTAAAAAATATTTATCCAAGCAGAAATTACGCGAATACTACTCTTTTTTCAAAAAATTGTAAACAACAGTTTTTAAAGATCTAAATTTTTAGAACAGATCCAAAATATGGAATAAAGATTAATTTACTTTTTACTCACCCTTACATTTTCAGCTACATGCACCACACTTAAGACATACCGGAAGACCGATCAGGAGCTTGTCCCGTCTGGGGTGGTGACAGATATTTGGTTGAGGGAAACTCGTTAGGCGACGGTGTCGGCGTTAGATCTCAACATCAAGCGAGGGAACATCACCGCCACCTCAGCAGGAAAACACGCACTACACTTACGGGACTAACGACCTTAGCAGTTGACGCGCCCAGAATCACCAACCAAACAATCAATCAAAAACCAAGTCAGGTTGACAGCAGGTCAGGTAGTGACAAAAATGCCGTTATGCGAATGGGCTTTAACATTTTACAGAAAGTGCTGTTGTGAAGCTTCTGCTATGGAGGAACTTTTCGAATGTTTTTTGTAGGAGAATACTATAAATGTTAATGCTGAAACATGTAGGTAGGATTCTAACACGTCATGGGAATTACGTTGTTTTATTTCTTCCCTGGCGGTGCGACGAATACAATAATGTGACTACAACAGTTGTAGCACCTTGGCAAAACTGACTGCACCCACTGATTGCACCTTTCAAAATACGCCAAACAACGTCCTTCTTAAATTTCCAAGTTTAAAAATAAACGCTTACTAGATTGCACGCAGTTGTCGAGCAGTCAGTCAACTTCTGGCGTGCATGGGAGCTCAGTAAGCCCATGTAGTGGTTTGGCAACCTTGCGCGAGCAAACGGAGGCAGCTGAACGCGGAGGGAAGAGTTGTCGTGGACCAAGGATCGCGACGTCGTGTCCCGTCTGCCACGCCTCCCAACGGGCCTGTTCGCCACGGACACTTTAGTCAAAGTTAGAGTGCCACAGAAGAAAAAGTGTCGGGAACGAAGAGTGAATGAGTATGTATGTAATGTAAAGAAAGTATGAAAATACCGTCTAGCTACTTAAGCTGCAAGGAAGAAACATAAGGCCGTACACCCCAAAATGAAATAATACTTTCCCGCCTCCTATGGTCTCCATCTGCAGGGTGAACATTAAAAGGGCACAGCTTTGAGACGGAGCGTGGAGATGCGAGAAGCGCGAGTGAGCGCGGGGTGCGTCTTGGGGTGTGCGCAGTTCGGCGCGTCCAGGGGGCGTGCCCGCTGGCCGACCGGCCGGGGCCAGGCGGTGGGAGACCCTATTTCTGGAGGAGTAAACACGAGGGCCCGTCCCGCCACTCCCTCTCGCCGTCCCTGACTCCGCAAGCCGCCGCCGCCCTGCCCTGCCGTACCGGCGCGGCGCCGCGCCACAGCCCACGCCGCGCCGTCGCGTCACCACTGTTTACCCCATCTACGCCGCACCGCGCGTTACCGCACCTGGCCTTGTGTTGTTTGGTACCGCACGTGCGTAGAGTAGAAGTGTACTTCGACCCGGCAAAAGTACACGATAAAATTTATGGGTATTCAACCAATATAACTGCCACATTTACTCAGTACATGTGGGATTTATTATGCATCTCATGCCTGGGTAAAATCAATGTTGTTATTTTTTGGTTTCGCTCTTTCAAAGAGCGATTGTGCGTTGGTTTGGTAACTTGGACGAATGGAAGAATTTTGTAAACTATCAAAAAGCTAAACTGCCTTTTATAATTTACATTCGCTGTACCAATGTATTTATCATTAGTTATTCTTCTTTCAGTTCGATTTTTATTTTATATTAATTAAAATGTGGTTTAGTACATCAATGGTTAAATTTTGTATTTTTATCTACATTACAAGAATTTCAAAAAATGTTTCTCTATGGATTTTTCGAAATTCAAATTTCAAAACTGTTAGTTGACGGCCTTTAGGTGACCTCATCAAAACATTTAAATAGTAAATAAAAACCAATAGAAAGTAGGTAAACAAATAAATGTGAATATTCTCGTTCCATTCGTCATGATTTAATATGCGGGAAACGTCCCCGAGTCAGGCGAATATACAACGCAAATATTTGTAAACGTTGCTTTTTTCTTAACGTTTTTGTAGTAAAAACAACAGTTTTTACTTTTTATTAACTAAAAAAAATAAAATAACTCAAAATAATTAGTAACCGTAACCAAAGTCAATCTCAATTGTTCGTTTAAACTCAGTGACAATGACTGCTCATCTTCTCCGTTCATTGCCCGAGGCGCTTTGAAATTCAATCGTCGAAAGGGCCGGAAAACAAAGTTATGAATATCCTAGTTCGTGATCAATAGACAGAATTGGGGCGCACTACATATAACAATCCACTTATTGCCACAAGTAATAAGATTTAGAGCCGGAATTCCAATCTTACTTTGAACAAAATTATTTTCCTTCGTTTTTCGTAATTCTATTGCGCTGAGTAACGCAGACTCTGATATCGATGTCCCAGTACGTTTCTAAACAGCAAAAGACTTGCCAGACAATGTTCAATCGCGAATTCGCAAATATCACGAGTGATGAAAAAAATGCATAAAACAAACGAAGAAATACACCGTAAAGCAAAATAACGGTCTGGGCAAACTTCTGGTTTCAGGGTAACCATATTCTTGGAACATGTGTTTTTGGCTTTCCTTTTATTATTTTGTAATTTTTAAAGGTATTGTTTTAAAAACATATATTGAGATCATTTTACTTTCTCGTACCTCGTATTGCGTGTATACAGAACTAGAGGTGCTACAGAATGGCACAGACTTTCTCGTAGTTAAGTTTTGGAATTTCCTTGGTGTCGACTGGCTTTACGGTCTTGCCTCATCCTCTTGCCACATATCGCCGCCCAAACAACATTTTTTGACATTTCCTCAACTTTTCAGTTTCCAAATAGTAGAACCGAAATATTCTTTTAAGAATATTAAAGAAGGCTAAAACTTTGTCCCAAATACAAATTTTCATTGAAAAATTTGGAGCCGTTTTTAAGAAAATGTCGTTAAGAGTTAGTGTATTTGCGAAATTTGAAGCTATTTTTCTCAGAAATCTATTGAGTTTTCGAAAAACTGAATTTAAAGTCATTTAAAACACTTACACTCATTATTGCAATAATGTCTATAAATCGATGTAAATGTGCATATTAACGGCGTGAGAGATATTGAAAAAAAATACTTTTGTGTAATTTTCTGAAAAAATGAAAGAATACCCCAAAATAAACTTTACGTCACATTAAATAGTGGCATTACCACTATCGATTGGAATAGTACGAAGAAAAAATTTCGAGCCATTTTTGAGAAAATGATGTTTGAGCGTTTCTAAAAATGCGGAATTTTGAACTCATTTTAAGAAACACCTGTTGAGTTTTCGAGAAACTTTGCTTGACATTATTTAAAGCACATGAACTCATAAATACAGTAACGGGAAGAAATCGCATCTAATGTAAATATTACCGACGTGGGAGACAAGTAACAAAAAATAAATTTTTGAACATTTTGAAAAAGCAAATAATAGAACAATATGTCGTTTATGTTATCGCATAGGGTTTGTTTGGCAACAATCGTACCAAAAGTTTTAAGAAAATACTTGGAGCCGTTTTCAAAAAAATCTTGTTTTTGTAATTTTTTAAAATTGCAAATATTGCATGAAAACTACTAAAATTTACAAAAAAATCTACATGCTCTTAATGAAAGAACTATTTATGAACAACAAATTGCATTTGAAGGAAAAGTCTCGCTTTTCAATATTGTAGTTGCAAGAAGTTGTCGAAAAAATGGATAGTTTTACAATTTCCGAAAATTGAGTTAATCCTGAAAATAAACCCTATGCCACCTTTGTAAGTGTATTCTACTCTACTCATACAAGAAATGTAATGAAAAAATTTGGAGCCATTTTTTAAAAAAAATTTGAAAATGTTCTAGGGCTTCATTTAAAGTCCCCCAAAAAATTAATGATTGTTTTTCAAAATTGCAGAGCTTCAGATCACGCAAAGGCGACAAGAGTTTCTTCAATTTGGAAAAAATCTTACGCACGGTCTAGGCGCTAGGTTTGTTCACATACACCAGACGGACACACAGATGGACGGACAGATTTAGCAACTGGATTTATCTACTTCTTCGTTATCAGGGCCCAGCAATGATTTTTTTTCTGCCGAAAATTCGCCGTTTTGTCGCGCAGCTTTACATAACTTTCTCTACACTACGTACAATATTATTCCGTATATACGTACGTATACGAGAAAGTAACTAGAGTAGCTACAGAATAGCATAGACTTCTCGTAGTAAAGTTTTCTAATTTCCTTGGTGCATACTGGCTTTACGGTGTTGCCTTATCCTCGTGTCAGCTGCCATCTATCGTCACCCAAAGAAAATGTTTTTACATTTTCTCCACTTTTCGGTTTCGTAATTGTAGAACCGAAATATATTTCAAGAATATTAAAGTAAAGTAAAACCTCATCGTAAATAGAAATTTTCATTGAAAAATTTGAAGTTGTTTTTAAGAAAATGGCGATAAAGCATTACTATAAATGCGAAATTTGAAGCTCTTTTTCACAGAAATCTATTGTGTTTTTGAAAAACTTCTTTTAAAGTCATTTGAAGCACTTCCAAATGCAATAATGCATACAAATCCAGTGAAATGTTCATATTAACGGTGTGAGACATATTTTAAAAAAAAATATTTGTGTAATTTTTGAAAAAACAAAAGAATGCATCAAAGTTAACTTTACGTCGTATTAACAGTGCAATTAGCAACAATAGACAGTGCAATTAGCATTATCTATTGGAAACATTTGAAAAAAATTGGAGCCATTTTTTATATAATGGCGTTTAAGCGTTTCTGAAAATCTCGAATTTTTAGTTCATTTTCACAGAAAACCGTTGAGCTTTTGAGAAACTTTATTTGAGATTATTTAAAGCACATTTACTTATAAATAAAATAATGTGAACAAATCGCCTCTAATGTTAATATTACCGACGTGAGAGACAAGCCAAAAATATTACATTTTTGTAATTTTGGAAAAACAAAAGAATAGAGCAATATCGCGTTTATGACATCGTATAGGGTTCATTTGTCACTAACCCTACCAAAAATCAGGAAAAAATTTGGAGCCATTTTTGAGAAAATCTTGTTCTTGTTATTTTTTGAAATTGTAAATATTGCATGTACAATTGCGCGAAAACTACTAAAATTATCAAAACTGTCTACAAGACACTAATGAGAGACGTATTTATGCACAGCAAATGTAATTTGAGGAAAACATTTGTGACTTCAATTTTGTAGTTGTAGGAAGACGCTGAAAAAAAATTCAAACTTTTGCTATTTTCAAAAATTCAGAGTTAACGGTGAAAATCGGACTTAAGCTACCTTTATAAGTGCAGCATATATTTTTGAAGGGTGTGAGGTAAGGTTTGAAAATCTTGAGGGAAGAAATAACACATTTCTTTTTTTATTGTAACATTTTTAATTTTGGCAATAATGACAGCTTCGATTTTTTAAAAGTAATTAGTATTTTTTCCATCGGCATTTTTAAGTTCTGGAAGAGAACTATAAGCATTGGTTTGAACAGGAACTATATGCATTCATCTGGTGTTGATCCTTGAAACAACGGAAAACTATCGATTAGAGCAGGTGTTCACTAGATTTCTCCTCCAGACACGGCTGACCTAACTATGTAGCTAGCGTCGAAAATCCTGCCACCATCGAGACTTCGAGCCCAGGACTTCCCGGTCAGAAGCACTGCGTACATTTGGTCCTAGATTTATTACATTAATATGTGGTCTCATTCCTATTTTCCTGTTTTTTTTTGGAAAGGGTGTTCGACGGACGGATGTTGCGGAAGAAATCAACACTTTCCAGGGAAAAACGTATATTTTCCTAAAAATCCCGACATTCATTCTTGCAGTATTCTATAACTTTATTTGCGTAATATAGTTTATTTCTTGTGTAGTAAACGAGAAAGTAAATCTATCTTAATGAACTTCATGGATTAGGCTCAAAGGCGTATCTGGGTATTCAGGCGCCTATGGCAAGCATAGAATTTGCGTCCCTGTCTGGATACTTCAAATTAGGGTTGTTATTTGTTTTAGCGAGTGTACTGTAAAAAGCGCCCCTTATGAGGTCCGCCCATGGCACGTACTGTCTGTCATACCATAGATACGTCTCTGATTAGGCTTCAAGTCTCAAGTATAGATCTCATGATCTTCCTGTTATCCATTGATTAAATTCTTACGTTTGTTTTATAGTACCACTGCGACAGTACCAGGTTTGTCGCTAGAAAGTCAAAATCTGGAAAAGGCTATCGCGACTTTTAAAAACCTTGAATGACCTCAATAAACCTTTCAAAACAGAGAGATTAATCATTGTCATGAAGTGGAGGTCATGCAGTTTCTATTGCATCCTGCATTTCAGCCTCCACAGAGTTATGTTTTGTTTATTCTATTCAGGTTTATTTCAGCTTGTGCTCTAAGCTCTGAATCAAAACGGTTTCCTCTCTTTCTTATCCGGCTGGTATTAAATATTTCCTAGATCCTGTTTCTTAGTATGCTTTCTACGTTCTTTCCTTTATACACATTCTTCATTATACGACTATCATGTTAATTGTTTGTGATCTAGTCTGAATTATAAACAATGGAAATCATTTTCTAGAATGGTACTTTTTCAAACAGTAAATCCCTGCAAGTGAATGTGTCTGAATTAAACGTTTGATAGCAGTTGTTTCGAGAGCAAATGTGGTTATTGTGTAATAACACGTCTACTTACGTATAGGTCACCTATCGCTGGAATCTGTTTTGATAAAAGCCTTTGTTGTCATGTTCATGAATTTATAATTTACGGTAATCCTCATTAAACATTAGTGAATAAAGTACCAATGTGTATTAGCGTTGAACTATAGTCCTACTGGATTACTGCACATACATTCAATAAAATGAGATTTACCGTTCATCCAATGATACTCTAACAGGCATAAAATTCGCTTTCGACAAGTGAATTCACCGAATACGTACGAACATTAATCCGAGTGATTGATATTATTGTATCATTGTTACTTGAAATCTGAATTATAATTGAAATAGTGATATAATTCATTTCATTTTCTCCTGCCTTTCGTCTTTAAGGTGGGCATTAAAACGTCTAGTTTGAAGGTTGAAAGCTAATCAAGCACCCACAACCATGCCTCTGAGGGGGGAAGGCCGTGCTCCCCCACTGAAAATTTTGAAAGTGCTCCTCATAGCGCTTTGTAATAAAATATTTATCTCCTTAAACATGATTTTTTTTATTTATTTAGTCAAAAACAGTCAAAAACTGTATGTGACGTATGGGGGAGAAAATCATCTGCGCACGCTTTCTTGAGTTTCAGAATCCCTTCTCAACAATTAAACTATTAATAGTTGAAAGATTAATAATAATAATAATAATAATAATAATAATAACAACAACAAATTTAAAAAGCGAGAGATTAACATTTCAAAAACTAGATACTTTCGTTGCCAAATTATAGAAAACTTATTTTTAACGGTAAAGAAACGAACAGACTTGATTTTTCTGTATTGTTAACAAAATAGAAACTCACCCTAAGCTCTACTACCACTACAAGCAAAGGAAAGTTCAACAAAACGTGCGCATAGTGAAGCTACATTTACGTCCAGAAGAAAATCAAGGGGCCATCTCAGCATTTGCTCAATGGATCAGGGAAACTGGACAAAAACCTGATCGAGATGGGGGTCATTGACCCGGAAGTACATTATTTGTTACAGGTTATATTGAGTCTTTTTTTAAAATTATACAATGCAAATGTAAACTAATTCATTATACTATATCTTGTTTTTGTTAAAGTAAACATTATGTTTCTTTTTGGCGATCAGTATAGTCTCTAATTGTATAGAAACAGTTTTGCAGCAGAAAAGATTTTACTTTTAATTTAAATTTGTGTACCAATTTTAATTGTTTAATTTCATCTGGCAATGCATTGTAAAGTAGCGTACATGAATTGTATGTGGATTTCTTGTAGTGAGCTGTTGATACTGACACTTGATGAACATGATTTCTACGTCGAGTATTGTAACTATAAATATCAGTATTACATGAAAATATGTTCCCACCGTTAAGTAAGTCAGTTTTGACAAATACTACAGACTCATAAATAAATAGGCAAGGCAATGGTAAGATTCCAAGCTCAATGAAAAGAGGCTTGCACGGATCACGTGGATGGGATTTTTTCATTATTCGGATAATTTTCGTTTGCAATCTAAATGTCTGGGAACTAAAGGATGAGCTTCCCCAAAATATTATGCCATATCTCAGGCGGGAATGTACATTTGCAAAATATACGCAACGAGCTGCATGAAGGCTGACAGAATTAGAAAGAATTCTGAATGCATAACATAATGAGCTTAATTTAGTGTTTAATTCTGTTATATGTACATTCCATTTGAGGTTTGATTGAATTGAGAGACCTAGAAATTTTGTTACCTTAACATCTGCTAATTGAATATTGTTAATTTTCAATGGATACGATTGCCGATTTGAAACGCAAAATTGCATTGATACCGTTTTTCCTTCGTTAACTATTAATTTATTATTACAAAACCAATTTGAAACTTCTGAAATTATACTATTTATTGTTTCTTATTTGCAAAGAACATTCGTGTCATCGGCAAATAGAACTGTTCTTCCGTTTTTAATAGATGAGGGCATATCGTTTACGTACAACAGAAAGAGGATAGGACCTAAGATCGAACCCTGTGGGACCCCATGTTCAATTGGCAAAGAATTGAAGAGATAAGTAAATAATGTCTTTTCGTGCCAGTACGGTATTTCTACTCTTTGAGATCGATTTTTAAGGTACGAGGTTATCCAATCTAGGGCAATACCACGAATTCCATTAGAAGGTAATTTTGAGAGCAAGATGTTATGGTTAATAACGTCAAAAGCTTTCGAAAGATCTAAAAATATCCCAATGGGTTCTTCATTTTGATCCATTGTTGAAGCAACATCTTTAAGGAAAGAAAAAATGGCAGTTTCCGTAGATTTTGATTTCCTGAAACCGTGTTGTGAGTCTGAAAACGCTTTCGTTTTTCCTGAGAAAAGTTTCCATTCGCGTATAGAAAAGCCTCTCTAATATTTTTGAGAAAACTGACAAAAGAGAAATTGGCCGGTAATTTTGAATTTCATTTTTGTTCCCTTTTTTATAAAGTGGCTTAATTTTTGCTGTTTTGAAAGTATCTGGAAATATTCCTGTGCACAAGGAAGCATTGAAAATGTGAGTTAATGGGTGTATAATGGCAGGTGCACACGTTTTTAATAAACAATCCGGAAATTCATCTAAACCTGATGAATATTTATTTTTTAATTTACTGACTATTCTGAGGATTTCGTTAGAAGAAGTTTCGTAAATAAACATCGTGCCGAAATTTTTTTGGGAAGCATATGATGTTGAATTTTGTGGTTTTAGTCCCTTCGTGAGATCAACCGCAATTCTAGAAAAGTGTTGGTTGAAGAGATTCGCAACTTTTTCTGGATTTCTTGTTTCTCTTTCATTATCCTTTAAAACAACATTCTCTACGAAATGTCGTGATGACGTGGTCGAATTTTTAACGATGTTCCACATTGCTTTAGTTTTGTTTCTAGCGTTCAAAATATCCTCATTATTTTTCATTATTTTTGCCTGAACTATTATTTTCCTTAAAATTCTTTTATATTCTCGGAAGTAGACGTGGAAACCGGGTGATACGTTATGATGTTTAGAAATAAAGTAGAGAGTACGTTTATTTTTACACGATGTTCTAATTCCTTGTGTGATCCAAGTATTACTTTTTCGTGAAATGTTTAATTTTTTTAATAGGAAAGCACGCGTTAAAGTGAAATGAAAGGTTTGAGAAAAATGAATTATATTTTTCATTTGTGTCAATAGCGTTATAAACTGCCTCCCATGATTCTTTCAGCAAGTAGTCCGTAAATAATTTAATGTTAACTTTAGTAAATGCTCTGCACATGCGTGTTTTATTTATTGTGTCAGTATTCGTGTTATTAGTAATTGTAAGAATTTGTGCATCGTGGTCACTGTAACCTAGATTATTCGTTATAACTTCATATCTAGTTGTGGTTTTGTTAATTATAATTTGATCTATTGCTGTTTGTGATTTAAGAGTATTCCGTGTAGGTACGTTCACTGTAATATCTAAATTAAAAGAATGAATTAATTTGAGGAACTGCTCTTTTTCGTGGGATTCGCTCAGAAAATCAATATTGAAATCTCCACATACAACAATGGATTTAAAAGAGAGATTACTAATTTTGTTCAGAGTTTTCTCTAGATTTTCTAAGAAATTGAAATAATCTAAAGCTCGCTTTGTTGGAGGTCTGTAGATGCAAAGTAAGATAATTTTGAGCGTAGTAAGATGCACGACTGTTATTTCAAAAACTTTATCAACTGCATATAAATTGAATTTTGACAAGAAGGTAGAATCAATATTATTTCTTACATAAATACATGAACCTCCGTAAGCAGGGCCTTTATTTGATTCCCTTACTCTACAATAAGATCCTGCAAGGTAAAAACTAGGAATTTGGAGTGTGTTTAGATTATTATGAGATAACCAATGTTCTGTAAAGCAAAGAACATCTATTTGACTGAGATCACACTCTAATGCTGCCTCGATAAAATCAATTTTATTTGAAAGAGATTGCACATTATGATGCATTATTTGAATCTTTTGAATGTACCTACACGGATGCTTTTCTGCTGCATCTGACTGTAATTGCTATTTATTTATCTCATTTTTACCTCGAGTGCGTGGTCGAAGGAAGTATCGTGTCCCAGCAGTGTTAGGAGGTGAGGAAGGAGGGGTTACAGATGTAAGGGAATGAATAATGGGAGAGGTAGTACAAGGATTTCAGGGGATAAGGTAATTGGGTCCAAAGGGGTTCCGGAGGATGGAAGAGAACTAGGAGATGTAGGTGGGGATGAATCTTGGATAGGATACTGCTGAGGTGTAAGGATGTGTTTGGCAAGTTCGCTACCGAGTGCATGTTTTCCGACAAGGTTCAAGTGAAGACCATGCCGGGTGAAGTGTTTTTCTGAGAGAAAGTTAAGCTCAAATAATTTAACATGTGTGCTTCTCAGATGCAGTTTTAATTTGTTGTTTGCGTGTCTAATTTCTTTGCACAGTGTTGGTTTGTTGTACCAGAGTCGAGGGCAGAGTCGAGATTGCAATGTTTGTGTTTTGGGCGGCACGTTGTAGTTTGTCAACATATTGCTCAGGTGAAAGTGACCACCCAAATTGATGTCATTCTGCCCTCCTATGATGATGACTGTATCCCGTTTGGTGAGAGTTTTTGTGTGGGTGTCCAATTCACTGATCACGTCGGCAAACCTCCCGTTAGGTTTAAACACACACATGACAGAGAAATTGGATGGGAGTTTCCCACTGTGCAGGGAGGAGATCTGTCGCCCATGGCTATCTGCTAAAATTAATACCTTTTTGGTGGGCTCAGTGGGAAGGTCCTTGTTTACTTGTGGGCCAGGTTGCGCAACTCTACGTGTCTTTGTTTCTTTGCGCTTGCTAGCCTGTTTGCGTCGGTTTGTGGGTGGACGTGTCGATGATGGGAGGGGGTAGTGAGGATTGGGAAGGCAAGGAAAATCATTGTCATAATCTAACACAGCAAATCTGTTTTGAGTCATGATTGGTTGTGATGATTGTGTTTTTGCTTTCGCGGATGGACGGTTGAAAGTTTCTGCGGTGTTGCCAATTGTTGTCCAACCGTCTGAGTTTTGAACGACCTCTTCGAGCCTTCGGATATGTTCATCTAAATTATTGTTTACGTGTGTGAAGGCTTTCAGAAGGTCGGCTTTGAGAGTGTACAGAGTAGAAAGTGTATAACGAATAGTAGCCATGTCACGAATGCGTATCAAAATGCGTGGCAAAAATGAGAAAAAATAAATAGATGAGAAATCAGATGTGTAAAAATGTTTCCTAAATTATCCTTTTAATTTACGTGTATTAAATTATTTAATTTAAGTTACGTATTTATTTAAAAAATAAAAGAAATGTGATTCTAATTCATATTTAAATGTTATTGGTTAATTGCGAGTAGAGTTGAGTGTGTTTACGTTAATAGATCTACGCTGCAAACTAATAAATACAATTAGATTACTATACTTTACCTCTTTAAAGGCCACAAAATTCACCACTTTGATATTCGTGAATTTGAAAAACAAGGTTCAAGTTTTTCCGTTACTGTTATAGACGAAACTTTGAATTTTGATGTTTTTCACAATTATCACAACACTTTCACTAGTTGTTTAACCCTTTACGCAAATCTAAATTTATTTGTACAGTAAATATGTATTAGAAGTCTTTGAACACGTTTAAATGCACGTTTGTCCGTTACGCTGTCTTTTAAACCAATAACTATTTACTTCTTTTCCACTGCTTCGGACAATATAAATATCTTTCAGCGTTTCTGTAACAAGTAAACAAGTAAAGAAAACAATTTAAAAACAAAAGGTACCTGAAAGATGTAAGAAAGTACTCAAAAATTAGTAAAATATTGGATCACAGCCCGAGCACGTCAGTCACGCAAGGAAGCAGGCAACCAAATTTAATTTAATTTCTCATTTCCCCATTTTCGGGGAGAATTGATACACGACGTTTGAAGAAGTGTCTCTCCAAACCGTCCGGAAACCATGTAAATTGTTCAACCTAAATCAATTCTATTTATTAATCAACTGTGTTAACTAATTATATCATTATTAAACCTATAATTTACTTTTCATTGTAGCATGTTTCATTTATTTCCTATGAAATATGTAATAGGTAATAAAAATGTTTAGTGGAAAAGGGGGCCCAAGAGGGGCAGAAATGTAGTAGAGTTTGAGAATGAGCACGCCAATGGAAGCAGCAAACCTCTTCAACAATTGACATGGAAAGATGAATCATTAACATGAATGAATAAATGTACGAAAAGTACTTAAGATACGCAGAAATAAAAAAGGGAGCATGAAAAAGATTTATACCTGAAGTAAAACTTAATCGTCTCGCCTTTACCGGCATTTTTATTTCTATTCATATTCAAATGCCCCTGATACCGTATCTCATAATTAGTCTAATATCTGAAATTATATGACATTATTTTGAATAATCGCACCGTATTTCCCGATCGTGCTCCCTAAAATCCAGGAAGCAAAATAAGTGCACTGTTCGTTCCGATTTATGAGGTAAAGGCCTTACGGCATTCTCGTTACACGTAACTTTCAAAACACGAGAATTTATAGTGATCGAGGGACCGTGTACACTCACTCAAGTTCCTTGTTGTTATTTCTCAAGTGTCTTGTTGCTATTTCCGGGTATTTTCGTTTATTGCTATTAGTCTTGTTTCTGTTTGTCTTTATTATTTGCGGTCAGGGAGACTCATGTAATAAAGGTCCTGCTATCTAATTTTCTAAGGCTAAAAAAAAAATTAAAAAAATAAAATAAAAAAAATCGGAAAACAAAAATTCAAAGGAAAGAATGTAAATACAGAATGCAAAGGTAGAACAGAACATCTCCAACGACAAAGGGATTTTGAGAATTTTACTTTTGAGAACTCGCGGAAATTGAAAGAAAGGAAGTTAGTTAACAAGCAAGTGGTTCATGAGTAGGAAAATCGCTTTTCCAGCCCACTCCTTTGTCAGAAGAGGACATTTTAAAATGGTGCTGTCACTCAAACCGTACTTCTCGTTCATTTTCAAAGAAAAAGACCTTTCACTTAGAATACTGATTCACCGATCTGCTTACCTTCAGGCGTACAGATGTCCACGGATACACTTCGCTTAGTGTTTTTCGATAAAAAAAAAAACAGCGAAAAAGGAGGGTGTGAATGGCAGAAAGAAAAATTCTCAAGCATGTACATAAAACAGCGTAGTAAAATATTTCCATTACTGGGACATCTACATCATGTTCAGAATTATATTTGGCCTGCTCTAATTTGATGTGTAATTTGTAAAAACTGGATTATTGTTCGACGTAAAAATAATTTTGCTGAATATTTTTAAATTAATTTGTCTCTTTCTGTTTTTAGGATTTCATAATCTTGAAACAGTTACCTTACATTAAAAAATATCCGTTTATTCTCACCTAATGAAGGAACTAACAAGGGACCTTTCAGTAGGTGTTTTCTACAGATTCATTAATTGTATGTGTTGTGAAAAAAGCTGCCATCACGCACTGGAAGGTACTGAAAAATAAAACACCAAAATTCCACACTTTTCACGACGCAAATCGTCGTTCCCGTAGGGTTTATGCAGCCCCTCCTATTCTGAGCGAATGTCCGCCGAGGGAACATGAGTTCAAACGGGCACGAATTCCAATTCAGGGCAGCGAAACACTAAGCTAATGACATTGCCCGCCCTTGACAAGCCCGCAATGCACGAGGCGCAGCGCCTATTTTTCTGTGTACTAGATTTCGACATTGAGAAACACAAAACCAATGTGATTACAAATTGTGCCCGAGGCATGTAAGTACTGTTAACATTGTAACATGCCAATCTTCTATTATTTTTGATAGACACATAATGATGATTCAATTGAATACGTTTGTAGAACCCCACAATTAAGTTATTTTCATCATGATCCATTCTAGTGACACCTGGTGAATTATCTCCAAAATAATAATACCTATAACTATCATTGTTTCGTTCTACAAGACGGCTCTGAACGACTCGGAAGCCAATGATTGCTTGATTTATATTATTATAATCAATGAGCAAATCAGCGTCTTCTGGCCCGATCATACCCACCTTGTCGAGTACGCAATTATCATTAGGTGATGAAGCTCGGTTTTTGCTGAAATAGCAGCATTTTTTTAAATAAAGTCTGAATACGTTAGAAATTTAAAAAATTGAAATTTAATTGAAATGATCGAACTATATACTCGTAAATTTTAATTGATGTATAGATTATTCGACTTCAATATATTCGATTTCATTGTCCAACTCAGGAAGCTCATCCTATATATTCCCCGAAACAAAACGTTATATGCCCAAATGCGTTTAAAAAACGTTATTATGCCAAAAAAAAAACACATGGGAAATAGAACCAAGCTGTTTTAATATCTTCGTACATTCTGCGATACCACCATTCAGGTCTCACCGGCTCCTGCATACGCCCATTTCCTTGCACGCGTCTATGAACCGGAAAGTTGAATTCGCGACGCGCCGCGGGCGGGCAGGCAGAGCATGCGCAGAAATAACTTGGCTAAATCCGCGTTCATGCGCCACCCGAGTTTGTCGCAGAGGGATCGGGCGCGACCTGCGAAATATTTTTATCACTGAAGGTACATCCGGGTCACATCAGTGCCTTGCGTAAGCGGAATCTTCAATGAGCTTCTCTTTTAAATTCTTCACGATCTTGGAGGTATAAAATTAAATTTAAGCATATTTTGTGGCTTCGCGCTAGAACGATGTTATTTCTGATTTTCCTGGCGGTACTTAAGTATACAATATTTATATCGTCGCATTTCGGGATACAAATTTCTCCGTAAAAGTGATAGAAGGAATTCTTTATCTCTAAACAAAAGTGTAGTGGCCGTACCGGCCCATCCTGAAGCTGTCGTCTTCCATCTACCACTATCTAATTCTATATATTGTGATTCTTCGGTTTATTTATCCAATATAATTTAACACAATCTTAAATGTTGTAAAAAACAGTAACCTCTCTTGAAACTACCTTTGGAAGGGTAATTTCATACCTTTGATTTAAATGGATTCTCCTTTCTAGATCGTAGTGTTTCCCGCTAAGTATACACGCTATTGATCGTAGTGTAAAACAGTGTGCTCATATTTTTTATAGTTTACTTCTCGCATGTTTTTATCTGAAAATATTACATTCAATAAAATATCAATGATCGTTTTTAAGAGACGATTATCTCTAACAAGAAAACCTACACATTTCAAAGTCTCGATCAGTGTCGTCCAATTGCATTCCGCGTTCAGGTTTTCCTCACATTCTCTTTTCAGTTAATCTCCTTTTACTTTCTCATATACGTACGTATATACGAGTATATATGAGTCAAAGCTCTTCGATTTTGAAAAACATTCATTAATTTTTGGGGATTCTTTACATGAAGCCCCCCGGACATTTTCAAAATTTTCTCAAAAAACGACTCCAAATTGTTTCTTTAAATTTCTTGCAAGAATAGAGTAAAATACGCTTACAAAGGTGGCATAGGAGCGATTTTCACGGTTAACTCCAAATTTTCGAAAATTGCAAAAGTTTGAATTTTTCAGGCGTCTTCCTATTACTACAAATTTGAAGATAGAGATTTTTCCTTCAAATGGAATTTGCTTTCCGTAAATAGTTCTTTCAATAAGGTCATGGCGATTTTTTTAACATTTTACTAGTTTTTGTGCAATAGTGCCTGCAATATTTGCAATTTAAACAAATAACATGAACAAGATTTTCTCAAAAAACGGCTCCAAATGTTTTCTCTACATTTTTGATAGGAATAGTGCCAAACATACCCTATACGATGACATAAATGCCATATTGCTCTATTCTTTTCTTTTTTCAAAAATTACAAAAATGTAATTTTTTTGTACTTGTCTCTCACGTCGGAAATATTTATATTAGAGGTTATTTCTTTACATTACTCTATTTATGAGTACATGTGTTTAAATAATGTCAAATAAAGTTTCTCGAATCCTAAACAGTTTTCTGTAAAAATGTACTAATAAATTCTGCATTTTCAGAAAGGCTCAAACGTCATTTTCTCAAAAATGGCTACAAATTTTTTCTTCAAATTTTCCCAATGAATTGTGATAATTGTACAGTTTAATGTTAAGTAAAGTTAACTTTGGTGTATTCTTTTGCTTTTTCAAAAATTACACAATTGTACTTTTTTTCAAATATCTCTCACGCCGTTAATATGCACATTTCCATCGATTTGTATACATTATTACATTTGTGAGTGGATGTGCTTCAAATGACTATTAAAGAAGTTTTTCAAAAACTCAATAGATTCCAGATTCAAATTTCACATTTACAGTAATGCTTAATCGCCACTTTCTTAAAAACCGCTGCAAATTTTTCAATGAAAATTTCTATTTGGGACGAGGTTTTACTCTTCTTTAATATTTCTTTGTATGTATCGGTTGTACTATTAGGAAAGTAAAAAGTTGAAAAAATGTCAAAAAATGTACTTTGTGCGACGATAGATGGCAGCTGGTCAGAGAATGTAGCAAGACCTTAAAGCAAGACCACACAAATAAATTAGAAAAATTTGCTACAAGGAAGTCTGTGCCATTCTGTAGCACCTCTAGTTACTTTTGGCTCTGAAGGCAGCCTCAGTCATCCTGACTGTGCACGGTGGGCAACAATCTCAAAAAGCTGGCCATAATATGAGTAGTCAATTTATACCAAAGTTAGTATGTAAAGGTTATCGAAGTTGGAGATTAAGAATATGACATCAAAAAGTGAAAAAACAAAATGGCGGATATAAGAAGTTGGGCAAATGTTGATAAAAGTCATTTCATACATATAAAAATTTTTTTTGGGCATTAACGAGGTTTCTGATAAGATTATGAGTTCAAAAGTTAAAAAAACATCAAAATGGTGAATCCAAGATGACGTACAAAAATTGTTATA
Organism: Teleogryllus occipitalis; assembly: GCA_011170035.1. NCBI lineage: Eukaryota > Metazoa > Arthropoda > Insecta > Orthoptera > Gryllidae > Teleogryllus > Teleogryllus occipitalis. The sequence goes on from BLKR01000408.1 coordinate 297,708, forward strand.
AGTCAGTGTTTAATATGAAAGTCAATAATTAGAGAATGTTGAAGTTAATGATTAAAATATCTCAAAAAGTGAAAAGCTCGAAAACAGGACCAAGTAGAGAATAGAAGATGGTGTAAATTACAAAAAACAAATTATTTAACTATACAATTATTCATTTAGTAAATTGTCTGTAACTATAAATAAAGTTGTCGTTTTCCTCTTCTTTTTCATTACTACATTATCTTCTCTTTCTTCTGCTTCTTCAACTGAATCGTCATCAAAGACTGGTTCCTCATCATCTGCATCGAAATCTTCATAATCTTCCGCCACAGGAACTAAAAGCATGCAGCAGAGACGATTTACTTGGGATTTAAACTTTTCTATCGAATTTAATCGTTTAATGCCATCTGGCAAAGTGTTGTAAAATAATGTACCCTCTCCCTCAGAAAAAATGTCGTTCAAAATTCTATCTTCCACACCGCGCCGACAAACTTGGACACCCCTCGGCCTGGGGGAGGGCAGGGGGAGGGACGCGTTGACCAATCACTAGCAGGTAGAACCACTGTTGTCTGTGATTGGTGCAACATCCCAAGGGGCAGAAAGAACGCAGTCTCAGGGGGAGGGGACTAGTTCGTTTACGTACGAGACGGAAATATCGTCATATTTCCCTGCCGAAGGAGGTAGTTTGCCTGCGCGTACGCCACGACGAAAAAATTATTTCTAAGCGGGGTTTTCCGTCCAGAATGATTGTCTATAGACCAGTAAATATTTATCATTTTAGCAAAATTTATTATAACTTTTAGTAATCGATTTGTAACTCCTGACAAACTGCTATTTTGAGATATTCATTTCAGGCACAATTTGCGGAGCCTTCCCGGCCGTTCTAACGCATATTTCGAATTTGTTTATAAAATTATAAATTGTTGCAAAATTGTTAATTCGCTGTTTTTGGTTCTGGGACATCGGGAGACTCTCCCCACTTTAGATTTGCAAAATTTGGAAATTGTTTATAAATTTGCAATTGTTGCAAATTTGTTTATTGTCTAATCTGAATGGCGTTTAAATGTGATGCAAAATTCCGGAATCCGTTCGGTGCTATTATATCTCGTTCTCGAGATATATGTAATTGTTTATAAGAAATTAACATCTTAGTAGACCCCATTTGTTTGCGCTTAATTCATTCGCGCTAGCAGAATAGCGTGGGATGGGCATACTGAAAAAACAGTTCTCCAATGCCGCGCTTTTGCCTGCCACATACGCTTAAAATGCACTTGCTTGTAAACAAATTCTGTGGCCAATTTAATTATGCTAAATTCGTATTTTTACGGCGAGTATGAGCATAACTTTTATTTGGTTTTTATATTCTCTTTTAAGTCCTACAATTTGCAAGTCGATATATTTATCAAATAGGAAAGAAATTGATTATAAAAAAATATTTTTCAAGGTGCATTACGCCCAAACAATTGTTTCTGTTTTTCTATCAAAGGGGTGTTGAGCAACCGAATAACTGTATTATTAATTTTTTAAGTCCCCTGTTAACACCGAGAGTCAGAAACTATTTGTTCCTCTTGTTTAACCATTACCATTAAAAATAGGGAAACATATTGCTTAGCTGTTTGCTATAAACTGCACTGGATTGGATGAAGGTAGTGTTAAGGTTTTCAAATACAGAAATATTCAATTTTGTGTTTTGAAAGATCACATGAGTAGAATCACACATCACAATATTTACACAAGTATAGAAATTTCTAAATAAACGTATATAAACTTTAAGTTAATATTTTCAATTCAATTTATCATTGCTTTCTAAAACTGTTAATTTGATGATTTCATTGTATAATATTCAAATCAGAGCTTTATCTGCTAAATCTACGCATTGTTAATACATATTTTTAAACAACATTAATATATTTAATATACATTTAAAAGGTTTTTAGATTGGCGAACGTTTCAATGAAATTTCATGAATTCCTAAATGCTTGAAAATAAATACTTGTAAAATTAAATAATTGTAGCGTGTAAAAATATAACAAAATCACGTATTTGGTAAAACGAGTTGATATCACTAAAAGAAAGCAAAACAGATGTTATAACAATTCAAAGAGATTTAGCGTTTGTTTACAGTTTAGTAAATATCAATGCACTAGCATTTCTCAGTGAAAATACGAGAACGAACTTGGTGGTCAAGTGATATGACCTTCCCAACACAGACTACATTTCAGTATCGTCAGAGTTCGAAGGTGGTTTGTTGGCCGCCATTCTACGAATCTATCAAAACCTTGAATTTTGCACGACCATCTGTACAGCGAGAACGTAGCGGTTTATTAAACGGAAACGGGCCATTCGAGGTATCTAATGTGCACTCTTTGAAAACGTTTAACCATTATAAACTATCCCTAAGAAAAATATCAAATAAACAATGTTAAAGGTCACCAGCTTAACATTGTCTTTACTATTTGAATGTTTTCAACATCCCCAAAACCAACAGAAAACCCATGTTTTTACAGGTTATTATAAAACCAATTCAATAAATATAAGCATTTATTCACGTTATTATTTTTAAAACACTCAAATATCTACGATGTTATTTGATTCATGTCTTCATCGAAGATCTGAGATTAAAAAACTGATAAGCAGAGAAAATTAAAGTAATTTTGAGTGATTGATGAAGTTGAATGATCAAACGAAAAACAATGTTTCTTGCTTTATATAATGCTATCGTGTTTAACAGACATGTAATTACATGTGATACCTATATTTAAACATCCAAACTAATGAAAATTTTCAAAATTAAAATCTTCAATAAAACGTTGATTCATCAGCAAGGATTATATTATTAAATACTTTTTTGAGATTCATGTGCTCCTGTGTGAATAACGTAGTAAACGTGATTCGTATGATCCAGTTTCTCAGAATAATACAAAACCTGCTAGACACATACACTAAACATAATAGTTGTCAAATAGTTATTTACGACATGAGTATCATAAGATATCTTATTACAATACGAAATTGGAGAATTATCAAACAAGACTCTTTAGACGAAATTGTTAACCAATTGAATATTGTAATATAATGTTACCATTTGAATATCATAGAAAGTAAGACGCAATTTGTCAAAATTCATGTGAACTATAATTTTTCTTTAAATTTTACTCCTTATCCTGCGAAAGATGTGTGACAGTACTTATGTTAACAATTATACTGCCATGGGTTTAATTAATTAGTTTTCAGTACGCAAATTATTGTTTTTGGTTTTAAAGAAGCATGGATATACAGAGTATCGGGGAAGGAAACGTCGAAAGTTTGAAAAACGCTGTTTAAACAATTTTAATCATACTTTGTCTAATAAACTACATAGATATTTTGAATGGCTGAGCTGCAATAAACACGCAAATTTTGGTTTGAAAATATGATTTCTACGCAAAACTTTGCATTCTAGAATCATGTATACACCCCAGAAACATGTAACATGTTTATTATTAACAATATAGTTTTTTGTGCTTTTGAGATAATACTGTTGGAAAAAAATTTTAAAAAACAGTAGCCCTCCAAAGAATAAGGAAGCGGTTAGACCCAATAGCAGCAATCATTACTAGTGAAGAGTGGATCATTACTAGGAAAGAGTGGAGTGTTTAATTTACATTAATTTAATATCTCTTTTTAAAAAGAGATTTCATGAAACAAAAATCTCTAGCGTTAATATTTCTTTTCGACCATGTTAATAGGTATTTGTTCGCAATTTTCGAAAATTCAGATCGTTCGCCCAAAATTGAACGTACGCCACTTTTAAACATCTTGTGCTTCGAGGAATAGATTTACAGAAAAATTGTAGCTCTTTTTGAGGAAATTATGTAAATATGATGGGGTTTGGTGTAAAGTACCTTCAAAATTAAAAGATTAGTTTCAAATTCGAAGATTCGTAATATTAGCCAGATCGTTCAAGGAATATCCATTTTGGTGAAAATCGTGTTTACTTTAGGCTCTAGAATTACTCACACGAAGACGGATTCACAAAGAGGTTTTTTGGAAAATCACTTTTCCGGGTTCAAAAAACAAGCGTTTTGACAGCCTTGTGTATAGAAAATAAAAGAACAATACCAACAATCCACTTTTTTCGAACTAGCTACTTACAAAACGTGTTTTCTGTGAAAATTTCGACACTTCCTCCTACAGCATTACGTAACTCTCTTTACACGTGGAGGTAAAAATATTCCAGCGTTACTGGGATTTGAACTCGGATCCCTGTAGTCCGTAGGTCTGGCTCGACCGCACTGTGCTATCACAGATATATCTCAACACGCTGTCCAAGCACACTTATTACGAAAAGAATAGTTACGTGATATTCATTGCACTTAGATTTTTTATTAGAGGAATGTTCTACATGTTTAAAAGGTATCAAATTCGCAATAAGAATTTAAACGATTACAACCCACGCAACTACATAGCTCATTTTACTTAGAAATATTTTCAACCAGAAGCCGTGGTTTTTAGAACCCTCTGTGGAAGTCGTTGCCGGGCTTATCTTTCGGCGACTGTGGCCAAGGTTGAATTACGTCACAGATGAAAGTTGCGATAACGCTAGAGCTCAACACGGGCGCTTGCAGACGTTCTGAAGCCAGAATCGCAATAGGGGCATATTTATACGTGATTCTTAAAGACATTAACACACTAAAATAAGTAGTGGCGCCTCAAAACACATGCTTTATGTGATATTTATAATGGATACGAATGATTATAACTATACAATTAACCGCAAAATTGTTTCTACCCGCAAAAATTATTCGCCGTGGATGAGATTCGATCTTACGTGCCTAAGCTTCTCCAACAGTGCGCTTACCTGCTATACCACAGAAACTCTTATAACTTTTGTCTCTCACAAAGATGATTTTAAAGTGTCATGTATCACAGATTTGACTAAAAAGAACGTGCGGCGTTTAGATGCTTGTGTTAACTACAGACGGACAGACAGACGCCAACATGAGATCTACACCATTCTCTTAAACGTTCTTGAGATTATGGAAAAAAATTAATCAAAACCGATGACGCCGCTTTTGAGAAAATTTTGAAAATATCTCTCGGGCTTTATGTAAAGTACCTCCCAAAATTAAAATATCGGTTTCGAATTAATGGGACCGTGATATCAACAAGATCGATTGGGTATTATCAATTTTGGACAAAATCGGTTGAACAATTTAACCCCTAGCGTTGTTCGCAGACGAAAGACTGATAGACAAACGTTTTGCCGTCATTCAATTTTTCGGTAACAACGATCCACAAAACATGAATTCTGGCTACACAACGCGTTAAAGGATTTCCTCCTAAATTTAGCAAATAAATTTATTCACTTTTTCGTTACCAGGATGGGACGGTTTTTAAGCCGAAAATTCGCCGTATTCTGGTGCACGATTACAACACCTTTTCTTCTTACGACAGTAAGTGCGAGAAAGTAAAAATCAATAAAAACATTTAATCCTTTTTTCCACCCCCATTTCCGTCTTCCTAAAGGCCTAATAAAATAGCCTGTCCAACATAAAATGTATTAACCCCTATGTTATTTTTCCTAGTTTACCAATCCCTGTCTCAGTACAGGGGAGTGGAGGCAAAACTAGGAGAAGAAAAATCCCACACCACTAACACCTGGCTGTAGAGTCCCAACTGGGACAGGCAGCTGAAGAGAGCATCAACCTCAGAAGCGTCGGCAATGAGCGCAACAATGGATGCTGTGGGCAGCAACAATTGACGCTGCCAAAATTGGACACATATTTGCTTATCAATTCCTGTTAAAATTGTTTTGTTTTCAGTTAGCATTGCTGTGATTAAATGTTCTTATAAGTCTTGTTTATGGACCACTAATTCGTGTTTCGAATACATAAAATTATTTTTGCCCGATCTCAAGATATTCTAAAATAATTCTTAAATATTATATTTTCTTTTAAATGATGACCTACAAGTACAACCAAACAAATCATAGTTAGTCTCTTCATAAATAATTAAGAAATTAAACAGTTATTGATGCCCCGGAAAGCAGTAAGCCCGCTAAAACATTTCATTTTCGCTGCGAACTCTATTTCAAAATGTATTTTAATTTGCTGCTTTAGTTAGTGAAAAAGGTAAAATAATTTGAAAAGTAAATGAATGAATACTATTATAAATACGTATTGCCTAATGCATATCTGCGTGTATATATATATATATATATATATATATATATATATATATATATATATATATATATATATACACACACACACACTTCTCGACTTTAAACTCGATTACAACATTTTATTGAACGTAGATATATTCTAACATTAACGTTAAGTAAATAAAGGCCGGTATTACACTGTAAAAGATCTTTGTCAAAGATATTTTATAAAAGAAATATGACAGTGTAATAGCCAATATTTTATAAAAGATTTCTTTTAGAAAATTTCTTGGATAAATGTAGTCTCCGGCTTCCAACTTTTATCATATTTGGTAACATGGCGTCCGATATAGGGGTATTGCTCCAACCAAAGTCATAATTGCTGAGTGCGAGTAATTAGAATGTTTATATAATACTGTCCATCCGAACTACAAAAGTAAAACCAAACGAATTAACGTTTGTAGGACACATTTTCCCGGGAAGTGGAAAATATGGTGTTTGGAAAATGTTCAGTTCAGGAAGATAATTTTTTTAAACTTCCCTATCAGAGGACAGAATTTTGAAAGAAGGAAGAACGACAAAGAAAATTGAATGTTTTCTCATCCATCCTCAAATAATTCTTCATTTCGAAGGTCTTTAATCAATGCTTCACAATGTGCGACCCATAACCTCACCATGGCGTTGTTCTAAAGCCTCACCCTCAAACGTTTTCTTATTTACCTTTTCACTAACTAAAGCAGCAAATTAAAATACATTTTGAAATAGAGTTCTGCAGCGAAAATGAAATGTTTAGCGGCTTACTGCTTTCCGCATCAATAACTGCTTAATTTCTTAATTATTTATGAAGAGACTAATTATGATTTGTTTGGTTGTACTTGTAGGTCATCATTTAAAAGAAAATATAATATTTAAGAATTATTTAGAATATCTTGAGATCGGGCAAAATAATTTTAAGTATTCGAAACACGAATTAGTGGTCCATAAACAAGACTCCCAGAACATTTAATCACAGCAATGCTAACTGAAAAAAACAACAGTTTTAACAGGAATTGATAAGCAAATATAAAAAAGTCCACTTTGGCAGTCAATTGTTGCTGCCCACAGCATCCATTGTTGCGCTCATTGCCGACGCTTCTGAGGTTGATGCTCTTCTTCAGCTGCCTGTCCCAGTTGGGACTCTACAGCCAGGTGTTAGTGGTGTGGATTTTTCTTCTCCTAGTTTTGCCTCCACTCCCCCGTACTGAGACGGGGATTGGTAAACTAGGAAAAATAACATAGGGGTTAATACATTTTATGTTGGACAGGCTATTTTATTAGGCCTTTAGGAAGACGGAAATGGGGGTGGAAAAAGGATTAAATGTTTTTATTGATTTTTACTTTCTCGCACTTACTGTCGTAAGAAGAAAAGGTATTGTAATCGTGCACCAGAATACGGCGAATTTTCGGCTTAAAAACCGTCCCATCCTGGTAACGAAAAAGTGAATAAATTATTACAATTTAGGGGAAACTTTAACGCGTTGTGTAGCCAGAAATCATATTTGTGGATCGTTGTTACCGAAAAATTGAATGACGGCAAACGTTTGTTCATTCGCCTGTCTGGCAGAACAACGCTAGGGGTTAAATTGTTCAACCGATTTTGTCCAAAAATTGATAATACCCAATCGATCTTGTTGATATCACGGTCCCATTAATTCGAAACCGATATTTTAATTTTGGGAGGTACTTTACATAAAGCCCGAGAGATATTTTCAAAATTTTCTCAAAAGCGGCGTCATCGGTTTTGATTAATTTTTTCCATAATCTCAAGAACGTTTAAGAGAATGGTGTAGATCTCATGTTGGCGTCTGTCTGTCCGTCTGTAGTTAACACAAGCATCTAAACGCCGCACGTTCTTTTTTAGTCAAATCTGTGATACATGACACTTTAAAATCATCTTTGTGAGAGACAAGAGTTATAAGGGTTTCTGTGGTATAGCAGGTAAGCGCACTGTTGGAGAAGCTTAGGCACGTAAGATCGAATCTCATCCACGGCGAATAATTTTTGCGGGTAGAAACAATTTTACGGTTAATTGTATAATTATAATCATTCGTATCCATAATAAATATCACATAAAGCATGTGTTTTGAGGCGCCACTACTTATTTTAGTGTGTTAATGTCTTTAAGAATCACGTATAAATATGCCCCTATTGTGATTCTGGCTTCAGAACGTCTGCAAACGCCCGTGTTGAGCTCTAGCTTTATCGCAACTTTCATCTGTGACGTAATTCAACCTTGGCCACAGTCGCCGAAAGATAAGACCGGCAACGACTTCCACAGAGGGTTCTAAAAACCACGGCTTCTGGTTGAAAATATTTCTAAGTAAAATGAGCTATGTAGTTGCGTGGGTTGTAATCGTTTGGGTTCTTATTGCGAATTTGATACCTTTGACACATGTAGAACATTCCTCTAATAAAAAATCTAAGTGCAATGAATATCACGTAACTATTCTTTTCGTAATAAGTGTGCTTGGACAGCGTGTTAAGAAATATCTGTGATAGCACAGTGCGGTCGAGCCCGACCTACGGACTACAGGGGTCCGAGTTCGAATCCCAGTAACGCTGGAATATTTTTACCTCCACGTGTAAAGAGAGTTACGTAATGCTGTAGGAGGAAGTGTCGAAATTTTCACAGAAAACACGTTTTGTAAGTAGCTAGTTCGAAAAAAGTGGATTGTTGGTATTGTTCTTTTATTTTCTATACGCAAGGCTGTCAAAACGCTTGTTTTTTGAACCCGAAAAAGTGATTTTCCAAAGAACCTCTTTGTGAATCCGTCTTCGTGTGAGTAATTCTAGAGCCTAAAGTAAACACGATTTTCACCAAAATGGATATTCCTTGAACGATCTGGCTAATATTACGAATCTTCGAATTTGAAACGAATCTTTTAATTTTGAAGGTACTTTACACCAAACCCCATCATATTTACATAATTTCCTCAAAAAGAGCTCCAATTTTTCTGTAAATCTATTCCTCGAAGCACAAGATGTTTAAAAGTGGCGTACGTTCAATTTTGGGCGAACGATCTGAATTTTCGAAAATTGCGAACAAATACCTATTAACATTGTCGAAAAGAAATATTAACGCTAGAGATTTTTGTTTCATGAAATCTCTTTTTAAAAAGAGATATTAAATTAATGTAAATTAAACACTCCACTCTTTCCTAGTAATGATCCACTCTTCACTAGTAATGATTGCTGCTATTGGGTCTAACCGCTTCCTTATTCTTTGGAGGGCTACTGTTTTTTAATTTTTTTTCCAACAGTATTATCTCAAAAGTACAAAAAACTATATTGTTAATAATAAACATGTTACATGTTTCTGGGGTGTTTACATGATTCTAGAATGCAAAGTTTTGCGTAGAAATCATATTTTCAAACCAAAATTTGCGTGTTTATTGCAGCTCAGCCATTCAAAATATCTATGTAGTTTATTAGACAAAGTATGATTAAAATTGTTTAAACAGCGTTTTTCAAACTTTCGACCTTTCCTTCCCCGATACTCTGTATATCCATGCTTCTTTAAAACCAAAAACAATAATTTGCGTACAGAAAACTAATTAATTAAACCCATGGCAGTATAATTGTTAACATAAGTACTGTCACACATCTTTCGCAGGATAAGGAGTAAAATTTAAAGAAAAATTATAGTTCACATGAATTTTGACAAATTGCGTCTTATTTTCGATGATATTCAAATGGTAACATTATATTACAATATTCAATTGGTTAACAATTTCGTCTAAAGAGTCTTGTTTGATAATTCTCCAATTTCGTATTGTAATAAGATATCTTATGATACTCATGTCGTAAATAACTATTTGACAACTATTATGTTTAGTGTATGTGTCTAGCAGGTTTTGTATTATTCTGAGAAACTGGATCATACGAATCACGTTTACTACGTTATTCACACAGGAGCACATGAATCTCAAAAAAGTATTTAATAATATAATCCTTGCTGATGAATCAACGTTTTATTGATGATTTTAATTTTGAAAATTTTCATTAGTTTGGATGTTTAAATATAGGTATCACATGTAATTACATGTCTGTTAAACACGATAGCATTATATGAAGCAAGAAACATTGTTTTTCGTTTGATCATTCAACTTCATCAATCACTTAAAATTACTTTAATTTTCTCTGCTTATCAGTTTTTTAATCTCAGATCTTCGATGAAGACATGAATCAAATAACATCGTAGATATTTGAGTGTTTTAAAAATAATAACGAGAATAAATGCTTATATTTATTGAATTGGTTTTATAATAACCTGTAAAAACATGGGTTTTCTGTTGGTTTTGGGGATGTTGAAAACATTCAAATAGTAAAGGCAATGTTAAGCTGGTGACCTTTAACATTGTTTATTTGATATTTTTCTTAGGGATAGTTTATAATGGTTAAACGTTTTCAAAGAGTGCACATCGAAGGGTACCTCGAATGGCCCGTTTCCGTTTAATAAACCGCTACGTTCTCGCTGTACAGATGGTCGTGCAAAATTCAAGGTTTTGATAGATTCGTAGAATGGCGGCCAACAAACCACCTTCGAACTCTGACGATACTGAAATGTAAACTGTGTTGGGAAGGTCATATCACTTGACCACCAAGTTCGTTCTATGTATTTTCACTGGGAAATGCTAGTGCATTGATATTTACTAAACTGTAAACAAACGCTAAATCTCTTTGAATTGTTATAACATCTGTTTTGCTTTCTTTTAGTAATATCAACTCGTTTTACCAAATACGTGAGTTTGTTATATTTTTACTCGCTACAATTATTTAATTTTACAAGTATTTATTTTCAAGCATTTAGGAATTCATGAAATTTCATTGAAACGTTCGTTAATCTAAAAACCTTTTAAATGTATATTAAATATATTAATGTTGTTTAAAAATATGTATTAACAACGCGTAGATTTAGCACATAAAGCTCTGATTCGAATATTATACAGTGGAATCATCAAATTAACAGTTTTAGAAAGGAATGATAAATTGAATTGAAAATATTAACTTAAAGTTTATATACGTTTCTTTAGAAATTTCTATACTTGTGTAAATATTGTGATGTGTGATTCTACTCATGTGATCTTTCAAAACCCAAAATTGAATATTTCTGTATTTGAAAACCTTAACACTACCTTCATCCAATCCAGTGCAGTTTATAGCAAACAGCTAAGCAATATGTTTCCCTATTTTTTAATGGTAATGGTTAAACAAGAGGAACAAATAGTTTCTGACTCTCGGTGTTAACAGGGGACTTAAAAAAATTAATAATACAGTTATTCGGTTGCTCAACACCCCTTTGATAGAAAAACAGAAACAATTGTTTGGGCGTAATGCACCTTGAAAAATATTTTTTTTATAATCAATTTCTTTCTTATTTGATAAATATATCGACTTGCAAATTGTAGGACTTAAAAGAGAATATAAAAACCAAATAAAAGTTATGCTCATACTCGCCGTAAAAATACGAATTTAGCATAATTAAATTGGCCACAGAATTTGTTTACAAGCAAGTGCATTTTAAGCGTATGTGGCAGGCAAAAGCGCGGCATTGGAGAACTGTTTTTTCAGTATGCCCATCCCACGCTATTCTGCTAGCGCGAATGAATTAAGCGCAAACAAATGGGGTCTACTAAGATGTTAATTTCTTATAAACAATTACATATATCTCGAGAACGAGATATAATAGCACCGAACGGATTCTGGAATTTTGCATCACATTTAAACGCCATTCAGATTAGACAATAAAACAATTTGCAACAATTGCAAATTTATAAACAATTTCCAAATTTTGTAAATCTAAAGGGGGGAGAGTCTCCCGATGTCCCAGAACCAAAAACAGCGAATTAACAATTTTGCAACAATTTATAATTTTATAAACAAATTCGAAATATGCGTTAGAACGGCCGGGAAGGCTCCGCAAATTGTGCCTGAAATGAATATCTCAAAATAGCAGTTTGTCAGGAGTTACAAATCGATTACTAAAAGTTATAATAAATTTTGCTAAAATGATAAATATTTACTGGTCTATAGACAATCATTCTGGACGGAAAACCCCGCTTAGAAATATTTTTTTCGTCGTGGCGTACGCGCAGGCAAACTACCTCCTTCGGCAGGGAAATATGACGATATTTCCGTCTCGTACGTAAACGAACTAGCCCCCTCCCCCTGAGACAGCGTTCTTTCTGCCCCTTGGGATGTTGCACCAATCACAGACAACTGTGGTTCTACCTGCTAGCGATTGGTCAACGCGTCCCTCCCCCTGCCCTCCCCCAGGCCGAGGGGTGTCCAAGTTTGTCGGCGCGGTGTGGAAGATAGAATTTTGAACGACATTTTTTCTGAGGGAGAGGGTACAAAACCGGAAGAAAAAAATATAATAAAAAGGAAATATATAATTACGAGTAGATCATGTGTAAATACAGATTGTAATTTATAGGTTAAGATTTATCCAAGAATCCTTGATAAATTCAACATTTTAAAGCAAGAGTCGTTTTGTTAATTTTGCCGAGTTTGTGTGTTGTCACATTTTAGTAACTTGCCATATTTAAGAATTATTCAGTATCGTAAAACTATTTAATTAAAATAATATTCTGACCCTTTTTAAAAATGTCCTTCATGTTAAATTTGCTTTGCTGATCGATAAAACACAAGGACAGCTCCAAGTAGATATTTTTTATTCTACGAAGAGTAGTGGAAAATTCTACGAAGAAAAGTGGTAGACAACAAAACTTTACGATTTTTTATGAATCCCAAACTGATACATAAATACACACGTCGGAATATGTAGAAAATAAGTCTGATATCATTTAAAGATTCGAAATTTTGCGAGACTGGCCGGCGTTTGAAATGTGTTACTGAATAAAATTATAATTCCCATTGTCGCTGGAAACCATCGTTCGTAGCCTTGCTTTTCACTGCCATTCCAATGGACTATATCCTAATCAAAGGGAGAGCAGGAGTCAGAGACAGCTTTTGGAGAAAGTAATATTTTTGGACCACGACTATTTTGAAGGAAATAATGATAGAAATCATTCAATTTCTCCCCAAACTATTTCATTTTATTTCCATACATTTTGAATTTTTTTTAGGGAACATTAACAAGTTATCACATAACTTAAATTCAACAATTCCAAGTTCCAAGAAAATGGAACACTTTGTGTAAAAAATAACTTTTAGAGAGTAGAAGATATGCTCATTATTGTCCAGTGGTAGTGAACCATCGGTATCTGATCGAAATTATGGAACATGATAGTAATGAAATTATGACAGTTACTACCATTACTAACTACAGCAGTTTTAAATGCCGCTGCTTTTTACGTAGTTGTTGTCACTGCCACCATCCCACCCTCTCCATCAGCATCTTTGCGATTACACCGATATAATTTACAAGAGTATATCTGTAACAAACACCATTTCAAAGCATTCTCCCCATTGTTGTAGCAACGTAATATACGGTACCGCATCCATCATCACTATTGTAATCACATCCATCATCACATCCGTTACCACTGAGGTTGTTGTTTTCCACACCTGCACCACTTCTTCGTGTTGCATTGCCGACAATTCCACATTTCTACACCGCCATCTCCCTTACCATCGCCACCACCTTCACCACCACCACCACCACCACTATCTTCACCATCTACCATCACTTCTACCAACACTACTTCCTCTACCTCTACTATTATCACCACTACCACCAATACATTAACCACAACCACAAACAACACCACTACTGACTGCTGCCACCATCAAACTATTCCCCTACTACCAGCAATATCTAGGCTTCAACCCCTCAAACTATCATCAGTATCACTACCACCTTCACCTCCACCGCCATCATCAGCACCTCCAGTATTATTCCAGCGTTCATTCTCAAAGAACGCTCCCGCCGAGCACGTTCCCTCCAACCTGCGTGTCCGCCGCCGTCTCTGCCAGTCCCTTCGTCCGGCGGCGGCGGCGGCGGCGGCGAGGCGGCTCGGTCGGTCGCGACGCTTCTCCATGAAATACGACCTTTTTACGGCATATAAGCTGCGCACGCGGGATAGCCGCCTCAACGTAGAATTAAGCAGTTACTTCGCGAGGCGGTGCGCGTCAGTTCTCCGGTGAACGGCCTCCGCCGGGGCTTCTCCTTTGCTCGTTTTGGAGCGGGGCGCCGCCGCCCGACGCATATCGGACCTCAATGGGTCGGAAAGCACACACAACGTTCGAAAAATCGAAGAACACTTATTACTATTTCTTCAAAATGCGTACAGGTTTGGGATTCTTGTAGATTAGTAGATTAGAATGTTTAATGGGAACAATTTCTTATTTTCTTCTTTATTTCATTTTCTCATTATTTGTCGTATTGTTTTCAAGGTCTGGAAATCACAGGTTCATTCTAAAAACGAATGTTCTATCCAACTGTTACAAAGCTCACTCTTTGTAAATCCTAGATTAGTTTAAGAAGTGGTCTTTTTGGCTCCAACCAGTTGGCATGTCCAGCAGTTGTTTAGATGTTTTTATGATATTTTCTGTACCATCCATATTTATAGTAGCTTACTCGTTTGGAGATTAGTTTTTCAGACACTGTACAGCTTGAGAGAAATTAATGTGGGAAACTCCTAATATTCTTTTATTCTATTTGTAGGCACGCGTACGTGACGTTTTACTTGCTATCTGCCAAATAATGTTTTCACAGAAGTAACTGAGGTTGGAAATGGTATCATTTCAAAACAATTAATGGAATACCAATTCTTAATTTTTACGTAAAATATGATCACATTACAGGGTCCCCCTCCGTTACATTCCCATTGAAACTATGCTTCCAACTTTGAATTTATTCATCATAAAGATCATAAATTTTGAGGAGTAGCAGAAGCAATGGTGGCTATTTGCAAGGGAAATCGGAGAGCAAAGCTAAACAAACAAATAATAAAATATATAAATAAATCAAAGTAAACAGTAAACGTCACGATGTACTCGTATTTGGCATTCCTTTGCTATTGATTTTACTCGACTGTGTGAGTTATATTATTCCCAGTAAATTTTGAATCTTCCCATTCTCGAAACGTTTCAACGAATCAACGAATTTTTTTGTGATTAAAGAACAATACGATCTACTTGCATAGTGGGAGTGACAAAATTTATGTAAA
This sequence comes from Teleogryllus occipitalis, assembly GCA_011170035.1. Classification (NCBI taxonomy): domain Eukaryota; kingdom Metazoa; phylum Arthropoda; class Insecta; order Orthoptera; family Gryllidae; genus Teleogryllus; species Teleogryllus occipitalis. Next base: position 313,005 of record BLKR01000408.1, read on the forward strand.
GCTACTGCAATGTCCTCAGAGTTATGAGCATCTACAGGACATAAACAAGAAGGATTAAAAGCCAATAGATTAATACAAAAATTAAATAATTAAGAACCTAATTACCGTAATACTGGGGTTAATTGTGATATGTTAAATCACACTAGGTCATATTTCTTGTTCAAGTTTCCTTTACTCCATTGAGAAAATGCTGAGATGGCCTTTTTCTTTGCTTCTGGACACTAAATGCAGATTTTCTCCCTTCCAAACGTTGTTTTTGACGTTAATTATATAAAATGTTTGGGTTTTATTCTGAAATTTATGATTTATGAACGTAACCGACGTTTGTCTCCTTTTATTACCAGGTTTTCAGTTTTAATGTAAATAGAACTTGCAGAGTAAAAAGAAGTCAACTTTCACGGCTAGTGTTATGTGAATGTTCTCGGTAGTCCGGGTGATGTCTCGTCGACGACTGTGATGCCGACATTTCGACTATCTTGTCTTCTTAGCACTGAAGCCCTGAAGGAGACGACATGATGGGGTAAATATCGGCATTAATATCCTTCTACGCGGCGTTACCAGGTTATTTCAATCTTGATAAAGCCCACGATATGATGGTGATGAGCATCACAGCTTTTGACACTGCGTGATTGTCGAGCGCCTTCCCACCGGTAGCGGTAGCTCAGTGCATCGACTGATGTCACTGCAGCGCCTCTGACCGGGAGGTCCTAGGTTCGAGTCCTGACGGTGGCAGGATTTTCGACACTAGCTTTTCAGCTAGGTCGAATTCATCTGCTGTCTGGAGGAGAATTCTAGCGGCCGGCTGCTCTGATCGGTAGTTTTCCGTGGATTCTCCGATCAACACCAGGCGAATGTACCCGGAGCAGTACCCTACCAAACGGGCCATGGACCGCGCGCGTTCTTTCCTTCCTCTCCTTGTCCTATACTATCCCCCTTACACACACACTTACACTAACATGCACCACATATTCCGGGAGACCGGTCGGGAACTTAGAGCTGGGGTGGTGCCCTGCTGGTGGGAGAGTCCTGGTTAGGGGGAAACCCCACTAGCCGACGGTAGGTGGGCTCCGGATCTCGCCATCCGGCGGGGGAAGATCCCCGCCATCTCCCGAGAAAAAACATGCACTACACTAACGGGACTAATGACCGAAGCAGTTGACGTGTCCGGAAACACGAAAAAAATCAATCAATCAATCAATCGAGCGCCTTCCCTCGACGCCAGCCCACTGTGCATCGTCGCAGCGGCGTCGCCGCGCGCTGGTTGCGTCATGTGAGTGTGGCTGTGGCGGGCAGGGCAGTGCGTCGGATGGACAACGCAGCTAATAACCGCTCCCAACATAAAGACGCCGCTGCCCATTTCACACCTTTTGAAATAGCGCCGTATGAGTGCGATTGTTTTGGTCCTCTCGTGTCTTTCGTTCATGAGAAATTTCCATTTGTGAATTATTGTTGTTTCTAATTGTTCCCAATGGGTCAGTGCCCTTTTAAGTTACCACAGTCTTTGAGTTTATGCCGCCTTTACTGCGTGTCTAAAATAAAATTCATTCTGAGAATGTTCATCGTGTTTACTTGAAATCATGGGGCTCTTTGCACAGCTCACAAAACTTTATTGAGAAATAAAATCCTTAATTAGCTACAATTTTTGCTACAAAACATAAGTTTTAAGTTATTTACTTTGTAGTATATTACTGAAAGACGTGATTTTTCATCTACATAGAATGTTACGTGTATCGTAAAATAATAATTAATCAGTGCAGTTTCCTGTAATGCAAGACAAAATTTCAGGTTTGAGTTGAAAGGTGATTAGAATTCTTTACAAATAATGTAAAATTAGGAATGAAATAACATTAGTATATGTGGTTTGGTACAAAAAGTTTTTGAAAAAACTTCACGAGTTTTTACTTTTTCGTATCTCATACATATGGAGTTATTAACATAATGTAGCTATGTAATTATGGAGCGAAAAATTTCACTTATTCGACGAAAAAAATAATTTTCTGAGACCCTGACACTGTAAAACTGTTTTTCCTTGCTCCCTGCATGTAGTAAATTACTTTCTGTATTACATAATATAGATGTTCCTTTTTGATTTACGAATGTATAGTTTATACAAATCTGACTTACCTAACGATGGGCACATATTTTCATGCAATATTGATATTTATATCTCATTCATCAGGTGTCAGTATCAATAACTCATTAGAAGACATCCAGTATAATATACATGTACGTTGCTTTAGAACATATTGCCAGATGACGTTAATCAATTAAGATTGGTATACAAGTGTGAGTTAAAAGTCAATCTTTTCTGCTGCATAACTGTTTCTATACAACTAGACATTACACTAACCATCAAAAAGATAAATAATATTTAATGTTATCTATGCATTCGTTCACATTTGTATTTTATAAATTTAAAAAGGAATAAATGTGCTTGTAATTCAGCTTCCGGGTCAATGATCCTCATCTCGATCAGGGTTTTGTCCATTTTCCCTAATCCATTGAGTAAATGCTGAGATTACCCCTTGTTTTGCTTCTGGACATAAATGTAGCTTCACTATACTTCGTTTTGGTTCTTTTTTACGTGGCGTCTCAAGGTTACGCGCGAAAGACAGGTAGAGGGAAGGCAGACTCCAATAGGGAGCCGTAAAAGTTGGAGCTGTAGTGACGTTGTAGCTCCCAATTGGAGTCTGTCTCCTCTCTCTCTCTCTCTCTCTCTCTCTCTCTCTCTCTCTCTTTCGACGCGTGACCTTCAGACGCAACGTTCAAAAAACGAAGTATATGCGCGCGTATTGTTGAGCTCGCCTTACGCTAGTAGTGGTAGGAGTAGAGAGGAGGTTGTTACTATGGTATTAGCCATATCAAACAATCAAATCTGTGATTCGAATACTGATGCAAATAAGTTTTCTGGAACTTTGGAAAGAAAATGTCTAGTTTTCAAAAGTTGCTAATTTTTCTTTTTTGAAATTTGTATTTATCTTTCAATTATGTATAGTTTAAATGTTGAGTAGAGATTCTGGAGCTCAAGAAAACGTACACAGATGGTATTTTACCCTCATACGTCACATACCGTTTTTATTGTTTTTTGACTAAATAAATCAAATCAAAAAGGTAGGATCCACTTTTTTTCGAATCGTTCGTCGGTCATTGAACAACACCTAGAACGTCACCTAATTGTGAGGTATTTTTCCAAAATGAATATTCCTGGCCGATCTGGCTCGACTTGAAACCCTGAAACACTGCAAATTTGAAAGGAATTATTTGAACTTGAGAATCTTCCTATAAAACCATGTTGAGTTGACAATTTAAAAATATTTCCAAAAATTTTATTCTTACAATTTAAAAATAGAATGAAGTACGCTTATTAAGATCGCATAGTCCTATTTTCACTGTTTATCCTCAATTTTAGAAAATTGCAAGTTTGAAATTTCTTAATGATTTTTTAATACTCTGTATAATCACATTACTTATAGAGATTCAATTGACATTTTTTCTCTACAATTGGTTATTTTGACAATTTTCTGCTCGTTTTTTGGAAAGTACAATTTTGGGTGAAAAAATGGGCAACTTTAAAAGCACGATTATATAAAAAATGACTTCAATGTTTCCTTTAAACTTGTACAGTTAATGATAAATGCACTTAACAACACAATATAAATGCCATTTTGATGTATTCTTTTGATATTTCGAAAATCACACATAGGTATTATTTACTATCTATCGGGTCGTTTAAATCTACAATATTGATGTATTTAATAGTTTAATACGTTTGTTAACGCAGATATTTCCTCAGACTTCGGTGTTTCTGTTGATGAACAACAGTACTTAACATCTAAACAATTCAAAGGATTTTCCCAAAAAATTATACTTGTATTCTCCGGTTGATCTGGCTTGGCAAAGCCCTTCAATTGTAAAATGTATCCTTTAATTTTTGGAGTACTTTAAATGAAACCATTAAAAATGTTTAAGTTTCACAAAAATGACATAAAAATATTCAAACCCTTTTATGATTTTTTTTTTCAAAATTGAAAATAGTACGCTTGTAAAAATAGGCCTGGTCTACTTAACATCTCTGAATTTGGTAGATGTTCATTGAGAATGGCACTAGAGAAACGATAGGAACTGCTAGAAAACCTGGTAGGACTTTCACGCGCCGATAGATAGCAGCCGAGAAGTGAGTGGGAGAGGCGAGAGAGAAGCGAAACCATAAACCTAGCCCCGATTCAAAAGAACAGGAACTTATACGAGAAAGTCTGTGCTATTTTGTAGCTCCACAAATTCACCATTGTTATCCTCAGACTGTTCACGCAATTCAAAACCTGCTTAGCTGCAAGTAAGAGGAGAGGAGAATGGAGAAAATCTACATAATCTGCGTCAAGAATGTCAATCATAATTACTAGACCAGCCTTAATTTAAGTAAACATGAAAGAGCCTTGTAAATACTGACCATTTCCTATTGCATCTTAGTCTAAGAAATAATAGTAAAAGTTCTACTTCCACATGACTTTTAACTTTTTTTCTATTTGACCTGAGCAATACAGAATATTGAGATGCTCTAGACTAGATAGAGAACTGTGTAGTCTGTTAGATATCAGCTAATGTTCCTTAATTGATACGTTACGGGTGACTTACACGTTGGGTGAAATGCAATTTTGATTATTAATGGACGTACTATGTATTATTAAATATCTCAAACAGACGTCTTTTTAAGAATGGAATATTAATATAATCTAGTATCCATTTAACTTATTACCTTGATATGCACAAACACTTTGTGTGTATGTTGTTTTGACAAACATTTTGTATTTTCTTTTAGATCTGGATCTGTTGTCTGGGCCTTGAGTAGATACTATGAAACAATATACTCGTATTTTTTGCACGTAGACATCAGAAAAATGATTGTTTCCTCTTGTCACGTACGCGACAATGATTTAAACCTCAATAGAAGCGCCCACATCTCTTCAAGATTTATGAGGTTTGAAAATGGCGACCGTGGGGTTCTTTGCGTTCTCTGCGCTTATGACTTATTCTCTTTGTCTCAACATTATGATTTTTAATAACGGAAGTGATGTAGTATAAATGTATTTATATAATATATTTCAAAGATAATTGTTTCACTGAACTTAGGCTAAAAGTTAATAATGGAAGAAAAGTATAAATAGTTTTTTTCGTTATTATTTAAAGACAAGACAACAATGCCTATTTTTCAAAATACATACGACTGTTTACATACTATTGTTGTATTCCACAAAAATAGTTGACTTTTCTTTTACTTTTCACTTTGTGAAGTCGAAAAAGAAAATGTTATATCGTTTGCTCGGACAGTACACACGTTAATGATATTACGCTTAAGAAATTATTTTATGATGGCATTAACATATTAGTGCAATTTATGTGTCAGAACAGAACGAACTACAATGTACTCAGGTAAAGAAGCTAATTGGAAATACATTTCTGACCCGGTTCAGTTAGCACAAAAGTCGAAAATGTGCCTGTTTTTAGGTGTTTCCCTTACTCTTTGAGGTAGCTTTGGGAATGTGTCATCGAATCGAGACATAAGACATGTCATTCGACGCATCTTGGACTCCTGGTGGGGAACTGATCATTTGTTTTCGGATCTGGCCAGAAAATTTTAAGAAATTAAAAAAAACCACGAGTGTTTGCGTATTTTGGCTCTGCGATCTTAGTGAGTGGGGCGGGTATTAAACCAACGCCACCTAAATAAATGTATTAGGTGGTCTTGATTAAACTCCAGTAGCCAGAAGCAATTTTCGCTTCATGACGGGATAATTTGTTCCACGAGGGTGTCAGCTCTGATTGTTGAACAAGAAATAAATCGCGCGGCAGAACTGTCAAGTAGTGATGCAACATTGAAGTATTGCTGTATTTTTAATAACAAATTTGTAAAAACATATATTACATAGGAAATTCAAGTGAATATGGAGAAAAGCAGAACTGTGAGTAATGCTACAGAATCAAAGCTCATTTTCGTTCTTACGTTTAACTTTTCAGATTTAAGTTCTTGAGCGAGCAAATACCGATTTTCAAATGAATGTGACTGACAACTTATTCTTATTAAATTTAACTAACACCTTATTCACATAAACATACAAAACAGACGCCCTTTCATGTTTCAAATTCGGAGACGAATCAAAAGCAGTTGCCGAAGATTTTGCAATAGAATTTTCGGAACTAATTGAGAAGATCTTATTAGAGAATAATGCTGAAGATCGGCTTACAGGCGATCTTTTATATGCATGTTTGTGCATTTTATCAACAAAAAAAGCGTACAAAATAGCTGTATTAAATTTTAACTATTCGCATCATCCATAGCTGCAAGGGGGCGATTATAATTTTGAAATTGCAAATTTACCAGTTCATATCCTGTGTGGGGAGTGTTGGAAATTTTTGAACGGGAGTATAATATCAGCTACTAAGATTCATTGGTAAGCTCAATGCTACGGACTATAAGAACTTACGTGAACAAGCAATTACAGAAGTAGAAGTGAACACAAAGTAGACTGGGTTTGTGGAGTTTTAATATCTTCAAAAACTTACTTGAACAAAGCTATGCGTGATATTTAGAAATTTTCAACACATGAAAATACTTTTAAAGGTTTACAGCATCGGTGACGCCACATTCAACTAGTAATAATAAAAATAATAATAATAATAATAATAATAATAATAATAATAATAATAATAATAATAATAATAATAATAATAATAATAATGTAAGAAGAGAATAATCGAGTGAAGGTCGTTAGTCGTGGGAGGCTCTTTGAACTTGTAAAAGCCATGTGGATCAAGGTAAGTAATAATGAATGCGTGAATATAAAATACAACTGATCGTGATACTTTGTTGGCAGTTTAGTGAATTAAAGATAAATAAATTATAATAATGTCATGCATAAATACAACAACATTAGGAACGATGTCCTGCATTGTTTGAATGAACATCCCAATTGGACGAAAACGTACTTCCTCTTTAAATTAAAACTCCTAAAAACAGTTTCGTGGGGAACTTGTCAGCTGCGGTATTTCAGCAAAGCGGAACAGGTGCGCCCAGGGAGACGGCGAAAGCTTAAACATCGATGGGGGCTGTGCGCGGGGACAAGTGGTTGTCCTCCACCAATCAAGGCATTCAGTCATGCACAACACTCCTTCAGGCTGCACCGTCGCTTCCTGTTTGCTCAGATTCTAGGCATCGGAACAGCCTCATTCGCCGCGGCATATATGGGGAAGGGAAAGCATGGTTGGCAATGGTGAAGCGGTCTGATTTAGAAAGGATCTTCTGAGAAGAGATTCTCACTTCTAATTGAAATCCGCAATTTCTTATTTATATCGATACATTCATAACTCTATAAATCGGAAAGTCTTGTATTGAAGCGATCAATATATCGGTTAAAATCTTACGTTATATTCTCATATAGATATTTTTAGCTAATAATTTTAAATAAAGTGTTTTGAACACACTCCAAAACAGATACTAAGTTAGCAAGTTGCGACATTGTATGAACTCATACGTTCACGTATTTTCCATGTTAAGCTGTTAACGTAATGTATGAAAAGTATTGAAATAGATTTGCTCAAACTTTCAATTCTTTGAGGTTTAAGAAATACAAATACAAGATGTTATAAATACTAAATGTACACAGATTTATAAATTAAGGAATTCATCGTTTCAAATAAATGTGATATATAGCGACTATTGTTATTCAAACAAATGTGATATATAGCGAATATTGAACAATGTACGAAATGAAGTGTTCCATAATTTACTTATTTCATTTCCAAGTGTGAAAGCCATGCAATCCATCGTTTTCAAATGTGATGTACAGCGAAATATGAAATATGTAGGAAATGATGAATTATTTCATTTCCAAATGTTCCCACGTCAATGTTGACTCGACATTATTTTCTGTGTCGTTTCGTCAAAACGCGCCAGATAGTGACTCATCCCCCAGGTTAGGTATCTAATTTCCGCAGAGAAAAGTCGGCCGTTGTCCACTTCTACTGCGCTGCAGCTTCCAACATATGTGAAAAAAAAAGGAACACCCAGGAACGCAAGGAAAAAATCAGTTGGCATCCCTGATGGCGGGGTGGGGTGCGCCTTCCCAGAAGAGGCCCAGGGCTCCGTCGGCCGCAGACTCCCGCGCGCCATAATTTCACGGGGAAGCCACGGGCGGCGTCTGCGGCCAGACGGGCACGGGCGGGAGGCCTCGGAGGCACGCTGCGTCACACAGTGGGTCGGTGCGCGAGGAAGGGGGACAGAATGCTGGGTTGCCCTCAGACAACGTACAAGGAAAAGAGCGTAACGTTGGCCATCTCCCAGCAACGCGGACCATAAGCACTCAAGGCTCGTATGACATGCCCTGCACCCTCAGCGAGAGGGATGTTTAAAATAAACGAGAAAGATTATCAGTTACATTGTAGTTTAAGCCCCTTTTTGAAGCTACGAAAAGACAGATGCTTCCAACCGGTTGTTGATATGTGACCTGTTGTGTTGTATTTGTTTGTCACCATCTCTGCCCATGCAATAATAATCATTTCTGTTAGAGTGGAATACAAAGGCGAAATCCCACTGTGATGATTATACTAAAATAATACGCATGCAATCATCATCTCATCTTTTTCTTTTACAGATATTTGTTGTTTTTTAAATGGTTCATTTTGATCGAATTGCTTGTTTTTTAGCAAAACTGCTTCGTTTCTTCAGAGCCTCCATTTTTGTTAGTGACTAATGACGTATTTAAATCTGAATGGATCTGATAGAAATTTATCTAACGTATTAGAATCCACTGTTTAATTTTGCTTTTTGATTAAAAGGTCTTTATTCTTGAAAGTGTCGAACGGCGGCGTTGTCCTCGAATCGCGTCAGATACGTAACGTGGCAACTACAACGTACGAAGAAACCAAAACAGTAAAAAAGTAAAAAAGCGCAAATATAATTATTGAAGCGCAAACATAATAATTGAGTGAGCGGTATTGTCGCATTAAAATTCTCATTATATATAAAAAATGTAAATGTCTCCCTGCTGACACTTCATTCCACATTCCTATGGCAAGGCCAAAATCTTTTGAGAAGCATTAAATTTGCTACAGGAAACTAGTTAGGAAATTTCTACGGTATAATATATATATATATATATATATATATATATATATATATATATATATATATATATATTGATTTACCGTGTTGTACACATTCTTGCTTGACATTACGAAATTCATCTGAAATTTGGATAAGGGATCTCAGAAGTTCATTAAAACGGAGAGAGTTTCAGAATGTAATAAGTATATGGAGTAACAGATCAAAGCGTTTTGGCTCTACAATTCATGTCAATTGATTTTGAAAAGAATTCTGAATATATTTTAAACTTTCTGAACGAGCACCAAGATAAGCTGAAACATAGACTTTTCAGTTCGTTTAAATAATTGAGAAAATATATATACAGAAGAACATGTATGTACATCACATCAGAAATGTTAAACCATATGACGCGATCATTTCAAAAGACATATTTTGAAACGCCTTCATGACCAAAAATATCGAAATAGAGGCTGCAGGTTCATGGGTTTTGGTCAAGTGAATGTAGAGCTAATTCTTTAGCTCTGTTATTGCTTCGTGTGGGAGTGTAAGCTATGAAGATGGAAATACATTTCCGGTTTTGATTGATTGATGAGTGATTCGAGGCACGTTAACTGCGAAGGTCATTAGTTCCTTAAGTGTAGTGCATGTTTTCTTCGAGCGGTGGCGGTGATATTTCCCCGCTGAATGGTGAGATCCGACGCCGACCTACCGTCGGCTAACGGGGTTTCCCTTAACTAGGTATCTCCCACCAGCGGGACACTACCCTCCACAAACCGCCGTCCACTCCGCCCCAGAACGAGCTCCAAGCTCCCGACCAGTCACCCGGCATGTGCGATAGTGTATGGCACGTAAATATAATTGTGTGTAAGTAAGACAAGGAAGAGGGAGGAAAGATGGCGCGCGGTCCCTGGCCCGTTTGTTAGAGCACTGCTCCGGCATTCCCCTGGTGTTGATCAGAGAAACTTCGGAAAATGAACGATTAGAGCCGCCGGCCGCTAAAATTCTCCTGCAGTCGGTGACTAAATGTGACCTAGCTATCTAGCTAGTCTTGAAACGTCGGAAAATATCTAATTAGCACTACATTAGCTCTACTCTTAATCAATACACTGTAATATACAAATAATATCTAATAAGCACTACTCTTAATCAAGCCCCCTGAACCTGCTGCCTGTATCATTACATCCATTACATTTTGTCTTTAAGTTAAAGCATTTTGATTTGCTGCGCCCTTACTACGTTTTCTCCCCTTTTTTATTTCATGATGAACACTGTGCGTCTGTCCGGCCGTCTCGGGCCGCGCGCCGCCGCCGTCGCTCGTATTTCTGCGCGTTGTCTGAGGCGGCGCCGGGATGCGACCGCAGGTCGGGTCCCGGACCGGGGCTCGACCCCCGGTAGAAGCACCCGTCACCTTTGCCGGAGATGCACCGACTGCTGGATAGCAATCTCTCCTCGCACAGGAGAGGCAAGTCCGCTCTTTCTTTGCGGCTTTTTGCCGTCTTTTACGTCGGATTCTTTCAACGGGTTCACTAATTTTTTACTGTCTAGTATATGACGTAGCGAAAAGAATCGTAGAAACTGAAAATCTATATTGAGATTGAAACTCGAGTTCCGGAGATTCGTTTTGAGTTTTCTGATCTAAAACATTTGTTGTTTTTTCCACAAACGTGTGTCTTATAACTGTCTTTAAGTCTGCTAACCAAAACACTTAAAACCTTTTTAGGATACGAGCAAGTCAAATATTTTACTAAATATGTGTATTTTGAGGCTATGACAATTTCATTAGAACTTGCAAATAGATGTTTCTGGGTATTTGATATTTTAATTCTTTATTATAATCGAGTAATTACCTTAAGTTGCAAATATCTTACTTACAAATCGTACATTTAGTCTCTTCCTAGGGAGAAGTTTCAGATAATTGTTTTGTTGTTTTTTGTAGGTAAGTTCACGTGTGTATACCCGCAGGAGAACCCTTTGGGATCCTGTTGCCTGTCACATTAAATCAATAGCACTCTGATATGATCGAAAATACTGTGGGAGAAGCAAGATACGGTCGCGCCTCCGGGCCAGAGGCGGTCGCGTGAATTATCGTGACGACGCGACTGGGTGGTCGGGGAGGACATTCCAGAGCCGAGTGTAAACGCCTTTCTTTGACAAATGCTCTGGTCCAATCAGTGGCACAATGTTTGAACAATTGTTCAGTGAATTCGTTTTGTTGTAAAACCTTTGTTTCACAAATATTGCAATAATAAACCATATTTTTCTGTTCAAAACTATCGGTAGTAAACAACGAAAACGTAAGTGAATGGATTAATTATTTTCGTCCGTCATACCTTTGGTGTCTTGGACCTCTCCACCCCTGCTAAGCCCCAAGTATCACCTAGTTATTTAACCGTCTCTTCCCGAAATTCGTGACAGTGCAACTCGTAAGCCCGTTTGGATCTGAATACATAAGTTTCCTCACGTAACTCCATAATAAGAAATTTCCCACTGTAGGTTCATTGGCAAAAAGTGTACATTTTCGACCGCTATATATGCTCCAGAACTTTGTAACATTTATTCTGAGACGCCAGTAAAATAAAACGAATGTTTGAATCGCATTGTTTTTTCAATTGCATCCTTCTTTACTTAGTGAAGTATTTGGTACTTATGGAAAATAAATGTACAATATGATAATACATAATTTATTTCAAATATTTCGATTTTTTTAAAGTTTAAATAACTTTAAGGGTACGGGCTTTGATATCAAGTGATATTAGAAATATGGATACTTGAGGCTCGGCAGTATTGTCAACCTGTCTATACTACGTTCTATTGATGGCATCGACACATAATATCGAGACGATTCAAGTTTCGCAGCGTCCCCACCCTCTGTTGATGCCTTTGACCGGGAGAGGTGGCTCAGGGCATCAACTGATATCACTGCAGTAACCCTGACTGGGAAGTCCTGGGATGCGAGTCCCGACGATGGTCAGATTTTCGATACTAGTCAGATAGCTGGGTCGAGTTCTGTCTCTGGAGGAGAATTCTAGCGGCCGACTGCTCTGATCGGTAGTTTTATGTGGTTCCTCCGATCAATACCAGGCGAATGCCCGAGGAGTACCTTACCAAACGGGCCATGAACCGCACGCGATATTTGCCCCCCATTCCCTTTCCTATTCTACACCTTATACACACTTACATGCACTACTCTACCACACGTACCGGGAGACCGGTCGGGAGCTTAGAGGTTGTCCAGGCTGGGGCGGTGTCCCGTTGGTGGGAGACACCTGGTTGGGGAAACCCCGCTAACCGAAGATAGAGCGGCACCCGATCTCCCCATCTAGCGAGGCAAAATAACCGCCACCTCCCGAGCGAAAACACGCACTTAACTTTACTGCTAATGACCTTAGCAGTTGACGTGCCCGGAATCACTAGTAATCAATCAATCAATCGATGCCTCTTGTTCCCCTCTCCACCTGCACCGCCATAGTGGCGCTGTCAGCACCACCACATCGCCTCCACCTTCGTCGCCGCCTCCACCTTCTCGTCGACCCTCTGCTCGCCACCGCTCGGACTGCGTCCTCGAGTTATAGCGATGTTAATCGGCCCGGAACGCTGGTGCATAGGACTGGCGCGATTGACTCGCAGGCTATCACGCGCGGGCTCGTCCTGTATGGGCTTTCGTCCGTTATTTATGGTCTCGTGATTAACGAGCGGACGGACGTCGGTGAATGTTTCTGGACGCGTGTCAGAGAACATGTGTCCGCCACCGCTCAGCGACACTGTGCGCCCGAGTGTGTCGCCCATGCTGCCCCGTGCGTAATGGACTGGAGGTTATTCTTGCACGCCGAGACAGTCTATGGAGCTCGCTTTGTTCTCATTATACAGCCCAAACGTATTTTAAAATTAATATTTAAAATGTTTAACAAAAATGCGTTACTTTGGTGTATAACATACTTTACGCACATTCCGTGTGAGTTGAATTGATAGTCATGATGGCAGTTGTTGATAGGATTGTAATTTTGAAAGTTGCATGTGCCTTATTTTACTGTGTTTCTTTGATGAAATATCTTTGAGAACCAGTTAAAAATATACTAGTTGCTGAGGTGATAGCACTTTTGTTTGCTTTGGAACAATATTTTTGGCTTTGGAGATGTGTTGTGGATGAAACTTCAATCTGAACTTCAGCGAAAAATTCCTAATTGCCGTGGTCGCCTCAAGCACCATAACACCCTGTTTCACATGTTAGTCCGTTTGAAGAAACAAGTTCTACTTTTAGTAAAAAAAATTGCTTCAAGCCTGCGAATTCTCTTAATGTGTAAGTGTGTACGCCGGGAACCTCGTGAGTTATTTTTGTGGCATTTACGGTAATGAAAGGGACTAAGGGAAAGTACTACCGATGAAATTGTTCAGCTCACCTACGGCAATTCTGTTGATCGGGAAGACTTCATTAACGCAGTCTGTGAGGGAAAAACAAGTGAAATCCCATGTGGTTAGGACATAAATGCTGTGAAAAAGTGTCCAAAACAGAAGAAAACGAGTGTTATGACAAAGAGGATAAAAATTAAGAAAGAATTGAACAGTGCAAGCCGAAAGGTATAAAGAGTCACGAAAGATATTTTGTGAGTGTGTACAATGTAGAACCAATCATAGAGAAAGCACGAAATCTGGGGAAGAATGTGAATAATTTACAAAAACCACACAAGACAAACAGTAATAAAATATTATTTAAAGGGTAAATGAAGTTATTGAAATTTTGAATTTACAGTATTTTTTATTGGGATATTTTGCTAAGCCTCTGAAATAACTAAATTAATCATCGAGGAGAAACTATTTTATTTTGGCATATGGTGATCCTCAAATATAGTGAACCAAAAACGTTGATCCCCAGAGAAACCTGAGTGGATTGAAGACTTTTGTTAAATTCAGAAGTAAAAATCAAAGGGCCTAAATGAACGTTTACATCTATTACGATATGTATTTATCGGGATTGTTCTTTATTACTGCCAACTATTTTATTTGGTTATCATATTACGGTTAAAAAAATAAAAATATCGGTTGTGTGGAGATCCGCTATTGTGAAGTACCCACTGGTAAATACGTAATGATAAAAGTACCGATTTGTGAAACACCAAAGAATGATCTCTAATAAATAATATTCTCCTACTAATATTTTATATTATTAAAGATTGAATCTCTCTACTTTTTTTGATATTATTACTTTCGTGCCTGGGCACGCTATGGAAACTCACATAATATTGTTTTACAAATGTTATGTTATGCCCTGCTATGCCCATAAACTTGCCATATAATGAAATGCTGTCATATTGATTCTATTTCCATTTGCGTATGGAGTTCGAAATAGAACATGCTAACTTCTTACCTGTCGTATGTAGGCGTGCAATCTATACAGAATTGCAATTCTATCAAGTTCTGTAAATTAAAATTGGTTATTTTGAACTAGCTACAAATTATCAGCCTTTCTTTCAAATTAATAACTTAACATTTATTTACAATTTGGTTACACCTTATAAATGAGCTCACGAAATGATCTAATCCTATTCTGTCGTATACAATAATTATAACTCCGTACGGGTCAAGAATTAAAGTTCATGGCTTACTGTCATCCTTGCGTGCATCGTTGATTTCTCAGGTGTACTCCTGATCTTCTGTGTTAATGTTGTCTATTTTCTGTTCGTGTCATTGTTCCTCCTACTCTTTTCTCTCCTAACGTTAAAATCGATTTGTAAACACCCCCGGAGTATTATCAGTTAGTTGATGGTTTCATAACTGCAAATAAACTGTTACGCGATCGCGACTTTCCCTGTGCTGTACCGCAGGTAGGTACCATGTGGGTACTATGTTCAACCCGAATTGTTGAATACAATCTCCGTCTACGACACTTTCCTACTATAAGTTCCGTTTCGAATACGAAGTCTATTTAGATGTAACTTAACATTCACAAAAATTAATGACATCTCTAAATTATTAACATTTACAGCTTTTAAGAATATCGGAACTAATTCGTGTCACCCACTTCCCTATAATTGAAAATACTAATCCCTATCTTAACTGAAGGTGCTCGTACCGTCTGATCAATGCGTCCGCTGTGGCAACTGCTGTAAGAGAGACTGAATGACCAAATTTTTATAATAGTATAGCTTGTACCGTCTCCTCCATACATTCTTTATATACTTCACGGGGCTCTGCTTCCCTTTTTACAATGACAGTATGCTTGCGATCATGGAACGTAATTTATTGTTTACCGGTCGCCCTGACGTGCATTCTTTGACTGTTCGTATTCTATAATCATTAAATTACGTGCTAGTTACAATGTTTTGATGCCGTTTTTATGTTGAAATAAAGCCGAAGGTTTCTCGCTTATCACAGTATATTGAGATTGGATTAATTGTGGTGCGGATCCAGGTTCCGATGTGTTGCTGACGTTCTGGGAGACAAACCAACTATAGACTACTTCTGTAATTTCTAAACGATTTAAGGTGATCAAATGCAGTTCTAACCTAGCAATACTGAATCACGATTTCCGGCTCCGCCATCTTGTTCTCGATCGACCAGTATTTCTTCGTCTAGAATGTTTGTAATTCAGGTTTCTCTTGGATATTCTTCCTAGCCCTATCAGCTTTGAATTCTGATTTTTGCATCTGCCTGTAATTTTTTATTTTAGGTATTTTAGGTTTATATATGTCTCCGATTCATACAACAGTAATGGCCCTAACGTAATAAATCGGTGTTTAAATTATCTAGTTTTTTCTTTGAGAGATGTTTGCGTAGGCCCAATCTTTGGGAATTATTTTCATTGTTGGCAAGGTCTTTGATTTTATTGGAATGTAATATCACATCCCAAATATTTTAATTACATCAACAAATATAAAGTAAATAAATACTTTTTCCATCCGCCATTTTTCAAAAATGAAAATAATTTAAAGAAGAAATAGATTAAAATGAAAATTACCACTGAGACTGCGATTTTTGGGCCATCCCTACATATCTTTTAAGCTATTGAGATTACGTCAGCCTTCCGGTACGTTCTTTGTCGACACACGCGAGCAGAAAAACAACAACATCGAAGCGGTAATCGTCGGTTCTCCTCGACACGAGTAAATAGAGAGCCGAATATCCTTTTTAAGATTTGATGTGCTTATCTGCGTCCCATTAAGGGCCATACATGCTCCCTTCCCCGCACCCGGTGTCGTGCTACGTTCAGTGCCTGCCCTTCGTTGCAGCAATTATCGAAGTACCGTTCCCTGTATTAAGGGCCGTAAGTACCGCCGTCTCGCTGGGAAACTACCCTTTACTAATAAGCTTTATGCATTTAAAGGGTTTCAATTTTGAATGGCCGTTGATGTTTTCTACTATTTATAATCTTTACAACTGCTTTTATGTGTAATTTTCTTTTTAATATCACGACCACTCTTCCCTATTAATTACATTATGAGAAGGTTTACAAAACTTCCAGCAAAGGTGGGCATTACCCGGTCCATTGAGAGATAAGTATTAGTTTTGAAATGTAAAAGTCATAACCTGTTATATGGCTGCGCGTTTACAGGGCGAGACGTAGTTTTTACCCGGGTGGGCCGTGGAAGAACCCATGGCCGGCGCGGCGCCTGCACGTTGCGCGGAGGGGGGGGGGGGGCGGGGGGGGGGGGGGGGGGGCGGCTCGGGTGCTCGGCCGTTCCATACTTGTAGAGCCCTATACGGAGAGGGAATGAGCCACCTAAGCGAAGGGGTTGCTTTCTGCCTAAACAAGCAATTCGTTTCCACTTTACACGTAGTGTGAGTGCCACATCCTGAGGAGAACGTCCTGTATATTCCTTTCTTACGGGTTGTTCCAGTATTTAAACACTTGCCCTCTGCGTTCCAAAGAGGTATATCTCGAATACTAGGCACTGGTATTTGCGTCGTCTTCGCCACGGAGTTCAACAGACCGAGTGAGTTCTTCCTGCTCACGACGTACTCGAAAGCCAAGAGGAGAGCAGAGATGTCAAGATCGATATTCGAATCCTCAACCCATCGGAAACAGGCGTTTAGTCGGTAGTTCTCTATCTCAGCCATCAAGACCGTCTTCTTAAAGAAGTGTAGTTCTCGGTGAAGCACTTGGCGGGAACATTTAAATTGGCTGTTCACAAAAGCTTACATTACTTTCTCGCTTTGGGGTAGAGAGAAAGATATGTAATACTGCGTAAAAAAACCGCGAATTTTCGGCAGAAAATATCTTATTACAGGGTCTTGGTAACACAAAAGTGGATAAATTCAGTTGATAAATTTAGAAAAAAAGTTCTCGTAACACATGATTTAGTCAGAATCCATGTTTCGTGGGTCCTTGATACTAAAAAATCGATTGACGACCAAACGTCTGTCTGTCCTTCTGTCTGTCCGTCTGTGAACAACGCTAGGGGCTAAAATGTTCAGCCAATTTTCTCCAAAATTGATATTCCTCAATCGACCTGGCTGATGACGCAGCCCGCAGAATTTGAAACCGATATTTTAATTTGGACCCCTGGGGCATTTTCCTAATTTTCAAAAACATGGCTCCATCGTTTTTGATTAAATTTTGTTGTTGGATTGTGTGAAGAACGTTAAAAAGAATGGTGCAGGTCTCAAGTTTGTTGAAAATACCAATTTTTCGAAAATTGCAAAAGTTAAAATTTTTTCCGTGTCTTTCTACAACGAACATATTAAAAATGGAGGGTTTCACCTCAATGAAATATGTTTCGTAAAGATAGATTTTGAAATAAGATGATGTATATTTTTTCGAAAATTTGAGTACTCTTCGCGCAATTTCGCATGAAAATACGTGAAAGTACGTGCTGTTTTAGCACCACTAGTTGTCTTTTACGTTGGTGATGTGTTTAGTAGTAAGCTTATTTTGGAGTACAGTTCTGAAATGTTCAGAATCTATTTCAGTGAAAAAAAAATGAATATGAGAAGTTTCTTACTTTACATATCTACAAGAGGATAGTACAGTTTAATATTCTGATTTTCAATAACTTTACAACATGTAGAACTGAGTTCCTGCATTATTCAGTTTGAGGCATATAGGCAAGCTGTTCTTTATGCTTTGTTTAGTGTACATCTAACGCAAGTCTATTATAGTATAAGGAAATCTTATTGTAATGCAATAAACGACGTAGATTGCATTATAATACATTGCTTGAAAAAATGATTAATAATAATGTATGTATTTGATGTTATTGGGTCGGTAGTGCGACTTCGCCGGCCAGCTACCGGTGTCCCCCATGGCTGGGTTTGATTGATTGGTTGATTTATTCATGTTTCCGGGCGCGTCAACTGCTCTGGTCATTAGTCCCGTTAGTGTAGTGCATGTTTTTTCCTCGGGAGATGGTGGTGATCTTCTTCCGTTGGATGGCGAGATCCGGCGCCGACCTACCGTCGGCTAGTGGGGTTTCCCCCTAACCAGGACTCTCCCACCAGTGGGGCACCGCTCCAGCCGGAACAAGCTCTAAGCTCCCGACCGGTCTCCCGGAATGTGTGGTAGTGTAGTGCATGTTAGTGTAAGTGTGTGTGTAAGGGGAAAGGATAGGACAAGGAAGAGGAAGGATAGATCGCGCGCGGTCCGTGGCTCATTTGGTAGGGTACTGCTCCGGAATTCGCCAGGTGTTGATCGGAGAAACCACGGAAAACTACCGATCAGAGCAGCCGGTCGCTAGAATTCTCCTCCAGACAGCGACTGAATTCGACCTAGCTGAAAAGCTAATGTCGAAAATCCTGCCGCCGTCAGGACTCGAACCTAGGACCTCCCGGTCAGAGGTGCTGCACCCATGGCTGGGCCTAGTTAAATTCCCATGCTTGGGGGTAAGAGCGACATGAGACGAATATGACGTATTGTCTTCACAGTAACTAGCAAGATCCGCCTGCTTGAGCTTTTCTTCGTCATACGGCTACAGAAACTGGGAAAATAATCTTATTGCAAGATGGTGGGGATTTTCCGCAGCTGGAAGGCGAGATCCAACGCCGACCTTCGAGTCAGTTAGTTGGTTGTTCTTCAACAAGGTACGAGTATCTCCCAATAGGGGCATCGCCCCAGCCGCGACAAGCTCTAAGCTCCCAACTGGTCTCTCTACATTTGTAGTAGTGTAGTGCATGTAAGAGTAAGTAAGGTGAGGATAAGACAAGGAAGAGGAAGGAAAGATCGCGCGTGGTTCGTGGTCCAATTTTGAGGGTACTGGTCTGGCATTCGCCAGGTTTTGTTCGCCGAAACCTGGAAAAATACCAATCAGAGCAGCTATCTTGTGTTGAAAATCCTGTCACCGTGGGTCTCGAACCCTAGGACCTTCTGGTCATAAGCGTTACAGTGACATCAATTGATGCATTGAGCCACCTACTTTCTTGATGGGCAGGGTGAAATGTTTCACTATAGGTTCTTGTATTGTCTTCGGCAATTCTGTCAAACTGAACGCTGTCAATTTTGTCAATTATATCAGAATTCTGCCAATATGCCACAAAGGAAAGAACCAACGCTCTCTCCATTCCTCTGGACATGCCCTTTTCTTGCTCACTCGGAGACAAGCACGCAGCCAGGAAAGAGGAGAGCTAAAATATCAAGAAATAAAAACAATGCACACTTCTAATATTATATCAATACTTGTAGTTCATGGTCAAATTGTTTGGCTCTTGAAGTAATGTTTCGTGAAGTAGTTCAACGTTTACTGTTTAAAAAATCAGATATTTCTATAAATACCAAATTTCAATGTTTTTCTCATTGATATCGGGATAAAAGCGTGTCCATATTTCGTAATTGAAACTTGCAATACGTGTACCATATCTACGTATTTAATCTTGATTGTTCTTAAGTCAAAAGTTCACTTGTCGAGTTCTTCCGAAAAGAAAATTGCAGATACGGCTCTCCCCCGAGAGGCAGTCGCTTATTACACGTGCACGTTTTTTCTTGAGCCTGGGAGACCTACCCCAACCCCTTTACTAATATTAGTTTAATTAAGCATAAATTGTAGCAACAAGCATTAATGACAAAACTATGTTAATCAGAAATGTCTTGTATAATAAAAACTCTTTGGATCGAAAATAAGTTACCGATTTGATTTAATAGTTCTGTCATGGAAATAAACAACCCTCCCTCTCCACTCGCATCTAGCGAAACGAGGGCTCAAGAAAACGTGCGCGGGTAATATTAACGTCCCACCTGTCAAAATCACCTCGGCCTACGTTGCCTTCATTGTAGCGAGCAGCGCATACGTCGTGAGGGTTATCATCAAAGTGGAGTGAAAGTGAGAAGGGCGGAAAACGACAGGTGTTATCGAAGCGGGGGTAATCGCTGTCAGTGAGGCATGCGCTGACGCAAATCTAGGTCTCGTGGCGCAAGTGAAGCAAACACAAACATACGTGACTGAAACGCAAGTGAAGAACACTGTTCTTATCCATCGTCGTACGCATTGGGAAGGATTTATTACGTGTGATGTGAGCAGGAAGAGAAATTGGAGCAAATTATAGTTGTTAATTTGTTACACCAGATCAGACCGATGTTGTAGATACTTGGTGATTGATTGTGCAACAAGTGGAAGCCAGTTCCTTCCTGATTTATGGATCCTAGGAGGAAATTCGCTAACGATAAACTTGTAGTGATACGGAAGAGAGGAAAATCTTCTAAGCCTGTAAATATTTGAGAAACATGTTCACTTTCTATTTGTTCTTGTTGCCTAGCGTTTTTGAACAGAAGGCTACTTGATAATATAATTTTAAAGGAAAGACATATTTTAAATTAAATTTAAATGTAATTACAATAGTATTATAGTATTAATTGCCGCTTCATTTGCTCTACCACCAAGCAGTAAAACATGTTGTTTGTATATTGTCCAACAAGAAATTAGATTCTGTTAAATACGGTAAAGTTCAATTTATCGACATTTTATTGTAAAATTAATTTCTTCGAAAATATGGAATCAGATGTCTGAAAGGAATATCAGTCTAAGACAAACACAAAAACCAATAAATCACTGGTTTATGGAAGGAGTAAAATTTACTTTTAATATACATATTATTGGAGAAACTAGTTTAAATATATAAATGCATTTTGTAACTTCATTAACACCATTTAACTTTCATCAGAATAAATCATTTAGGCTTAATTTTAATGGTACGTTTTATGTATTTAAAGTAGCCTGCAATGTGGATTTACAGAAGTTCTAAAAAATTAAAAATGCAGTTCCTTTTTCAAGATGCTTCTAGGTCTATTTTGTAATGTCTCATGTCGTACCCCCGTAACTATATTTCCACAACCCAAGTTGACACAATTTCAACGTTTATAACTTCTTGAAACCAAATGGTATTTTTCGATTGTTTGGACATTGAAAAAAAGAAAAGGGTTCTCTGACACCTCCAAACTTTCCTGATATGGTCAAGGCGTAACAACTTTCCACTGACGTGGATAACAAAAGCAATAAATCTGTCCCACTAAGCTAAAAATAAAAAGGAGGGAAGAAGGAGAAAATAATTCAGAATTATTTATTTTGCTTATTTCTTATTTTCATTTGTCATATTAACATCAGATAACCCGGATAATGTTTAGGAGGTTCCGTTTGACATGAAATTCCGACATAGTTTGCTCATAGGTGATTAAACTGCATTTGAAAAGATATGAAGAGGAAAAGTAAGCCTTTCCGTATTCAGATACAAGCATTTAGGGATAAGTGGGTATTGAAAAACACAGTAACTCATTTGCTAAAGTCATTTGAACTTTTTTATTTAGACTGATTTGTCAATGAGAGAACTGGGAAGAGATTATATATGAAAACGTTGTTTCATTTTCTTATTGAATTATTAAAGTTTTCTAATCACAACAATGATGAACAAAATGAGAGTAGTGCATTCCTCTGCAACAAGAATTTATGATGATCTTGTAAATGACTTCGTGAAAACAGAGGGCGATTTAATTAAATATTATTAAATGAACAGCATTCCCGCACCCTTTACAATTCTTAAAATTTGCACGCGTTGTCGTCGATAGCAACATCTTCACTCAAGTGTTATCTGAAATGGCAGATCTTACAAGCTTCCAGGAAGCAATTACTCGCGCTTTCAATTTACCCATCCAGGTGCTGTTAATAGAGGAATCAGGGCGAGGCATCTGCACACGAGCGTTTTGATGCAACCTAGGAGCGTAGCTCAGGAAAAGCGAAATCTTAACATTGAGCGTTTCTTCAATTAGAGATTAATGAGTCCGTGTTAAGTATTGATGTAGCTTATAGAGAATGTGTTAAATTGTCAGAATGGAGAATACAGCAATGTATAGAATAGTAAAGTATACAACTTTCTTTTTAGAGAATATCTCATAATTAACCGATTTGCAAGGGAAATTCTCCATAACGAAATTGAAGGGACCGAGTGTTTCCTTTCGTTAAAAATGGGATGCGATATACAGAGGTTCGAAGAAAAAATAGCCAAGGCACAAATACACGTTTGGTTTTCTTAGTCAGTAATGAGAAAGTATTGAAATGCGCACGGGAAAACAACGGCGATTTTTCCACAGAACAACTCATATTGCCGGGTCCTGGTAACAAAAACGTGAATAAATCATATGAAATCCATGTTTTGTGTGCCCTTAACACCGAAAAACCGTTTGACGGCAAAATCTCTATCTGTCTATCAGTTCATCCATCTGTAGTCAACGTTATCGCTGTCTGATTGATCTGAACGAACTCAAGACTCTGCGTGTTTGAGACCTATATTTTGATTTTTGGAGATACTTTATGTTATGTTCAGAAAAACCACTCACTTTCCAAACACCAAGTTTGTTTACACAGTTACGGAAACGTTTATATAGAAACGGAAATATTTACAATAGCGGTCAGAAAAACATTTCGCCTAATGCACACTCTATCAAAATCACTGTTTCTCCAATCTACATCTCCCGCTCAGTCTGCTCCGTCTCTGGCGGCGCTCCCTTATCAAGCAGCCGGCGCCGTAGCCTCGCTTTACGGCCACCGGCTCGCCGGCTAGCTGTTAATTTCTCATTGGCCGGGCGTCTTTGCCGGCCTGATGCTCAGCCGTCACCCGCCGCCGCTGCCACCTCGCGCCGCTTTAGGCGCACTCTTCAACTTTGTCACACAGCCGCAACACTTTACATCTAAATGGAAGAACTGACGAGAACTGATGAGAAGAGTCCTGACGGCGCGGCGGCAGGATTTTCGACACTAGCTTTTCAGCTAGGTCGAATTCAGCCGATGTCTGGAGGAGAATTCTAGCGGCCGGCTGCTCTGATCGGTAGTTTTCCGTGGTTTCTCCGATCCACATCAGGCGAATGCCGGAGCAGTACCCTACCAAACGGGCCACGGACCGCGCGCGATCTGTCCTTCCTCTTCCTTGTCCTATCCTCTCCTCTTGCACACACACTTACACTAACATACACTACACTAACACATATTCCGGGAGACTGGTCGGGAGCTTAGAGCTTGTCCTGGCTGGGGCGGTGTCCCGCTGGTGGGAGAGTCCTGGTTGGGGGGAAGCCCCACTAGCCGACGGTAGGTCGGCGCTGGATCTCGCCATCCAGCGGGGGAAGATCACCACCATCTCCAGAGAAAAAACATGCACTACACTAACGGGACTAATGACCAAAGCAGTTGACGCGCCCGGAATCACGAAAAAATCAATCAATCAATTCATCTTTACCTCCAGCAGTTAATGTTGCAAAATGACCCTTGAGTCTCCGGGCAGGCCCAAAAGAGAAGCACGCAAATGTATTGTCTACAAGGCTGCAGTTCTCACGCATAAAGCTCTGTGCAAACTTCGGCGAAATCACACTCTTGTAATAAGTGATTTCTGTTCACAACCCTAAAAATTCAAGAGCTGAATGTAAACTAACGAGATATTCTAAAGATTATTATGTAATAAACTGAAAAGATCAAATTATCGTTCTTGAACTTATTGCCATTATTACGGGCCGTATTGCAGGCGTTGAGAATACCACCATCTACTGGGTATTCCAGTCATGCAGAAGTCATTTCTTGCCTTTGCTCTTTCAAAGAAATAATTAAATCAACATTTCTTGATTCATTACTTGCACAAATTAATAGTTAGTTCGTATTTCTGTGCTACTCTCCTATTAGTACCAATTTGAGGTCTGCTTCATTTCCGTTCGTGGTCCTGTCTTGTCACTTCAATTTCGAACGGAAACACGCGAAGCGTCGTACCGGCATGTTGACGTATACGACGCGTCATTACCCGGCACTCTGAGTATTCTTAATTTGTTCTCCTGCGCTTACGAAAGCCCCACTTAGGTGCAAGGATCTTCCATATCATGTAGCGACTGTCTCTCTTTAACGAGGAGTAAAGTTATATCTAATGAAATGAGATGACAACTACGCTTCAATTACATATTGAAAATGCTCCTGATTAGAGAGAAGGCTGGAACGCTTGTCATTGACTTGAAGCTTCGTATGTTTGGAGAAAGCTCCGAGCTCCTGGGTCCCCAAGAGAGGCTTATACAGACACTAACGTGTCCCAAGTATATGCGACGCATGTTCGAAAGCGACACATTTTCAGAAAGGAAAAATAGGAGCGCCGACCTGGATGGCCGAGGTGGCTAAGAGCGAGTACCGACTCAGCGCTTCGGTCCGAAGGGTCGCGGGTTCGAGTCCCGCCTTGGGCATGGCTGTTTGTCCCTTGACTTTGTGTGTGTGTTGTCGTGGAGGGCCTCGCGTTCTGCTGACCCCAGATCAGAGGAGCCCGCAAGTGTTTGTCTAGTGTATGGTCGAATATGCGTCCCTTCGGGACGTAAAGGGCAACCGGCTGTCGGCTGGATAAAAGCCCTAGGAAAAAAATAGGAGCACTAAAATTTACCCGCATGCTCTGCAATTACAGAGATTACTCCACAGCCTCAGCCGTTCCAGATTCTGCTCAACCGGACAACGACCGCGGAAGTTTGGAAAACATGTTTGTTATTCACGTTTCTTCACGTTCAGAAATCCAAACACTGGAGTAATAGCTGTAATACGAACCTCCAATAAATCCCAGCCCTGGCAAACTACAGAGCCATGCAGTGGTCGGCGGTTGCACGAAGCGTGCCTGGAGACGCCGACGCACGCATTGCTGGCAGGGCCGCCCGCACCGCTGCCCGTCTCCATCGCTCTCGGCCCTGCTACCCACATCCCACCGCCCCATCGCACATCATTATCACATCCGCCCACCTCTTCCTCTCCGACCGCCAGCGGCAACACCACCTCACATACCACCCTCCCTCCACGAATGCCGAGGCAGCCTCCACAACCGCTCACGTGACTCAGCCGTAGTCGAAACCGAATGTCGCCAGCCTCCCTCTACCCATCGATGCCGATTCCGTTACGCTGCCTGCTGCCTGTGTCTTTAATTCGTCTCATCATCCCTGCAATAACTATTGCTGTATCTAGCGCCAATAGTGGCCTTCACTATTGCTCTACTGCTACTGCCTTTATCGTCTCCAGTACGCCAACCACCATCACCGTTGGAAAATATCCGACGTTCTCGGCACCATCTCCAATGCCACCGTGACCACAGCTACCGCCGCCGCCGCGCCACGCCGCGCCGCGCCGCTTTGTTTGAGGAGCGCCCGCCCGTGAGAATGCGCCGCCGCCGATTACGCGCCCGCCAAGATCGTGACCTCGTTCGTATGGACGCCCCCGCCTCCGCCACCGACTCCTCCCCGGCCCCGCCCCCGCCTCCCGTTCGCTCTCGCATCCGCCGTATCCCTCTCCTTGTGTACTTGTGCCGGCGGTAGGCAGGGGCACTCCGGGCGATCGCCAGGGGCCCCGCATGTCAAGGCGCCCGATGATGCGATTGCTAGTAAAGAAATTAGTAAACAATTGAGAAGAAAAATAAAAAAGAGAAAACCGTTATCGTAATTTTTTATAAGTCGTAGTAAGTCTGATATTTCACAATATTTTCTTTTTTTTAATTTAATTCTTTTTTATATTTAATAGTTAATTGTATTCATTACTTATAAGATAGGACTCCATGAAATGAACCAAATGACGCCAACATTAAAATAAGTTCTCCTGAAATTCATATTTATTATTTCATGTAGAACAAGTGATTTTATTAAACACTAACTAAACACAACAAAATTGTTAAGTGTTTTAAGCTCCCTGTGGAAATTGTATTATTTTATCACTAAATACTTTTAATTAAAACCATTATTGAAAATATATTTACCAAACTTTTTTGAACTTAAACGCTGTATATTTTGTTATTTGTTGAAATAAAATAACTCTTACAGTTTCTTGAGTTAACTTTCACATTTTTAATTTTTTCGGGGTGGGGAGAGCTACGTTTTAGCATTGCCCTGAGCCCAAAATTTTCTAGCTCCGGCACTGTTTGTACCCCCACGCCCCCTGCACAAAGCTTTGCCTCGACCTTCGCCCCCCACCCTTGCGCTCCCAATTCAGCTGCCGCCTTCACTCCCATCTTCACTCTCACCTCCACTCCCTCCTCTCCCATCTCCACACTCACCTCTGCATCCATTTCCAATCTCACTTCCACTTCCATGCCCACCTCTATGGATTTGGGTGATGGTTCTTTTGGATAATCACAAAAGGGCGCGCCAAAATCGTTTTGGATGATTGCTTTGCGTAAAACAAAGTGTATACTGGTTTACGCACGTTTACTTACCACGAATTAGAGGTGTCTAAATAGGTTTCCTCAGCCAATGTATTAGATGTAAGAAATTAGTTATAAGTTCGTTTTTAAGCCACCAATACATGTGAAAAAATTATTATTATAACTGAACCATGTAAACTTCTTAAAATGTAATAAATTTTTTAAAAAACTTACCACGAACGAATATTTCTCACTGGCGATTTTATTAACTTAACTAAAATAAGTTGTCTAAATGCAGACATTTTGTTAATGTTATGTTGAAATACATACAATTCGTAATTTTACAAAGTAATTAATATGTAGATACATTTTTATTGGTATAGTATCACACACTTAGTAACAAGTCATTTATTTGCTGATGATGTACATTCTACACTGAACAAAGATTACAATTGGGTTAATTATTTTATGTGATTCAATATCAACAATTCCCATTTTTGTTCACTAAACTATTATGAACGGTTTGATTACTTATTGAATTTGTAAATAAATCCTCCAGAATTATTTAAATTAGTGGTTTATGCTATAAATTTTACGTCATGTTTTTGTTTTAAAAGTAAGTTGGCACTTGTTAATGAGAACTCACTATTACTGTAATATAAAATGTGTAGCCCTTTTTTGAAATCATTTAATTGTTTTATAAAATTAGATCTTAAAAAATATTTTTGCACGTCTGCTCTTTGATTTACTATTACATTCAAAATTTGACATTTTTTGCAAGTATTAAATTTTAAATTGTAAATATTTTGTACTTGTTTAATTTGAAATTTTTGTGATAGTTTGCTAATTAAGGTAACAATTTAATGCATAATAGTAGATATATTTTTATTGCTAAAATGTTACACATGTATTTTAAACTTTAACGCAGGTATTTGCAGACGATGCACATTTTATATTTGGAACTGTGCTTCCCATATCCCATCAATATCATGGTTTATATCTCTTCAGACGTGGCACAAGAACAGAGAAACTACAATTACTACATTAACCGCTGCTTCTGAAACTATAGAATTAGCTGATATTATTTTGTTATACAATGTGTAGGACAAAACTGGGACTATCGCGAAGGTTTTTTCCATGAGTTTAACCAACCTCACTCATTTCGCCTGACCCGTGAGTTCAGGTTTCGTACTTGTAGCCTAAGGGATGTTATAATAGAAAGATGAAACAACACATTTTTAAAACAGCATTGAAATTGTGTTGCTGGGAAAAGCAACGAGAATTGCAGCGTCTGCCGGCCCTTCTGGTGCAGAATGGAGAAGAAAGTCAGAGAAGAGTTCTGCGAACTTTCCCGCGCCAGTTTCGGATAACGTAAACCTTAATTACAAATAAAATATCGTGAGAATCTCTGTATAGTAAGTGATGGTTTAGAGCGTGGAATGAAAAAGATCATGTATTGTATTCAAACTTCGTATTCCATGTTTTCTAACGAGTCTCGTTTCCAGAGGATCTGAGATGCAAAAGTTTGAGATATGCTGTCATACCGCCTTTCTCTTTCAAAGACAAATTATCTTAAGTGTCAATTCATGCAAAACAAGATTCAATGTGCACAACCGGACATCTCAGTGCTTTTGGAAGCCTATCAGTCTCCGTCATGAGTGTTTAGAAGCTCCATTTACTATTCACCGTTTGGGAAGAGGACACACGCAATGACACTGGTGTCCAGAGAAATTGCCCGTTTGCTCCGTCGCACTTTTGTCGACCACGCCTTTCCACGGCGCGGAGTCTGAGAATCTTGTCGCACGACCACCGTTTCTCTTTTTGTTACAAGTGCAAGACGGGTAAAAGATATATATTGTGGAGCTGCTTGACAAACTAATATGCATTTAACATTGGTAAATATGAAAAAATATAATTACGAAGGAGCGTTAAAAACCAAATTCATTCCAAATACGTCCTCATTGTAGAATACTTTCTTTAATATATTCTCAGATGCACATAATAAGGACTTTCAACACATAATACTAAATCTTATAATCTTCATGTCGGAAAAATGGAAGTCTGTATTACTAGCACTTAAAATGAAACTTCTCCCAATTAATAAATTTGAGCACGTTGTTCAGAATGTTGTTCATTCCTTTCTTCATTACGGTTGGCAAAAAGTGCCACTCCATAAAAAAATGTTTTATTACTTACAAAAAATAAAATAGTTGTCATTCGATAATTTCATGTCTTCTCACGAGTGATACAGTATTACTGAAGAATATATGCAAATAAACACAAGTCAAAATGTTGCAAGTGATACATGCAGGTTTCTCAGAATGCTGCAGAAAACTTAGGTCGGCAATAAAACATTTGTGACATTTTGCGCCAGGAGCTTTTTCCTCAAACAAGAAGCACAAAATGGAAGGAATGTAATAATGTGTGATGTTGTTTAGTAATTTATTTAAATGACTAACACTTCTACTATACACGTGTTTGTGCTTTTGCTTAATAAAGCCTAATTACGTACGTTATTAAATAATCAATTCTCGTTAAAGCCACCTAAAGTTGTTTGTAACATCCATGATCGGCATATGTTTGTACTATGAATTAAAAAGTACTAAAAACTTTTATATTTTTTTTTGTAAAAAAGAATAAAAAACCTTCTATATAATTTATTTTGTATAAAACAATTAACTTTTGTTCATACATAATATACAAAAGTACTCACAACATAATTTATACATAGTACATATTTAGACGTCTAATTATTGTACAAAACTGTAAGTCGCTCAGTGTGATCAGTGTCTGTAACCGTGGTCGTCTGACCAATTAAAGTACATTACAAGAGCAACGTGCATAATCGGACCAGGCTTTTTCGTTGTAAGAACCGATATATTGTAACCGATGCCGTTATGTAAGAAAATCAGCGAAGTGATTGGGGGAACCGATTGGGGGTCGACGATTCCATCACCTGGATAAAGAACTCTGAAAAGCAGGGTCTCTGATTGCCCATTTCGGTGGTTTTCTTGCATGAATTCCACGCAGATTCCGACATAATATTTTAAACAAGAGGCCACGGACGGTGCGCAATCTTACCTTTTCCACTCCGATCTTTCGGGCAGAGAGCTCCAGAAGATTTTTTGATAGAATTGTTTAGTTATTCCGGGCACGTCAACAGCTAAGGTGATGTTTCTTCCTGTGATTCTGGGCACGTCAACAGTGTATTGCATGTTTCGTCACCGGGATATTGCGGTGATCTTCCCCCGCTGGATGGTGAGATCCTGCACCGACCTTCCCGTTGGCTGCGAGGTGTTCCCTAACCAAGTATCTCATACCAGCATGGCACCGCATTAACCTCGAGAACTCCCGGAACATGTGGTAATGTAGTGCATGTTAGTGTAAGTGTGTGTGTAAGGGGAGAAGATAGGACAAGGAAGAGGAAGGACAGATCGCGGGAGGTCCGTGGCCCGTTTGTTAGGGTACTGCTCCGGAATTCGCCTGGTGTTGATCGGAGAAACCACGGAAAAATACCGATCAGAGCAGCCGGCCGCTAGAATTTTCGTCCAGACAGCGACTGAATTCGACCTACCCGAAGAGCTAGTGTCGAAAATCCTGCCGCCGTCAGGACTCGAACCTAGGACCTCCCGGTCAGAGGCGCTGCAATGACATCAGTTAATGTACTGAGCTACCGCTCCCGGTGTTTGGTAATGTAGTGTACGTGAGTGTGTGTGTGTAAGAAGGGGGTGAGGATGAGACAATGAAGAGGAAGTTAAGATCGCGCGGTTAGTAGTCCGTTTGTTAGGACACTGCTCCGGCATTTGCCTGGTGGTAATCTACTGATCGGAGCAGCTGACCTTCGGAATTCTCCTCCAGATAGCGACTGAATTTGACCTAGCTATGTAGTTAGTGACCAAAATCTTTCCACCATCGAGACTTGAATCTAGGATCTCCCGGTCAGAGGGTGCTCCAGAACGGAACCTCTCCATGATGTACTCGAAGGGACTTCGGCAGCACTGCCAATTCGCAGCGTCGGGTCAGAGCCCGATCATTGCAGTGGAGCCATCGGAGAGAGGACCTTCAATTGCAGAGCGCCGGGGGCTCTGGGGGCGGGGGCGGGGGCGGCCTTGCCCTTCCAGACTCCTGACGAGCGCCGATGCTCTGTGCCGCGCCTTCGTGTCTACGATGCGAGCGCAGCCGGTTACTTATGGAATGATGTGATTGGCCGAGGCCATTGTCTCGCCGAGTCTCGCTCTGCGCGATATCATCTGGAGATGGGATCGAATCACGAGCGCCGAAATCTCTCTCTCCTTAGCCTTGCGTTCGTCGCTTCTCTTCCATTTCCCGACTCCGGCAGTGTGCAGAGCCCGCGCTACATACTCCGCCACCTGCTATCCATCTAGTATCTCCATCAACCTCTTTCTAAGGATGAAAAAATATTAAATAATATATATTCGAGAAGATAATGAACCCAACAAAAGTTGTCTAAAGTCTGAGTAAGTACATGTTCTTTCGGACTATATTTACTGAAAGTGTACTCAGGATAAGATGATAAAAATTTTTCTAAAACTAAATGACACATGAGTAGTTAAACTATGACTCCAACATAAAAATAAGACTTTTGAAAGGTTTCATAACCCCTCCCACCACTCCAACCCGCCTACAACCAAAAAGGTGTTTCTTTTTAAATTTTGATTATTCTAGAACTTCGCATTAACTTTCATAATACAAGTGTCGAAAATAAGAAAATATTTTTTACTATCAAACACATTTTTTGGTATCAAATTCAATTGCAAAAAATATTTTTGAAAAACGAACATAAAATAATTTTACTGTCTTAGGACATTGGAACAGGCACGAAATAGGTAAATGTATGGTTTGTTGACAATGGAACTTTCGTGACAAACACGAAGAACTGGGGCAAAAATCAAGGCCTAAGGAGGGTTTGTGTTGTGACCCATGTACAAACACATGTGAATGACCACATTTCATAAGCCTACTAAACCTTGATTTCAAAACATCCTTATTTGGAATATGGAACAACGGCTGAAGTAAAATTTTATATAATTTCTCTGGGAGATATCTCGCGAGAAGGTTGGAGTAATAGAGTATGTTTAAGATGAAGTGAGGTTCAAACGTAATTTTTTTGCTGGGTTGTCTTTGTTGCGTAACATGCATGGAATTTTTAATAGTTTTTTTGTAATATAGTTTTTATAGTAATATAGTGTTTAATAGTAATTTTTAATAGTAAATTTGAGTAAGTTTGAAATTTAGTTAATATATACAACCATGATGCCAAAACATGCGTGTAATTTTTGTGTATAAAATGGTCAAGAACGCTCAATATTGTAAATAATGTGTTTGCTTTCTCTCTTTAGTCTTTGAAGTGTCATCAACACGAGTGTCACAAGCATATAAGCTTTTAAAGCGAAATTATCTTTAGTGTGTTTGCCTATCAAGGAATATGCAACAGCTTCTCTGCTTCGTGCATCTTGTAATCGTGCAATCTCCGTTTCCAATCCTCCACCACCGCTTCTATTGCCTTCGCCTCTACCATTGAGCTCAAGGCTCCGCTTGCCTGCACTCCCAATCGTGTCCGCCATCATCTTTGAAATCTAGTATCGTATATTGGAGATATTGCCTACTCCAAGTCACGACAAATTCCTACTCGGTAGTTTCCGTTTCTTGTTTTTTTCTTTCCTTCTTCTTGTGGCATTTTTTCTTTATTTCCTTCTCTTGGAAGGCATTTTCGAATACCGGTGTATTTTCTTGGAAAAGAATTCACGTAGACAGTACAACAACCTCCTGGAAGCACGTGCGGGTGGGATCTGGGGTGCAGGTAGTTTTTTCTTCGACGTAAGGTTGCGCGGCGTGCTGCCCTGTGCAGTTCAAGTACAATCCCGATGTTTAAACGTGCGCTAAAAATAGCTTGAAATGAAAATTAAAAAAAAAAAACTTTCTTTAGAAAAAAAAGTAAAAAAAATTCTTTGGGTTTTTGGGAATAAATATAATTACAGTATAAAAATGTGAGAAAAATGAATCAAAAAGTTCTGAGGGTTACTTTATTTGAAAGTGACTTCTCGTTCTTTTTCTCTTACTATTCTTCTCCTTTTTGTTCATTGTTTGAATTAATGAGATTTTTTACGCGTTTAACTGAATTTTATGAGCGGGCTTCATTATTTTATGAATATGATAAAAGGGGAATATTCGAACAAGCGACTGGATCGGCCATACTTCCTTTAATGAGAGCAAGAAACTACATCGTCGCCCGGAGCGAGACGTCTGCCTCAGGCACTCACCTGGGAATCGTCTATTTCCCATTTACGATAACCGCAATGGGCACGAAATTGAAGTCGTAAATCGATTTATGAATGCCGTACGCCAGGGCCGCGGCGGGCTACTTTACATAATTTATGGGACGGGAATGAGCTCCGTTGTTATTGTTGCGATACGCCGCGAGATGACGAATGAGGGTCCGGAACAAAACCTTCGAATGTATAAACATTTGACTACCATTTACTAGAAATGAGGAGTAATATATCGCGGCGTCTAAACGGCGCGGACGAGGTTCGTGGGCCGGCGCGGCGCGGCGCAGCGGTCCCTGGGCGGCCGTCGCCTCGGACAAACAATGGAGATAAATCTGTTGGGGCGGCCTTCGCGCGCGTCATTTCTGGAAATAACGGCGGCGGCGGCGGGGTCCGAACGGAGGACGCGAGGTTGCGCTGTTTAAGCGCTGCAATTAGCTTTGATACACGCCTGCCTTCAATGGATAGAGGAAGGACACGCTTGTTAAATCAACAACACTCGGTGCCTGACTCTGTACTGCGATATCATATTCGGGGCTATCACATCATCTTAATATGAAAATCGTGGTGTTTATGTGAATAATACATTCGGGAAAAACGACGTCGTATTATTATGCCAATCTTTTATGTTTAAGTCTTAAATGCAGGGTGAATTGATGCATTGTTATTCGTTCTATTTAGTCAGTAATAAATTGACACTATAAGTAGTTTTTTATATTATAGGATTTCATCAATTTTTTCTCATAATATTTCAATATTTTTAGTTCTCTACATGTCTGAAATTTGAAATTGAAAAGTTTCAATCTATTTCGAAGATATTTATTTCTCAAAATAGGATGACTCCGAAGAAAAAGCCAAGTCTGATTTCCTGTTAGAGTGGATAAGTAAACTCCCTTGTCCATTATCTCTCATACACGATAATCACTCACCTGGCGAGCAGAAAGCGGTTCAGATTCCATTTATTCGAGTAGATCGCACGTAATGGAAGAACCATTAGATTGAAATCGAAAGGAAAGGATGAGATCCTAAGCTCTTGGCCCCACTTGAAAAATTAGAAGACACTATTTAGTTATCAATTCACACTCTTAATATCAGATTTACACAAATCTGCAATTGCTTTATTATTGCAACAAGGATTACAACAAGTAAATATATCAGCTAGTGTTAATATATAAACAATTTGCTAATAGAACGGTAAACTATACTGTAGCAAATACTTCTTAGTGCCTTTTCTACTAGAATAGAAACTTGAAGACATCATTCAAATGTCATGTTATTTTAAAAATACGTTTTAATATTATTAAATAAATCCTTCAATAATATGCCAGTTCGCTACGAATATACAGTGGCATGAAAATATGATTATGAACGATTTTATATTTTCGAAGGGCGACCGGGAGCGGTGGCTCAGTGCATTAGCTGATGTCACTGCAGCGGCTCTGATCGGGGGGAAGGGTCCTAGGTTCGAGTCCCGACGGCGGCAGGATTTTCGACACTACCTTTTCAACTAGGTCGAATTCAGCTGTTGTCTGGAGAAGAATTCTAGCGGCCGGCTGCTCTGATCGGTATTTTTTCGTGGTTTCTCCAATCAACACCAGGCAAATGCCGGAGCAGTACCCTAACAAATGGGCCACGGGCTCCGCGCGATCTTTCCTTCCTCTTCCTTGTCCTATTGTCATCCCCTTACACACACATTTACACTAACATGCAGTACACTATCACATATTCCGGGAGACCGGGCGGGAACTTAGAACTTGTCCCGGCTGCGGCGGTGCCCCGCTGGTGGGAGATACCTGGTTGATGAAAACCTCGATAGCCGACGGTAGGTCGGTGCCGGAGAAGACCACCGCCACCTCCTGAGTAAAACGCGCAATACACTTACGAAACTAATGACCATAGTAGTTGACGCGCCCGGAATCACTAAATTCAATCAGTCCAAGGGGATTATGGTCTCGCTTTGGAGTTGCCCGTGAACCAACGGCGCTTTTCGCGCGTGGCCACCTGTCAGAGCCGCATCGCCGGGACTCACCGCCGCGCCCCGCCGCCGCGCTGGCCGCCCGTCCGCGCCCTCACGCGTAATTATGCGCGCTCTGAGATCACGCCCTATATAAGGCGGGGCCCTGAGAGTTATTGGCGAGATAACAGCCGTCGCGAGCACGGATCGCCGTTAGCGCGGCACAGGGTTGTCCACGGGGGCGGGCGCTCCCACGCGCGGCCTTGGACTCCCCGTCCCTCCCCGCACCGGGACGCGCGACACACCTGCCCCTTCAGAGCGCAGAAAAGGTGGAGTGGAACCTCTGTTACTCGAAGACCATAAAGAGTAGGAAATCCCGCGTATCTCAAATTAGTAGATTCATTCGATTCAAGAATGTAATGGAACCGCCATAATTGCAATTCCTTGATATCTTGAAACTCCATAATAGGTCGAATTCCTCGATACATTGAATGTATCAAGACAAGGAATTAGCTGCATTTCAACTTAACGGAATCTCGAATTCCTGAATACCTGGAATTACTTTTATTCCACTTTATCTTTCAAATTACGGAAATTCTGGAATTCGAATCTCCAATATTCTAACTCAATGTTATTTTTTCCACCTTCGACAAATTTTAGCTTAGATTATAATGACGGAGCGTCACTGAATGTGCAACATTAAGTATATTATACATTAAATAATGGCGAGTCAGAAGACATTCTGCATACACTGTATTCTGCAATGAATAGATTCTGAACTATCACAGGTGCAAATAGTAGGAAAGTGTAAAAAAGGAATCCCACTCTACCTTGTAGATGAGCAGCCTACTGACAAAGATTCACCCGACAGGTTTGTTTTTGCATCTACCTTATTTATGTCACATATTCCAGGAATTGCAGATTGAATCAAGAAGCTATTCAAATGATATCCTATTGCAATTCCAATGTGAATGAAAGTTTTATTGAACAATGTATTATCTGGAGGATTGACATGGAAAATCGCAAAAACAGGGTCATCGAAAAAAGTTTTTTAGATTCAAAAAATGCTCATTAAAATTAAAATTAACAAGTAAAATAAAATACGTAAAATATGTTCATGTTTTGTGTAAAATAAAATACGTAGTACAAGAAATATTAGTTACAATGTACTTGTTAAATAGTTCACATCAGTTTGGTATATTTTATAATTTTATTCGCCGAATTACTCAGTGAATTTTGTTTTTTATTTATAACTAAATTAACGTGGCGCGTCCAGGGGATGTTTTCATATTCCACTTTTTATGTTTTCTGCAAGTTCAGAATACAAACGCAATGGAGTTGTCTTGTGCGTCTCTTCTGGGAGACTGAGAGTTACATGAAAACTATCGAAGAAGTATTTTTAAATGGATGTTTATGACATAGTTTTAATTATCGTCGTGCTTTAATAATATGTCCTAACGATTCACGTTGTGTCGGAAAAGCAGTATAGTATTAGTTTACAGCTCTTTCCCTGTGCTTTGAAACTTCGAAAAACATGCTTTTTCTGTAATTCTTCCAGAATGTTCTTGAGGTTCGAGCTAAAATATGTGCTAATTGATTCGTCTTGATTTGTCTTGAAAGCAATTAAATGAGCAACTAATCACCTCTATTTACACCTTAAAAATCTTCCAAAACGCGTTTTAGGTGTTTACCCTCAAATTTTCCATAATTCTCTTAGAATATTCTGGAATATTCGAAGAGAAATTATTATTTCCCCACCAGTAGACAAAGACGCGTTGAATGGTACCTCATTCACTTAAATAAGCCAATTGTATTTCATTAACTATGATCATTAGATTCATTTTTATACAAGTTAATATAATGATTACAATTAATATTTGCAATAAGGACATCAATTGCAAGTACATAGGTAATGAATAGCGCTTGATTCTCTTCTTACGTTCGAGTTGTTGGCAGCTGAGGACACAATAATGCTTTCCACGCACCCTTTGAGATTATTGGGTAATTTCAGTTCTTTTTCATCCTAGTATTATCCGTCTAGAGTGACTACTCTATTCTCTCTAACGTTCAAGGTTCAATTTGCGACGGTAGCAGAATTTCGCCACTAGCCGAAGAGGCAGGGCGAATTCATTTGCTGTATGAAGGGGAATTCCAGCGACCAGCTGCTCTAATCGGTAGTTTTCTGTGGTTTCTTCGATCAAAAACCGGCGAATGCCGAAGCAGTACCTTTGTAAACAGACCGCATGCAATATTTTCCTCCTGAATCTTGTACCCCCTCTTCCTTTATACGTACACACTTACACCTACATGCACTACGTTACCACACATGTCGGAAGATCAGTCGGGAGCTTAGATCTTGTCCCAGCTGGGGAAGTTCCCCTCTGGGAGAGATACCTGGAAAAAGGAAAACCTCCGCAAGCCAATGCGTAGGTTGGCTCTGGATTTTCTAGCGAGAGAGGAACACCGCTCCCTTCCGGCACATGACATACTCTTCACATGCAAGTATAATGACTAGAGCTCGGAAGTTCAGGCATTTATTTTACCTGAAATAGGATCATATGAGCTGCCTGCAAAAGGATCTGTGGTCATACTGAAAAGTAGAATGGGATTGCCCGTGAGCGAACAAAGTCTGACGGCTTCATTGAAAAACTAAAAAATCATGATTGGTATCAACTTACTTTTTCATTCAGATTTTTATCACGTGTCTGCTTCTACGGAAAGACAAAACACTACTGTTTCTTCATATTATTCAGACTTGCAGGTACACACACACACACACACACACACATACATATATATATATATATATATATATATATATATATATATATATATATATACACACACACAACTTGATCGCGATCGGTGCCTGGAGAAAAAGTAAGCAAAATAATTAGGAAAAGACAAATGGCAGAAATAGGCATCAGAAGTTAAAATATGTAAAAATGGCAAAAATACGCAACAGACGCTAAAATAGGCAAAAAAGGCAAAATAAAAATCTACTAAAACAACCCCAGAAGTACAATTAAGTGATACCTATTGTGAAAAGTCATAAAATAGTAAAAATAACAAATAGGCACTTTGCCAAACCTCTGGACTCTACTTATGACCATAGCAATTATCGCTTTGCTTTTAGGAACACCTATCAATCATTCTAGTAATGTAGTACATTATAAATTTCACGTCTATGAATCTTCGACGTATTCTAAAACAAACATTTCCTGTGTTAAATGTAGCGTGAATAGACACATGGTTAACCGACTGAGTTAGAATATTCAATCGAGGATAATTATGGCAGAACTTCTTTACTTTCTATTTCAATAGACTTAACTTCTACATAAATGGTAATTCTTGAAATATAATACTGACGGCATTAACATTTTACTCTAAGGCAGTTACTTCCCATAAGTCTCCCCCCATAAACCCACACATAAACACTTTTGGTGAAGACTTGCTCCGTTCCCAGTAAGTAGAAGAAAAAGCAGGGGAGAAATAAGTGGACACGGTACGCAAATCTAGTTGTTTCTTTTCGTTAGTACTATTTCATGTAGTGCCTCATATCTCCCTCGAAACACACCTTCCTCCGCTGGCTTGCGTGCGTACCCTGACGCCACTTCCTTTGCGTGTTTTGAGCTATTTGATTCCGTGTACTAAGTCTGGAAACGTCTCTTACTAACCATCAGTTAGGAATTTGCCTAATCCGTTCATTGTCCGCATAGCAAGGTAACCATTCCAAATTTATGTAGGGTGCAAGCATTGTCTTCACTGAACTGTCCGGAAGCTGGTTTTTGATGCGGAGATGCTCAAGGCGGTCGTTCCTTTTATTGCAGGTGAAGAGAATAAACGACGATATCTACTCTACCATCCAGCGCGATGGCCCCGCCGACGAGCCGCCGGGAAATTATAGAGATTTCGAGAGACCTTCGTCAGGACGGCGGGAGCCCGGGAGGCTGAGTTATTGAAACCGCCGTAAATCAATTGGGCTTTTACGATCCCGTCTTTCGAACACATCCGTCGATTGCCTGGCACGATAATCCGACGATGGCCGGGGAGGAGGTGTGAAACCAGATGATGGGACGGACGGTCCAGGGAAGGAGGAGGAGGACGCGGCAAGTTCGGTATACGAAGGGAATGGGTGCAAAAAGCAGCCGGTGACGGAAGCCGTAGGGCGGCTGGGAGGATTCTAGTGTGAGGGAGGCTAGTGGATCGAACGGCAAGCATTGTGTTAAGACGGTATGCAGAAAAACACTGAAGTAAACAAGTAAGCGTGCCGTGCAGAGGGATATAAGGAAGGAAGGAAGG
Organism: Teleogryllus occipitalis; assembly: GCA_011170035.1. NCBI lineage: Eukaryota > Metazoa > Arthropoda > Insecta > Orthoptera > Gryllidae > Teleogryllus > Teleogryllus occipitalis. Next base: position 352,186 of record BLKR01000408.1, read on the forward strand.
AATAAAGAAAGTGTGGAAGCAATGCTCGCGGATTGGATGGTGCGAGTGTAGACTCTCATGAGAAATGGATCATGCAGACAATAAAATGCACGATGACAGGACAAACAGGCAGAAGAATAGGCCAGTACGTTCGTATTGATGGGTGCTTGAACATAACCAGAGTTATCACATAGCTGCTGTATTCAAATCTCTGATGAGGGGCCAGACTTTCTGAAGATGAATGAGAATGCCAATGGTCGGACTAGTGTTTTGGGAGTCGGTGTAGGCGTACATTCCAGTGCATCGCTGACAGGACGAGTAATGAAGAACTAATCGCGTATTTCAAGGCATGGATTCTTGGGCGGTCGAAAGGGACGGCGGGGAGGATGACCGGGAACGGAGACGGGTGGCGAGTGGATGGACGATGATGGAATGTCTGGATGGACGAAGGGCGAGTGACTGAGGGGCAGCGTAGGTGTTGTTTATGGGAAACGTATTCGATTAGAAATATAGATGATCCTGCAGCAATTGTGCGAATCAAACGTATTGACAGTTGGGACGCCACATGTTTAGATATTAATCATCTGACTTTTTCAAATTCCAGTCACGTAACACGCCTTCCTTCTTCTATCTTTTCCGAAGAAACATTTGCAGTTTTGAAATTGCTTTCAGTTTGAACAGGTATTTGTGAGCATAAAAACCATTGTCAAAATATAACGAATAGCCTTTCGTTATTGAATGAGTCCAAGCATCGGAAGGGAAAGTTTCCCTCCCGATACTTCCGTCACCTATTTTTGAGTACGGTATTCATTTAGAATCTATTTTAAGCTTTTCCGGGAATTAATTTAATTTTGATATTGTAGTACTTGAAAGTTTTCTCTTGGTTCCCTGGATCTGCTGGTTTCCAGAATTAACAAACCGGATGCCGCTGTTGTTGTAATAACTATTCTAAAGTAGAGCAGTTATACTTTTGGATAATATAAACTACAATTCTAAAATTGATGTAACATTTATATTTAATTTCTCCTAATACGTTAATGCGAAATTTTCAGTAAATTAAAATAGGGGGGTTCCATTTTCGTATGTTACACATTCCTCGCCTGATAAAATATTCATTCAATAAAATAGTAGAATGGTATTTCTTATTGCGTATAGAATTGCTTTAAAACTTATGGTACAATGAAATAATGAAGTTCAGTTCGAGATATATTGTGACCGCTCTACTTTTTCACTTTATTCACTAAAAAGACTACAGCGGGTCACTCAAGTAACCTAGTAGTAATACTTGACCTGTGACTTGTTATGACAATGTCACACCAAAAATTAGGAACGGTTTTCTATGTCCTAACTGCCCTACAGGAGTGGGTTCCTCTTTTAACCTGCTTTTTTGTAATAAAAGAAACATAGGCAAGTTAATCTTTTAACTATGAACAGAGTTCTAAATGTATTCTCTTAAATACTTGAATACAATTTTATCTAGCATTTACACATTGCATTGAAAAAGTCATCGCGCGCAGGCTGCCTGCTCCTGGTTGGCCGGGTCGCTCGCTGGTCTGCTGCTCCTGTACACGTCACCGACGTCACGCATAAAATTATATTACCCTTCACTTCACAAAAAACAATAAATAACTGTACAAGACAATATAACAATGAACACAAATACTGAAAAGAACACATACCAAAACCCTTTGCAGGCACCTTCTGAAATTGTGGTGAATTGTGAATAAATATTCACAAGACGTTCTTTCCTATCACTAGAATTTAGGCTTACAATCAGCCTTAAAGAAAATTCGTTATGAAATGAACGTACGATTAATAATAACTCTTTTACTAATTGAACAATTTGAAAACGATTAAACAATAAATTGAAAACACACACTAAAAGAACAAATATTATCGTTAATAGAAAAATGAAAAAAAAGGTTTTTACAATTCTTTACATGAATTAACTATCTGGCTTCCTTTTACGACTGCAATATTGTAAAAGATTACGTTTAAATGATTTTAATATAATTACTCGACTATCAACGTCTGTATGTGAGGTGAATTTTATCTCTGTAGACTAATTCTTGCTTCTTTAAACAGTTTTTTTTAAATTTCTAGTGAAGTTTTCTGACTCACAACACGTCGTCACGAAGAAATTTTTCTAGAGCTTGGAGCGGCGACGGCGACCCAGATCCTTTCATGGTCGTGGCAACCCCTTGCTTCGGCGAACACGTGCTCTGGTGAATCGCTACCACAGTCCTTCGAATTTTATACAATATGACTACAATATCTCCGCGTAATGAATTTCTTACGTGGTAAGCCAAGACGAAAGACAAAAAAAGCTGGAAATAGAAAGAAGCATTTCCTATAGCACATGCTTTCTACTGCAGTATACGTTCTTGAACGTTGAAATATATTATTTCCTCGTTGATAGAAAAATAGTATATTTCTACGTAATGCGTTCACGTGAATTTATCAGAATATTCATGATTTAAAATTCTCAATTCTCTCATACATGGTATCGTTATTTTAACATGATGAGACGAATTACCTTTTTCAAGCTTCTAGTCGTCGAAATACGGCGAATTCTCCTCTCCGTCCAGCACGAACAATTGCGGTGTGTCCAGATCGGCGGTCGGCAGCAAAAGAGAGCTTTTCGTAGCGGTGCTTTGCGCTAGTGCTGATATTTTCAAGGTGATTTTTGATTGGTTCTCGTTCTATTCTACGCGAGCGCGTTCAGAAACTTTAATAAATTCTCGCAAGGGATACCATTTACTGCTGGCGCGATCTCTTGCAATTCGGTAACACTATAATTGCATCTTGTCGTGTCTTGACGTTCTCGGGTGCTTCTCAAAAATCAATGGAACCGACATATTGATTTTTTCGTGTTTCCGGGTGCGTCAACTGCTTCGATCATTAGTCCCGTTAGTGTAGTGCATGTTTTTCGGGAGATGGCTGTGATCTTCCCCCACTGGATGGCGAGATCCGGCGCCGACCTACCGTCGGCTACTGGGGTTTCCCCCTAACCAGGACTCTCCCATCAGCGGGGCACCGCCCCAGCCGGGACGAGCTCTAAGCTCCCGACCGGTCTCCCGGAATATGTGATAGTGTAGTGCATGTTAGTGTAAGTGTGTGTGTGTGTAAGGGAAGAGGATAGGACAAGGAAGACGAAGGACAGATCGCGCACGGTCCGTGGCCCGTTCGGTAGGGTACTGCTCAGGCATTCGCCTGGTGTTGATTGGAGAAACCACGGAAAACTACCGATCAGAGCAGCCGGCCGCTAGAATTGTCCTTCAGACAGCAGCTGAATTCGACCTAGCTGAAGAGCTAGTGTAGAAAATCCTACCGCCGCCAGGACTCGAACCTAGGACCTCCCGGTTAGAGGCGCTGCAGTGACATCAGTTGATGCACTGAGCTACCGCTACCGGTCGGGTGCTTCTCAAAAATCAATGGAACCGACATATGGGCGGTTACACTATCCCTACAACAAATTTAAAGAAAAATTGGAGCTCCTTTTGATAAAATCTTGGTTTGAAAACTGCACATATGACACTCAAAATTACACGATTTTTTTTCTCGCAGCATTACATTTTCGTTCTCTCTACTGCATTGGCAGCATCGAGAATGTAAAAATATGAAAAACCAAATTTTTTCAAAAACGGCTACAAATTTTCTTTAAACTTTTGTTAGGGTTATGGCTAAATGTACTGCGTAAGATGGCATAAACAACATATTGCTCTATTCATTTGTTTTTTCAAAAATTACAAAAATGTTATTTTTTTTGACTTGTCTTTCACGTCGGAAATATTTACACTAGAGGCAATTTCTTCATTTCATTAGATTTATGAGTACATGTGCTTTAAATAATGTCAAATAAAGTTTCTTGAAAACTCAAAAGTTTTCTGTAAAAATACGATCTAAATTCCACGTTTTCAGAAACGCTCAAACGCCATTTTCTCAAAAATGGCTCCAAATTTTTTCTTCATATTTTTCCAATGAATAGTGCTTATTGCACTGTTTAAAATGACGTAAAAGTAATGTGGCTGTATTCCTTTGTTTCTTTTTTAAAAAATTACGCAAAAGTATTTTTTAACCCTTTCTCACGCTGCTAATATGCACATTTCAGTGATTTGAATACATTATTGAATTTGTGAGTAGAAGTGCCTCAAATTAGTCGAATAAAGTTTTTCGAAAACTCGATAGATTCTTGTGGAAAAGTTTCAAATTTCACGTTTGCACTAACGCTCAATTGACATTATCTTAAAAAATCGCTCCGAATTTTTCAACGAAAATGTCCATATGCGAGTAGGTTTTACTACTCTTTAATATTCTTAAAGCAATATTTATGTCCTATCATTAGGGAACGGAAAATTTGATAAAATGTGAAAAAAAACGTAGTTTCGGCGGTGGTAGATAGCTGGGAAGAGGACGGGGAAGAGAGAAAAGCTTGTCGAAATCAAAGGAATTAGAAAACTAAGTAGTACGAGAAATTCTGTGCCACCAAGTTCTGTAGCACCAGTAGTTCGTATCTGCTATTTTTTTCCGACACCTTATGGCTTATTTCAAACGAGTATTCTTAAGATATATCTTTAATAAAATGTGCTTTAGTATATACGTATTTTTTTATTTCCTGCATTCTTTAAAGCATTGTGTGCGGCTTGTAATTATATATAACTCACTGGACCCCTGCGAGAAGCTTTCACTATTGTCCACCTGCGAGAAGCTTTCACATTATCATACAGCTAAATCATCTGGGACATGACAGTGAAAAGCAGTAGTTTTTAATTTTTGGCCCATCCGAGAACCGAACCCGGGCCTTGCTATGGCGTTCTCTACCTGCGCTACCAAACTTTCTATTAATATTTCGTACCAAACTTTAAAATGGAACAATAAGCCAATCAGGTTTACTATTTTTCACTTTTCGGCATTGTACCGGTGATGGTAATACCTGATGGAAACGATGACCAGCGATCTGGAGTTCAAGGTTTTTCCCCAGTTTTCCAGGTTTGAGAATATAAATTTTCCAGGTTCTTTTTCGCACATACTAACATATTTTAACGTATACCACTTACTCAGTAGAGAGAAAGTTATGTAATGCAGCGGGAAAAAGCTGCGAATTTTCAGCAGAAAAACCCTAATTGCCAGACCCTGGTAACGAAAAAGTAAATAAATCCAAAAAAGAAATCCTCTAATACGTGGTGTAGCCAGAATCCATGTTTTGTGGGTTCTTGATTCCGAAATCTCGGTTGACGGCAAAAAGGCCGTCCGTCTGAGAGTGAAAAACGCTAGCGGGTAAACCATTCAGCCGATTTTCTTGAAAATTGATATTCCTTAATCGGTCTGGCCATGTCGCGGCCCCTTAAATTTAAAATCGATACTTTAAATTTGGGGGTTCTTTACATGAAGCCCCTGGGTCATTTTCAAAGAAATAGCTCCATTGTTTTTTTATTAAATGTTGTGGGTGGATGGCGTGAAGGCCGTTTAAGAGAATAGGTCTCATGTTCGTTCGTTGAAAACCCTGATTTTTCAAAAGTTGCAAAAGTTCCACATTTTTCGGCGTCTTCCTACAACTAGAGTTATAAAGGCAGATTTTTCCCTTAATGAAATCTGTTTCTTAAACATGGATTTTGAAATAAGGTCATAAACAATTTTTTGAAAATTTGAGTACTTTTGGCGTAATTTTGTGAGAAATATAGGCAATTTTTAATTTTGTTTAAACAATTTTTTCCTCAACGACGGCATCAACAATTTGTATTCAATTTTCACCTCCGATAACGTATAGGACGTTCACGGAGTGCAGGTCTCATGTTCGTTGAAAATTTTAATATTTGAAAATTGCAAATATTAAAATTTTTTTCGTCGTCTTCCTACAACTACGATTATGAATATATTTTTTCTTAGTGGTGTCCAAGTTCCAAACACAAGGGTTCAATAAACAATTTATTGACAGAAACAGGTACAGAGCTATAGTGCCGGATGTCCAGGAGAATTGGTAGAGAGACGAAGCCGTGTCGCCGTAAACCCAGGAGATGTACCACCATACGCCGAGTCACCAAGTCGCCGAAAAGGAAAGTCCGTTGTCGTCGCGCAGTTGTCGTAGTCTATCACTCCTCACACCGTAACCACCACTTAACCACAGTATCGTCGCTCTATCACCGCTGCTCACTCGCTCACTCTCTGCCTGCCTCAGCTCCGCGCCGAGGCTTTATAGCTGCCCTGGGCCGTAGGCCCGCCGACTGGCTGTGTAGTAAGGGCGGGGTCGAGTCTCGCCCCGCTCGCTCAGGCGTGGCGGCCGCACTCAGCCGAGCACCGCTGGCCCGCGCTTGTTGCTGACCGCTGCCGCCAGGGGCGGTAACGCCCTACTGACGTGCTCCTGTGGCGGCACATTCAATTATGTGCGGCCGGTCACGACACCCTCCGCGCCCAATTGCGTCGTGTACGGCGCAAAACGCACCCTCCTGGTGCTCCTCCGGGGGCGCAACTGCGTCCTGGGTGTCTCCACTGCGCCTTCTCCTACTGGCTCGCTGACTTCCTCTGGTGGGGGTTCTGCTGCGTCCTGGCCGCTGGTCCCCGCGGCGGCTGCCTCCTGCGGGATGTAAATAGTTTCCCTCATCACCTTTTTGTAGAATTCCTGCTGCGATACATTGGGGAGTGAGTCCACCCTGCTGGGGTTCACCCGGGGTCTCAACTGCCCCTGGTGGCGTGTCACCGCCCTACCCTCCGTGCGGACTAGGTATGTCCTGTTTCCCTTGGCCGCCGTTACTATTCCCGGAAGCCACGCTGGGCATTTTTTAAAAGAGGTACAATATACCAAGTCACCCACCTGGAATCTTGGTTGTGTTCCCACCGACCTGTAAGGATCCACTGGGCTCAGCAGAGACAACAACGTTCTCGGTTGTCTCCCGTGTAGTACCTCGGCAGGGCTCCTGCCGTCCGCGCCTGGCAAGGTGCGGAAGGTGACCAAGACCCGCAGCAGCGCTCTGGACCTGTGTGTACCTGCTGCGCGAGCTTTCGACATAGCTGTCTTGAAAGTTCTCACGAACCTCTCCGCTTCCCCGTTCGATTGCGGGTGAAACGGCGGTGCGCAGACATGCTGGATCCCATTGCTCGCGCAGAAGTTCGCAAACTCTTGGGACGTGAATTGAGTTCCGTTGTCTGATACCAACGTGACCGGTAGCCCCTCGGTCACAAAAATTCTTTCTAGCGCGTTGATGGTCTGAGTCGACGTGGTGTTAGCCATTTCCACCACGTATGGATAATTAGACTTGGCGTCTACTACGACCAACCACATCTTGTCCCAAAATGGGCCCGCGAAGTCTACGTGCACCCGTTCCCACGGCTCACTAGGCTCAGGCCAGGGAACCAAATCCTTCCTAGGTGCGCTCTGATTCAACTGGCAGGCCTCACACCTCTTGAGCAACTGTATGATGTCTGAGTTCATCCCCTCCCAGAAGCAGTGACGACGCGCCAGCTGCTTCGTGCGGACCACCCCCCAGTGTCCCTCATGGAGGAGGTCCAATACGGTCTTCCTCAGTACCTTCGGGATGACGACTCTCGTAAACTCTTCTCCGGCTAAGAGCAACACTCCTGCCTTGCAAGTTAGCCTGTCCTTCTTGTTATACCAAGATGCATTGCTCCTCAGGCACCTGAGTGGCCAGCCTTCCCTTACATAATTTCTCACTGCCCGCAGCTCTGGATCCTTGTCCGTCTCCTGCGCGATTTTCCTGGCTCCCAATGGAAACTCCGACAGTACTAGGCATTCTTCCGTATCGATCTGGAGGCACTCTTCCTCCAACTTGTCGAACTCCAGGTCCGGGCCTCCTGGCAACCTGGATAAAGCGTCTGCATTGGCGTGCTGTGTCGTGCTTCTGAAGTGGATCTGGTAATTGTAGTCTGACAAGAATAGCGCCCATCTTTGCAGCTTCTTCGCTGTGCTCTCCGGGATCCGTTTTCCAGGGTGGAATAATTGCACTAGCGGCTTGTGATCTGTAATTATATGGAATTTACTGCCATATAAAAAATCATTGAATTTTCTTACCGCGAAGATTATCCCCAACGCCTCCTTCTCAATTTGCGAATAATTCCTTTGATGTTTGTTGAGGGACTTTGACGCAAACTCAATTGGCCTCTCCACACCATTGTTGTCCTTCTGTGATAATACCGCCCCGAGACCATACTCCGAGGCGTCCGCTGCTACCGTGGTGAGCCTACCCGGCACAAAATGATTTAACTTAACTGTTTTCACCAGTGCTTCCTTTAACTGGCTCAGAGCCCTTTCGCAGTCTTGGGACCATACAAATTTCACTCCTTTCTTCCTCAGCTTGTTGAGTGGAGCTGCGATAGTAGAAAAATTCCTAATGAACTTGTTATAATAGTTCACTTTTCCCAATAATGCTTGCAGCTGCTTCACGTCTGCCGGCGGTGGCAGTCGTAGGATGGCTTCTACGTGCTGGCTAGTGGGTGAAATGCCGGTGCTGTCCAGCACGTGCCCCAAGAACACTACCTGGTCCTTAAAGAATTCGCACTTGTCCTTATTCACCCTCAATCCATTGTCTTGGAGCACCTTAAATAAACTCCTCAAGTTTTCCTTGTGCTCCTTCTCTGTGCTCCCCGTGACTATAATATCGTCCAGGTAATTACAACAGCCCCTCAGCTCTGCTGTCAACTGTTCTAGACAGCGCTGGAACAGTGCGGCTGCGGAATTCACGCCGAATGGCAGCCTGTTGTACCTGAAGAGTCCTAACGGGGTGTTGATCACCAAAACTTCCTTGGCCTCCTGGTCGAGTGGCAGCTGTAGGTATGCGTCCCGCAGGTCAATTTTCGAGAATTGTCGTCCACCGGACAATTTATAGAACAGATCTTCCGGCTTCGGGATTGGATATTGCTCTACTTCCACCTGTTGGTTCACTGTACTCTTGAAATCACCGCACAATCTAATCGAACCATTGGCTTTCTTTACCACGACCAAAGGTGTGGCCCACTGGCTTGTTGATACTGGAGTGATAACACCGTCAGCCTGCAGCCGTCTCAGCTCTTCGGCCACTTTTTCCCTGAGGGCCCACGGGACTGGTCTTGCTTTGAAGAAGCGTGGCTTGTGCCCCTCCTTCAACTGGATGCTTGCTCGGAAGTGCTTACACTCCCCGAGTCCGGGAGAGAACACTTCTGGAAACTCTTGTTCTAGTTTCCCGACGACCTGTGTTTCTTCTTTCTCCGCGACCTGGTTCACTGAGTCAATTACTCCAAACCCGAGCTTATCAAAGGAGTCGAGGCCCAAGATGTTCGTCACGTCGTAGCGGTCCACCACGATCACTTCAATATCAGCCTGCTTCTTCTTGTAAGCTGCCCTTAGCGACACTTTCCCCAACACCTTAATTGGGGTCCTGCCGAAAGCGTACAAGCCTTTCTGCACCCTCTGACACCTGGGTGCCCCTAACCGCCGGTAGGTTTCTAAATTGATGAGTGTTACCGCGGCCCCTGTATCTAGCAGGAAACTCACCGGCACTTTTCCCAGCTCAATTTTGACCATTAGTTTATCTTGCTTGCTGGTATCGAGCACTTGACTGATCATATCGATTTCCATGTCTTGCTCCTGTTTTTTGTACCGTTCCGCGTGCCTCTTTCTTCCGCATACTTCCCTAATGTGGCCCACTTTCTTGCACCAAAAACACTGCGCATTTCTGAACCTACATTGTTCTCTTGCATGTAACCTCTCACAGTTTTTACACGACTTCTTGATTTGCACACTGCCACTGTCACTTTCACTGTCACTGGCTCTCTTGAACACTGGTTTGCCGCTGGGTCGGCGGTTACGCCTCCACTCACTGTGATTGCCGCCTCTGTTGCGGTAACCTTTCCCGGCACTGTCACTATACTCACTGGAGTCACTGTCGGTCTCGTATTCTTTTGCCGTCTTTCCGCTGCGTACCGACCCACTGTTTTTGATGTGGTGCAAATGCGATTCTGCCGCGATCTGGCGAGCTGTCTCACAAGTCATTTCGTACGTCTTACATAGGTTGTGTATTTCCTCTAATGAAGGGTTATCACTTTGTAAGGCTTGAAACCTAATTTTCTCTTCCGGTGTGTGTAGCACTACCATGTCCCTTATTAAAGTCTCTGCGTATGATACTTCCTTATCTGATGGCGGGCACTTGAACTGACAATGCCGCGCCAGCCCGGCCAGCTCTGTAATCCACTCGCTGTGTGTTTGCCCCTCACTTTTTCTGCATTGAAAAAATTTGAACCTAGCTGCTACCACATGAGGCACTTTGTTAAAGTAATTGTTGAGTTTCTCTAGCATTTCTGCCCATTTGACACTCGATATTTCTCTCTCTGGGAACAGTTTTTTCACTAGGTTGGTCACCGTGTTACCTACGCAGCTCAAAAAGAACGCCTTTTTCATTTTTGCGTCTCCTACCTTGTAACACAGTAGGTGCTGCTCCAACCTGTGTATGTACTCGGCCCATTCCTCTGCGTCCGGCCGGAAACCAGGGAACTGTGGAGGGGAGCGGGCACTGACCGCCTCCAACAATGCAGCCATCTGCGTATCAGCCTGTTGCCGCTGCTGCTGCATCTGTTGTTGTTGTAACTCGAGCTGCTTCTGCTGTTGTTGCATCTGCTGTTGCTGTTGCTGCATCTGTTGCTGCATCAGCGTAATTAACGTTGCTATTTGTTGGGACTCCATGTCGTCGTTTTCTCCTCGTCGCCAATTTGAAGTGTCCAAGTTCCAAACACAAGGGTTCAATAAACAATTTATTGACAGAAACAGGTACAGAGCTATAGTGCCGGATATCCAGGAGAATTGGTAGAGAGACGAAGCCGTGTTGCCGTAAATCCAGGAGATGTACCACCATACGCCGAGTCACCAAGTAGCCGAAAAGGAAAGTCCGTTGTCGTCGCGCAGTTGTCGTAGTCTATCACTCCTCACACCGTAACCACCACTTAACCACAGTATCGTCGCTCTATCACCGCTGCTCACTCGCTCACTCTCTGCCTGCCTCAGCTCCGCGCCGAGGCTTTATAGCTGCCCTAGGCCGTAGGCCCGCCGACTGGCTGTGTAGTAGGGGCGGGGTCGAGTCTCGCCCCGCTCGCTCAGGCGTGGCGGCCGCACTCAGCCGAGCACCGCTGGCCCGCGCTTGTTGCTGACCGCTGCCGCCAGGGGCGGTAACGCCCTACTGACGTGCTCCTGTGGCGGCACATTCAATTATGTGCGGCCGGTCACGACACTTAGTGAAATGTGTTCATCAAAAACAGATTTTTAAATAATGTCATATTTAATTTTCCGAAAACATGAGTTTTTTTGCGAAATTTTGTGTCAAACAGATTTTTTAAACATTTTTTTAAAGGCACAATTTGTTTTGATTAAATTTGGACCTTAGAGAGCGTAAAGAACGCTTAAGAGAATGGTGCAGATCTCATGTTGGTTGATTAGGCCGTTTTTTCGAAAACTGAAAAAACACATTTCTGCGTTCTCTTACTTCAATTGTGAAGATACATTTTTTAAGTGAAACATGTTCATCAAAAACATCTTCAAAAAAGGTCATGTTGAATTTTTTGAAAATATTAGTTTTTTTGTGTAATTTGGCGACGATCATAGTTTCCCATTCCGAATTTACCTCGCTTTGTGAACATAATTCGAGAGGGTTTTGGAAGCTATTGCTTTTCTTATAAAAGATAGTAGATTGATGGAGGGTAATAAAATTAACTTCGAATTAACAATTTTTTTCCTTCAAGAAATTGTGATCGCTAATAATGGTAGGTTTCATTTGTACAAGTTAGAAATGACTACTGTTCCTGGCTATCGAAATAAACGCAAATAGGTACCACAAGTGCTTTGTTTAAATTGGTTGGGTTTGGATTATTTTAGCATAATTACTATTACTATACGTGAAAGAAAAATTGAAAAAATTGAGTTCCATAAATTTATATAAACATTTTAAATTTAATTTCATATTATTACCTTGGGGAACAATATGAGGAGCATATTATTACCTTCGGGAGCGATAGAAGTAGGGTTTACTCGTATTTCCTGGCGCGCAACCCCTTAAAGATCTCCGCATGTTCATTTTCTTCGTGCTCCCTGTCAATTCGGACACTGTCACTCTTAATCTCCGTGAAGGCTATAAGCAAAGATAGTTTTTACTGCGCTCTTCTAAAAGAGAAATTCCCGTTGAATATGATGGACGTAATAACATGATCGTTTCGATCGAAAAAATTGCAAAGTGGTACCGCCGATGTCATCAAAGAAGAGGCACGACATTAATCGAAACTCATACATACATGAATTGCAGTAGAGTTAATAAGTAATAAAGAAAATATAATCGAAACTCAGCTATTGAGTTCCCGGTGAGACGTATGTTCCACAAATAGCTCGTCCATGCACGTGCAACCCACGTGCACAAGCAACCATATAGGTGCTACGCAGTGTTAGGTATTCTACCCATGTTGCACCTATTTAAGCGGCAGTGTTTGAAGTTGTGTTATGCGTGAGTCAAGAACTTCGCAATCCTCAAGCAAACACGTGACACTTCTCATACATATTTCGATTTTAACACTCGCCATAGTCATATACCGAGTTGAATTCTGCACTTTACTGAATACGATATCGTATGTAATGCTCGTGTGCTCAATGTAGGGGAAAAGTCTGAAAATAACGAAAAATCCCAGTTTTCAAATCAAATTCCAGGTTTTTTCCCGGTTCTTCCAGGCTCTTTCAAATTCCAGGATTTTTCCCGGTTTTCAAGGATTCCAGGTTCGCTGGCCACCCTGTTTAACTTTCTTCGCGAGTCCGCTGAAGTCCTGGTAGCTCGTCGCGAGAACTTAGAAAATGAATTCAAGAAAACCATTTATGCCTCCCAGTCGTACCTTATTCCAATAAAAAAATGCCCTTTTAGAGATATTTCATTAATTCAAATTAAAAAGAATCATTTAACACATTCATCAAAATGTCTGGATTAATTAATTTGGTACTAACATGTGTAAGAGTAAAAGGCAGTGTTAAAATACCTTATAATCATTTGACAAACAGCGAAATTGCCCTTGGGTGTACGAGAGTGAAAAAGTAGCTCTACGTGTTCACCTGCAGCACAAGAAAGCGAAGACCTTCTTTTCTTCTCGAGGAAGTTCAGGAAACCAAAACAAAATTTACAACATGGGTCTGGAACCTGTTTTCTGAGTCGCGTATATTCGTATGCAGTTTAGTTGGTTGCTTAAAAAGTTAGTACATACGATTTACGTACAAGAATTTTGAAGAAAAGTTATCTCTTCTATGGAAGCAGGATAAAGATTGTAGATTTGGGTAACTTGATAAATTTAAATTATTTATGGCGAAGTATTTTGACTTCCGACATTCATGTTATCAAAATATTAATCTGTCAGTCGAGAATGCCCTTCAAATATTTTTTCGTGTGGGAAAGAAAAGTACCAGAAAAAGCAAGGTTTAAAAAGATAATTTTTCGAAAGTTAGTCTTTTTTGTAACATTATAATTAGTAGTTCTAAATGATTTTATTAACTTGTATAACCGTCCTCTAAGAACAACTTGTATTTTGAAATTGAATTCGATTAGATTGAATTTGATATGATTTAACAGAGGAAAAATGACAAATTTAGTGCCAGTTTTGGGCTAGGTATTACATTTATTCTTGAAATAAATTAATACATGTATACATAGACTTATCGAATGAAAATAAAAGTTTCCAAGAAAACAACAGGACAATCAAGTGTATTATTTTTTCATTAGGTGACGTACCGGTGATAATACCTCCGGAAAGTACAACTTTCTTCGTGAGACCTTTGCTGCACTCCTGGGTGCACGACGCGGGATCTTTGCAAGTGAACGCGAGACGACTATAGATGCCCTTCCGGCGTGCCCTATTCCAGGAAAAAATGGCAAAACAATAACAACAAAAGCGCAGCGAGCGGGAGCGGGAGAACGGGCGAGCGGGGTTCCTAGCAAGAGGCCCACCTGCGCGACGAAGCTGCTGGAGGGGTGGGGTAGCAGCGGGCGGCGGCGGCGGCGGCACGCCTGTCTACTACGCAGCGGCCGCCGCCGGCCGACCTGCCGTTCGAAATGCCCCAGCAGCACGGTGAGGCTACGCCGATTTGCGTCTTGTGTCTGGGGAGAGGAAAATGCGGAGCCACGAACGTATACGAAGACAGCCGAGCGGAGTCGAGCGATCGGAGAGCTTGAGCTCACCAGAGATACAAATCACCTACATTAGTTTGGAGTTTGAATTAGAAGTTCCTTCCTCGAATCAGTTTTCCCGCGGAATTGTGACGCTTTACTACGCGTATCTACGTTGAGGACGAAGCTCGGGCCTTCGACCTGGCGCCGGCGGCCGTTAATATAAAACATTCTTGAGTCCGTCCAACGCATCATTAACAACGCATTTTATGCGAATACTCATCTTAAAAATCTTTTGGCGTGTATTCTTTATGTGTTGCAGGTAAGGCTCCATTTTCTTTTCTCTTGCTTGGTTAATTATATTAACGACTACTGTAAAATAAAGAAATTAAATATCTAACAAATGTCGAATTAACGCTTCGATCCAAGGAAGTCCGATCGGCTCGCTGGCCTGCTCGTTTATCTTCGTTTACTTTTGTGGCTCCGCATTTTGCTCTCCTGAGTCACAAGTCGATCTGCGCCGCACCACGCCTTCGCCTGCGTCGCCGCCGCCGCCCCACTGCAGGGCGCGGCGCGCGGAGTCCGGAGCGAATTGCCCCGGGCGCTTCGTTGCACGTCGCGATCTCCCGGCGCGCACCTGCCCCAGCAGCCGTCGCGACGGTCAGTGGGCAGCCTCGACTGGCGCGTGGGCAAACGGTCGCTACGCTGCACAGTCATCTAACACGTCTCTCACAACCACTCTAACACGTCTCACACAATCTCTCTAAATGATGGGGAATGAGAATCTACGTTGTGTGGGTCCTTGAAACCGAAAAATTTAAACGACAAAACGTCTTTCTATGGTCAACGTTAGCGCCTAAACCGTTAAAACGACATTCTCTAAAATCGATATTCCCTCATCGATCTAACCGAACACAACGCTCGTCAAGTGTGAAACGGAGATTTTGAGGATACTTTCCGTGAAGCCAATTTTTTTAATTTTCTAAAATTCGTGGATTATTTTTTTCCTCGAAAGAGCAAACAACGTTTAAAAAATGGCACCCATCTCATTTTTGTTGAATTGTATGAATTTTCGAAAATTGCAAAAGTTTAATTATTTTTCGGCGTTTTCCTTTAACTACAATATTGAAGACAGATGACTTTCCTTATAATCTGTTCCCCATAAACAGATCTATACCGAAGGTCACGTACAATTTTATGAAAAGATGAGTAGAGTTCGCCAAATTTAACTTAAAGGCAATTTTAAAAAAAATTTCTCAAAAACCGCTCCAAGTTATTTCTTTAAATAGTTTTCTAGAGTGGAGTAAAAATACACTTAAAATATTGAGCAAGTCTTATTTTATGTAACTACTAGTTTCGTTTTTTTTAATGTGAATAATTTTGAGTTAAATGATGAAAGATATTAATGTTTTTGGAACCTCGTTACCAAGTTTTCGTTATTAATGCCTTTCGCTTTGCGCTAGAGGTTTGAAGCTAGAGGTCGCTATGCTTTGAAGCTAGAGGTTTATTGGATTCTTTATCTCAATAATAGATCTCTATCTCATTCTATTCATTACAATCTATATCTCAATAAAAGATCTTTAAATAATATCATATACTGATTTTTCTGAATATGGATAATTTTCGTTATTTTTGAGGGCCATTTCCTGAAATGTCATTGTGAAGGAACGCTTACAAATATGGTATAAATCCGGTTTTCATTAAAACCTGACTACTTTCGAAAATTGCAACTTCGAATTTCCTGTGCTTCTTTTGCAGAACACTCTTTCGCAAGATTTCAAGAGTTAGTTACAATTTGCCATATTATATATATATATATATATATATATATATATATATATATATATATATATATATATAGTATTTATATATAGTATTCGTCAAGGCTCACTACTCCAATGATGAGAGGCGAGCACTATCGAAACAAATTGAACATTGCGCTCTCCTCCATATTGTAGGCAAATGTGGGAGCGGTCATTTAAAACTGTGTCTTTTCATGGGATATTACGGATTCAAAACTTCGAAAATCACATTGTTATTGTTCCTATAGACTATGATAAATAAATCACGAAAAATTTAAATGTTTTAAACATAGCATTGGAAATAGCTCAAATCGTTTGACTTTCAATTCAGCGAAGATAATTTCATCATTCTTCCATCTTTTGTTGCCCTCCGTAGCTAATGCATAGTTGTTTTTTTTTTCTGAAGGAGAGATTCAAATTATTCTTTAAAGTGAAAATGATTTAAGTAAAGATTGGCGCACCAAAATCTTCATTCTCAAGCATGAACATTCTCAGAAGTGACCAAAACTCCTGTAATCTGTCTTTTAATTTTTACTTTCTTGTATACGTACCTATATACGGAGTAATATGCGTAGTATAAAGTTATGTAATGCTGCGGCAAAAAAACGGTGATTTTTTGACAGAAAAACTCGTACTGTGGGATCCGCAGAAAAGGTGAATAAATTATGTTCTAAACTGTTGTAAAATACTCCCTTTAATACGTTATGTAGTCAGATTTTTAATAATACGAACAAGTTTTCAAATTAATAAAATATTTTGGGTATAATAACGAATACATTGACTTACTCCGTGTGCAGGTATGTTAGGACTAAATTAAAGTATACGTTTGAATTAGATGCAAAATGCTCATGTTAATGAATGAAACATGTTTTGGTTGTATCATTTGGGTTATTGAAAGTTGTTTCTTGTAACCCTAATGCTTCTTTATATTGGCCTTGATGTCACAGAACCATGAAGCTCACATTATATATTTTTATTGATGCGTAAATAATAATCTTTGTATAGTAAGAGAAAAGCACTTCAAAGTACTAATTTACATGGGAAATACCCATAACTCTCGTCGCGGACGGACACAACACGCCTGTGAGCACCTGCCATGGAACTAGTTGCGTACAATATGGCGGCCTTCAATTTGTAACGCTACACTAGCGCTACATGTGCATCTAGGTAATACTATCCAATATCTTTGGTATTTGTTAATATATTTTGACTATCGTTAAATTATAAAAAAGAAAGTATGTGCTATTGTAGTCTTTGTTTCATAAGGCTCTCAGTAGTTTTCTTGTAATTGTGACCGGGGCTGAGTTCAATGTCGCAGTATGAAAACGGCAGTTTGAGACATCAGTTCCAGAATTTCAATATTAAAATGCAATGTTTCTCGCTGTATGGACAATATTTTGGATTATTGAATATTTGTGTTCATTGTTAGCTTTAAAATTATTCTTTTTGCACAAACAATTCTAATGTGTTTCAGATATAATATTTAAGTGTAGTGACGGCTGGTGCCCCAACAGACTGGAGGTTGCACCTCCATCAATTTACCGAAATGTTATTTCCAAAATTCAAGGTACGAATATATAATAAAAATGTGCTCAATTCAAATCAATTAATACTAAGTGAAATAAAAGTCTATATTGAATCACTAGTTACATAATTTTATTCGTTCGCGTAAGGCATACACACCTCCTGCGCACGTGGTTCTGGCTTTGATTTTCACTGGGCACTCAAATTCAACTCCAGCACATTGCAACAATCACTACTGCTTCGACACATTTCACACAAATAAAATTATTTTATTTTGAAAACTTCACTATCCTGGTATATTTGGCAATGATAAAAGATCTTCGACTCTCATTCCTATTAACAAGAAATTCTCAAAATGCTAGTCAGCTGCAGCTACACTGGCTTCCGCGAGACACTAAGGGACTTCCATTCCGAACGGCCACCTTTTTCACAAAGAACTCATCAAATATACGTTTTGAATAAACAAAACTAATATTAAATGAAAACAATTTCTCCAAATAATATAAACAATGCATTGAATATCGCCAATAATTGGCTAAACTTGTGTACTTTCAATAACAAGCGAACATCATAAAACTACGTTGCTGTGAGTCAGACGAAGACAGAAAATGGGTATTCCCTTGCGATTCCCTCCGTCGCCGCACAACGCTAGCCAGCGCCACTAGCTTGGTCGCTGCACCAAGAGGCCGTATGTTCCCCTTGTAAAATCGAAATGCCAAAGAGTAAAACAGTAAACCCTTTAATACAGCCAAGAGCGTGGTGCAATTCCTGGCAAGACACCAGACACCGGAGAGAGCGCTAGTTGGACGCTCCTTGGATTGAAAATGATTTCATACACATCGATATTAACATCATAATATCTTGAATACTGAATGTCATTAAATGGAAAATGTGTATTCCTAAGATACGAGATCTTTTTCATTTTCTGGGGGTTGAGCAACCGTGCAACCTAAGCACCAACTGCCACTGTTTAAAGGATAAAAGGCGATAAGTTTGTGACTTAGTGTTTATGAGTTCGTAAATACGTTCTATACATTCATAATCCTTCTATAGTTGGGATATCACTTTGAAGTAATTCAGGCAAACTTGTGGAAATAATTCTTGTCCTTGAACTTGTGGAAATGAGTCTTGCAAATTGTCCTGCGAATACTGTTACAATTGTGATTTTTTAACACGCCATGCGCGAAACGCGGTTTCTCGAGGTTGTTTCCCGTGTGCGAAACAGTTAATTTTTTCACAGTGTGCGAAACGTCGCAAAGCGTGTGCGAAACATCTCTAAAGATTCGCCATTGTCTTTCGTCGTGACATCTTTGTTTAATATTTACAAACAATAGTGTTAAGACACTGACTGTAATCCATTTACGTTTGTACAAGTAAGGTGAAATATGACTTCAGTAACTACCTCCGTAGATTTTGAAGACACGGTGCCAAAGAATTTTGCTGAAATAGTAAATAATATTAAAATAAGTTTTCCGCTTGAGAAATCAGGACAACAATACATCTCAGCGTACAATGAATTTAAAAAGTGCAACGAAAGAAAAACTGCTTCTGTTGACAAGGATATTATCTTAATTTATCTACATAATCTATCCTGGAACTTTTCTTTGTCAACATTATGGGCTCGTACGTCTGGGTTAAAAGCCACCATTAATATTAATGAGAACGTTGATATCGGTTCTTGTACAATTGTGCAAGAATATATTGAGTAACGTATTTCTAGTTATTTGATATTTAATTGATATTCCTCTACTTGACGCATTGCGTTTCGCTCACATGTTAAAAAATACTCGTAATACATGCAACATGCGGGCGCGAGGTGACGTCCGCACTCGTGTCTTTGTCGTCCTCGGTACGCTGGGACAACAAACTCGACTCGTGCGTGAATCACCTGTTTCGCGCCCTTGTTACTTCAATTACTATAATCGTACATGTTTGTTTTCTAGATGGGCAAGAAAAGGCGATTGTTTCTGGCTGCAGATGTACCAGTAATACATATACAGTTCATTTAGTTAAAAATTGAACCAGAATTTATTTAAAGATCCGTCTTTAAGGAAGAGAAGGAAAGGTTTATTCAATATTATACTTGTAGGAAGACGCCCCAAAATTTTTTTGCAATTTTCAAAAAAATCGGGAAAGTCAACGAACATGAGTCCTATACCATTCTCTTAAGCGTTCTTTACGCTATCCCAATACAAAGTTTGATAAAAAAATTGGTGCCATTTTTGAAAAAAAATTGAATTTTTTTTTCAGGCTTCATGTAAAGTATTCTCAAAATCCAAATATCTGTTTGAAACTCCCAAAGCCTCAAGTTCAGTCAGATCGATTGGGGGCTATCAATTTTGAAGAAAATCGGCTGATCGGTTTAGGCGCTATCGTTGACCGCAGACGGACAGAGAGACGGACCGACAGACGTTTTGCTCGATTTTCGGTATCAAGGACCCACAAAACATGCATTCTGGCTTCATCACGTGTTAGAGTTTTTTCTGGATTTAGCAACAGGATTTTTCGTTACTAATAAGAGTTTAATAAGAGGCAATAAGAGTTCTTCTGCTCAAAATTCGCCGTGTTCTGGCGTACGATTACATAACTTTCTTTTCTTACGAAGTACTTCGTAAGAGCGAGAAAGTAAAAATTGAAGCTGTTTTCCAGAAATTCATGTTTTTGGAATTTTTTAATATCTTTACTTTAATAGTTTCACTAAAAATGTTGCGAAAACAGCTAGAATTTTTTTTTTTAAAGGGCATGACCTTATTGAAAGTGCTAATTGTGGGGAACATTTTTCATTTGAAGAAAAATTCTGTCTTTAATATTGTTTATTGTAGCAAGACACCAACAATTCAAAATTTCGCAATTTTTGAAATTTTAAAGTTAACAGTGAAAATTTGTCCTATGCCATCTTTGTAAGAGTACTTTAGACTATTCTTTGAAAAAATTAAATAACAAATTTCGAGTCATTTTTGAAAAAAAATTGAAACAGTCCAAGGGGCTTCATGTTAAGTAACCCCAAAAATTAAAGAAAGTTTTTCAAAATCGAAGAGCTGCGTGTGGGGTCAGATCGACAGAGGAGTATTCAGTTTGGAAAATTTTCTGCCGGTAGTTGAGGCGCTAGAGTTGTTCACAGACGACAGACAGACGTTCAGACAGATTGCCAGACGGACGGGCGATCGGACGTTTTAAAATAAAGAAAGGAAAAGAAAAAACAAACAAACAAACACTTTTTCGGTATCAGGGGACCCCGAAACGTAGATACCCGTTGAAATCTCGAAAACGATGTTCCGCAGCATTACATAACTTTCTCTCTAATATTACTCCGTACGTACGTAAACAAGAAAGTAAAAAACTTCTCTCTGTATTTGAATTCGTCAGTGTCGTTGTGATAGTTAAAATTTGTTATTTGTGATTTCCGGTGTCGCAACCAGACCGATTTCTTTTTCGTTTTCTTTCTGGAATCGAAAAAGTCGTGCCTGTCTGAGCGAGCCAAGAAAAGCGCTGTTTTTAAAAATGGCACAGGAAGTAGGCTTGCGTTGAGAGAACGTTTAAGTCGAATCTATTTACGTGTGTGTCTAGTCGCAAAAGTTCGCCAGAAAAAGTGTCTCTTGGGGCAAACGTATTGGTATCTCAGTGTTTGATAAAAGCGAGTTTCTTCAAAAGACTGAGATTCTCTCGGGTGCGTTTACACAACAACATACTTCTTCAACAAATTATCGCTTGTGAATGTGTCATTATGGAAACGGTTAAATCCTCCTTAGTAAATAGCAAAGTACATTCACGAACTACGACAAACAGTGACTCCATTTCCTAAGCGTAGATAGCATGAGCCCCAAAGAGGAGCGAAATTAGGTTTTTCTTTATGAAGTTATCTTATACCCTTCCGTAATTCATTTCCTTAAAGTACTAGCATTTGCATTCAAAATCCGATAATAATATAGCGCAATGAAATATAATATTTTCAATAATATCATTACTGAACGTTCATGGAGCGTTTATGCTGAAATAGAACTAGTGGTAAATTATGTCTCGTTTTATTGACAATGTTTACGTAATGCAATAATATTGCATCTTTTAACCCACTAACGCTTCAGTCAACACTTTAAAAATTCAAAACTAAATTGAACGCTCAAATGAAAGAGATAGAATATTACCATATAGATAGCTTACTTTACGGTTTTAGCGCTCTTGGTGGACGCTCTTAAAACTAGGTGTCGTCATGTTTTCTGCAGTCAAAACATACGAGTGGTGGCATATTGGTTGTACTGAATCGTGTTTGCACCAGACCTTATTTGTTTCTTGTTATCTTCTTTGTTTAAGTGAATTTTAATTATATGAGTGATTAGAATATAATATTCACAATACCTTCAGTTTGTTCGGCATATAACTGCAAAACAGAAGTAATCAAACCACAAATATATTACTTTGCAAATAAGTGCTTTCATAAATCTTATTTCTAATACAGACTTCCATTTACGCATTCCAAACAAGAATTTTGGAACTTGAAGGGCCTACTTTATTTCTAGAGGGAGACCATACAGTGCATCTGCACCGTATGTTAAAAAATGCAACAGAATTAGGAGAAGAATCACTGTATTCCATTAGTGAAACTGATCGATTCTTACGAACTCTATGAAGTACAGAATAAACCACCACTGCAAGAAAAAAATCTTTTGAGATAACGAAAAAAAAAATGTATGCGCAATGTTTACACCGTAAGCGGTGGCTAAGTGCATCAACTGATGTAACTGCAGTGCCATTGACCGGGAGGTCCTAGATTCGAGTCCCGACCGCGGCAGAATTTTCGACACTAGCTTTTCAGCTAGGTCGCATTCAATCGTTGTCTGAAGGAGAATTCTAGCGGCCGGCTGCTTTGATCGGTAGTTTTCCGTGGTTTCTCCGATCAGCATCACCGGGAGCGGTAGCTCAACGCATCAACTGATGTCACTGCACAGCGCCTCTGACTGGGAGATCCTAGGTTCGAGTCCTGACGGCGGCAGGATTTTCGACTCTAGCTTTTCAGCTAGGTCGAATTCAGTCGTTGTCTGGAGGAGAATTCTAGCGGCCGGTTGTTCTGATTGTATTTTTCCGTGGTTTCTCCGATCAACACCAAGCGAATGTCGGAGCAGTACCCTACCAAACGGGCTAACGGACCGCGCGCGATCGGTCCTTCCTTTCCCTTGTCCTCTCCTCTCCCCTTACACACACACATTAACATGCACTACACTACCACATATTCCGGGAGACCGGTCGGGGCTTAGAGCTTGTCCCGGCTGGGGCAGTGCCCCGCTGGTGGGAGAGTCCTGGTTAGGGGGAAACCCCACTAGCCGACGGTAGGTCGGCGCCGGATCTCGCCATCCAGCGGGGGAATATTACAGCCATCTCCCAAGAACAAGCATGCACTACACTTACGGGACTAATTACCAACGCAGTTGATGCGCCCGGAAACACGAAGAATCAATCAATCAATCCGATCAGCACCAGGCGAGTGCTGAAGCAGTACCCTAACAAACGGGCCACGTTCCGCTCGCGATCTTTCCTTCCCCTTCCTCTCCTGACACACTCTTACACCAACATGCACTACACTACCTCATCACATGCCGGGAGACCGGTCGGGGAATTGGAACTTGTCCCGGTTGGGACGGTGCCCCGCTGATGAGACATACCTGGTTGAGGAAAACCCCGCTAGTCGACGGTAGGTCGGCGCCGGATCTCGTCATCCAGTGGGGGAAGTTCATTGCCATCGCCCGATGAAAAACATGAACTACACTTACGGGACTAATGATATCATTAGTTGACGCGTCCGGAATCACTAATCAATGAATCAATCGATACGTCAATAGATTCTTTAAAAAAATTACCTATTTTCTTTGACTCTCCCTTCAATGGCATATTTTGAATCTATTATTTTATGTTAATTACAACCTTCAAACTTCAACCTACAAAAGTGACGATTCTCAGTTCAGATAAATCTAAGAATACAACAAAGAAAACAAATTCTTTCGTCTGATTGCATTATTTTAATGTATCATTTGGTGATTTATAAACTTGAATAAAAATAAAACGGAGGTCAGTAACGCTGTATAAAAACAGTGTATGACACACGTGGTAAAAGTGATTTTATTTTGTTTATGGGATTGCGCCACTTGGCCTATCAGCTTCGTGTCGCAACCTTACCTTCTCGCAAAATAAAATATAATTTTTATCATTTGTATCATAAATAACTATTCATTTTCTTTTAGTTTCAAAAGTTTGAATGAAAATGGTTTTCGTTTTTTATTGAGAGTATTGTTCTCTATTCTTACAAAATTCCAAAGAAGAAATAACAAAATATTTACTCGGGCTGTGATTCGAACCGAGCGCTGAGCCACAGTCACACCGATGATAATCCCACTATTTATTGAGTTATACACATTCGTAATGTTCTTGTGATTCTTCACATTTCAACTGAAAATTATGCGACTGAAAACGACTATTTAAAACAAAATACGTAAAATGATATATATCCTGTAATATTGAATACTTTGCATTCACAAAAGAATCTCCAGCTGCTACATTAAAGGTGTGAAAATTCAACTTCTCCAATTTTCATAATTCCATCGGTTTTAATGAAAAAGGAACTTACACCATATTAAGAAAATTTTACTCATTTTTACACGTTTTTAAACAACCTTTAAATTAACAGGATCTTGAGTGGAACGAGATCGAGTGGTAAATACACATTTTGGAGAAAATTATGTGAACTATTGAAATGCTCTCATTGTACACAGACAGACGTCTTGAGAAAAAAACCTTTTTTGATATGAGGGACCCCTCAGAAAAATTCATTTTTCGATATGAAGGACTCACACAGATGAGGATGATATGTCGAGCAGGCAACACATGTCCATACTTGAGGTGTCTTTTGGACCGAGTGGCGTAACCACTATTTGAATGCAGGAATATTGGGTAGGAAGTTAAGAAAAATTGATTCTACAGACAATTGTGTAGATTTCAGGCTTACATTAATCTTGGACAGTGGTTTTACCTCTTGACAGTAGGTCAGCTAACTGAAACCATTGAGAGAAGACTTTATAGTACATGTTTGTCTAATATGTCCCCTAAATCTCTATTCCTCTATTGTTTACCTAGTTGTTTTTAAAGGACTGTGATTTCACTAATTTGGTGAACCTTCTCTATTATTACTATTATTATTATTATTATTATTATTATTATTATTATTATTATTGTTAACTTAAATAACAGAAAAAATCATTACTTTTGTAGGAGACGTGTTGCCTTTTGTGTACAGAAACAAAATATCTGCATTTATTCCAACAAACTCCGATTGATGTGAAATGCTTAGTTTCCTGTAGACGAGATGCTTTAATAATACAGGCACATGTGAACAAAATTTATTAAGTGTTAACCCTGAACTGTTGTTGGCAAGAAAAGCAAAAGGCACACAGTTCAATTGTTGACTTTCTTCTCGATTAATAAACATTACCACTATCAGCCAACTCGTGGATATCAGTTAATCACAGGTTAAGTAAATTATGAACATACTTTTATTTACACAACCACATGCAGTTCAAAAGGAGCCTACAAATAAATAGTTTCGTGCAGAAACCCCAATAGAACCATAACACCAAAGCGCGCTCATTAGCTGAATAAGACCGTCGCGTGAGACGCCAAGCACACTTCTTAATCAATGCAACACGCACGACGTGGCATTTGGAACTAGACTTACAAGCTCTATTACGGTTTCCTTACACTTACAGAATTTCGCCTAGAACGCAGCTTACCAGTCTTTTTAGGTGAAGGTTGTATGTTTACAATTACAGATAGTTATATTCAGTGCTTGTTTTTTACAATTATAGGTCTCGTAATGCGTCTCAAATTAATTATTAATTTAATAGAAATAGTTATTTATATATAATATAATTTAATAATTATTTCCGAGGTACCGGAACGCCGATCCGTCGGGTTCCGCCAGAAATCAAGTCCTGGTTATAAGTATCTGAAATAATGAATATTGATGCACTAAATCCTTTTATCTCGGAAAGGAGAAATATCCATCTAAATAATGTTCTCGTTACCTACTCTCTGTCAAATGTGTGTCTCCGTTTCGCTCTCTGAAAAAAGTGTAATGTAGAACTAGTAGTGCTACAACAGTACATGCTTTCTTGCATTCTTTCTAACTTATGCAATTATCGAAAACAAGAGTTCAACGAAAACGAGACCTGTGACATTTTTTAAACATCTTTGCTTTATCTGCGTGAAAAAATTGGACCCATTAAAAAACTGACAATATTCAGGCTTCGGGTAAAGTACCTCCAAAAATCAAAATATCCCTTTCATACACGCAGGGACTTGAGTTCGTACAGTTCGATCAGGGAGTATCAAGTTTGTTAGAAAATCAACCAAATGGTTCAGGCGCTAGCGTTGGCCAGTCAAACGTTTGCTGACAATCGATTCTTCGATGTCAACAATACATAAAACGTATATTTTGACTTCATAACATGTTAGAGGAAGGAATTTACTACATAGCAAAGGAACAAGATTGATGCACTTTCCCGTTACCAGAGCCCGAGTTTTTCAGACTTATCGCCGATTCCGTCGCTCGATTACGTTTTCTCTTTACTAATTACGTAGTAAGACGTGAAAGTGAAATATAATTCTCACAAAAAACTCGATTCCGCGATATCAACGGGAATACAGATTTTGAGGATTCTTAATACAGATTTTTTAACATTTGAATCATGTTTGTCCGTCTGTTAACAATATCAGCGCCTAAATCCGTACAAGACCGACTCAAAATAGATGTAAACTATTAGGACGCAAAGTCTGTGCCATTTTATAGCACCACTTTCTTAAAAGAAAAAACTAGATTGAATCATTATTTTTTTCTTTCCTCCTTTCTAGATTCTGTTTTACACACATTTTTCAAATAATCATCATCATCGTCATCATCATCAAGGATTAAGTCGATTGGCCTGTTATGTCTCCAAGAACATCTCTCCATCTTCTTCTGGGTCTACTTGGATGTTGAGTACCTTCAAGTGCGTAGTGTTAATTTGATAGTCTCCCACTAGTCATCCGTTGAATATGATGGAACCATTTATCTTTTCGCTCTTGAATTCACATATTGCAGTTGAAATTTTTCAATTCGTTTCTAATGAGTAAAAAGCACATAAAAAGACGAATTCAATGATGCGTATATTGTCATATGTTCGATAAATATTCTTGGTAATTTGGATTTTTTGCGACTCTAACGAATATTGTAACGCCCCAAGTGGGCAATAGCAGGGAGAGCGCTGCGTGACCTTCAGTTCAAAATAGCCGTGAAATACAAGTCGCAAAAAATCAAAATTACTCAAAAAATATTTTTCTAACATCAGACAATATGTACATCATTGGATTCGTCTTTTTAGCTCATCATGATAAACTAAAATATATAGTTCCATTTGAAAAAATATTGTTACCTCAATATCTCATAAAAGTGATAAAATGGAAACGAATAATACTTCAATTAGTCCCATTCCCTCATGCACTTCCGTGAAAACTGCATTGCAATAACTTCAACCGTTCAAAAATTAAGGAAGTTCTAAAGTTGCGTGACTCACTTTGTAAACAGCAAATTACTTCCTCTAACATACGGTGTAGTCAGAATCCATGTTTTGTGGGTTCTTGTTAGTAAACAATTGGTCGACGCCAAAATGTCTGTCCGACTGTCTGTCCGTCCATCTCTAGTCAACGCTAGTGCCTTGACCGCTTAGCCGATTTTCTCCAAAATTGATATTCCCAAACGATCTCGGACTTTGGGAGTTTCAAATGGATATTTTGATTGTTGAAGGTACTTTAAATGAAGCCTCAAAAACATTTTCAAAATTTTCTCAAAAATGCCTTCGAATGTTTTTAATTAAACGCTCTTGAATAGCCTTGATTTTTCAAGAATTGTAAAAGTGAAATTTTTTAGCATCTTCCTACAACTAAAATATTGAAAATAGAAATTTTTTCGTTAATGAAATCTGTTCTTTAAAGACAGATCTTGAAGTAAAGTCATGTTTAATTTTTCAAAAATAATAGTGTTTTCCGTACAATTTTGCGCTAAATATATGCAATTTTAATTTATTAAACTTTTTTTCCCATTTTTTTTTCTTTATTCTCTCCTCGTATGTATCAAGGAACGGTGAAAAATATGGAGCTCGTCCCATTTTCGGCTACATCTCCGTGTTTTCGAAAATTGCAAAAAGTTAACACTTCAAAGCTACAAAACTGAAGACACCGATTTTTGCCAAAGTATGTTGTGAAAAATCAGCTCTTTAAAAAGGTCGTGTACATAAAAAAAACGATTTGATTGTACGTAAATTGTGTTTGAAATTTATGCAATATTTCATTAATTTTCTACTAGTAACAACGAACGGTAAATAACATGAGGCGTCTCATTTTCGGTGAACTCTTCGTTTGGTTTGGTTTGGTTTTTTCGCGTTTCCGGGCGCGTCAACTGCTTTGGTCATTAGTCCCGTTAGTGTAGTGCATGTTTTTTCTCGAGAGATGGCGGTGGTCTTACCCCGCTGGATGGCGAGATCCGGCGCCGACCTACCGTCAGCTAGTGGGGTTTCCCCCTAACCAGGACTCTCCCACTAGCGGGGCACCGCCCCAGACGGGACAAGCTCTAAGCCCCGACCGGTCTCCCGGAATTTGTGGTAGTGTAGTGTAGTGCATGTGTAAGGGGGAGAGAATAGGACAAGGAAGAGGAGGAAAGATCGCGCGCCGTCCATGGCCCGTTTGGTAGGGTACTGCTCCGGCATTCGCCTGGTGTTGATCGGAGAAACCACGGAAAACTACCGATCAGAGCAGCCGGCCGCTAGAATTCTCCTCCAGGCAACGACTGAATTCGACCTAGCTGAAAAGCTGGTGTCGAAAATCCTGCCGCCGTCAGGACTCGAACCTAGAACCTCCCGGTCAGAGGCGCTGCAGTGACATCAGTTGATGCACTGAGCTACCGCTCCCGGTGAACTCCTCGTATTTTCGAAAATTTAGTAAAAACATCTGTACCGACATGCGTTTGCACGCAAAATTTGGCGAATAGTGAACAATTTTCAAAAACATGCTTATTAAGAAGGAAAAATACGCATGATATGCATCATGAACTTGTGTTTAAATAATTGGGATCCGTTACCCAATAACTGTGTGAGGTGGTTCAAAGTATCAACTCATGTCACTACAGCGTCTCTGACCGGGAGGTTTTACGGTGCGAGTCCGAGATACACTGCAACTTTCATGCACTACACCTAGAGCTGGCAAATTATAACAAAACATCGATGTTTAAAACGTCGGTTTTAATTATAGACCAATAAACTTGCTATTTACCTATCCATTTTTAATTACAATACGTTAAAGGGATTTATTTTATTTTTAGGTTACCAGCATGTTAATAGTACGTAAAAATTATTATCGAATATAAAGAATAAAATTAACAATAAAGAACACCGTGTTTTGTTCTCGATTTCGTGTTCCGCCGTCGATTCAGGCAATGGCACGCCTGGCGATAACATACATTAATAACACGAGCAGCTCCCAAACTTCCTGAGATTGCACAGGCGAAATGTGCAGAGAGATAAAGAGGATGACGCAAAACAATCATATTGCTGCGGATTGCTGTCACTCTACAACATTCTTAAACCCCTTTATTTAAAAAAAAGAAGAAGAAAAGAAAAAAAATCGATGTTTTTGCAACAAAATAGATATGAAGAAAACATCGAAAGCAAAATATCGATGTTTCTGGTGGAAAACATCGATGTATTTTTTTCCATCCCCAACTACACCACTAAACATGTCGGGAGGTTAGAACATGTCCCAGTAGGGGAGGTACTTTGTTGGAGGGAAATTATGAAAACTCCGCAAGCTGAAGAGGTCGGCGCTGGATCTCACCACCCAGCGGAGGACGAACACCGCCTCCTCTCGTGATAAAATACACTTACCAATGACTATTGACCATTTGAATTGATGCTCCTGGAAACGCGAAATACCGGTAATTGATCGATCTCCAATTTCGGCCACCTGGCGAGTCCAAAATGGGCACCGCCAGCCCGAGCGGAGCTGGCGGCCGGCGGCGGCGGCGGCGGCGGCGGCGGCGGCGGCGGCGGCGGCGGCGTCAGGCGGACGCCGTGGTGGGTGCCCAGCGCGGCGCGGCGCGGCGCGTGGCCTTGAACGGCGGCGTGCGCCGCGCGCTGCCGCTCGGGCCGACCGGTCGCGTGCGCGGCCGGCGGACGCAGGAGTCGAGTCGCGCGCTCCGGTCGGAAGGACACTCGCTCCGCTCCGCGCGGCGCCCCAGCTGCGTAGATTCAGCAGAGCGAGGCCGAAGAGCTGCGTCCGCACCGGAAGGAACGGATTCTGGTCTCCGATGATGGCGGAGTAGGAGGCTGATTAGGCGCGGCTCCACACAAATGAACACATCCGGTCTCGACTTCCGTGTCATCTCGTGACTTAAACCTAAACGCGACACGTAAACACACGCGTCGGTCTAACTCACTCTGAACGCCTGCCGTATATTGGATGTCTCAGAATAAAGGTTACAAACTTTTTGGGAAGATGGACACAAAATTATCACGTTGAGCCAAAGGATGCTAAATTGTGGGAATTTCATATAACGGAGTTACACATGGAACTTTTGCCGCTGACTGTAGGCAACTCCTTATCTACTGGTGTGGTACAGGTCACAACATTCTGATGCAATCAAGGAGATTTCATCTACCTGCCTAACGCCTTTTACATGCCTCAGAAATTTGTAACATTTATTCTGACACATTCTGTATAAATACAACTGTCGTTAACGATGACTAGTTGAAGACAATTGGACAATTCCTAGAAACCATATTTTTCCAATTTTTGCACTAGTTTTGGAAAAAATGACTTGTCAATATTATGAGAGCGACAGTAAAATGAAAGAAGACATATTTTCCAAATATCTTTACGACTGTTTTTATAAACACTTTAGAAAGATGAAAGAGATCCGAGTGGTCACAATTCAACATATCACAAAAATATTAGCAGGCTAATATTTTTATTTTTTCATATACGAAGTAGAAAGTCCGGTAATGTTAAATAAAATCCATATGGATATTTTGACGCAAATACAGGTTTTGAAGGTCTCTGATAAGGAAAATAATTTTTTCTTAAAAAAAGATGTCTGTATGTCTCAGTACATGTCTCTGCCCATCTGTATCTTTCTCTGTAGTCAGCGTGTCTCTGATATTTTGAATTCTACGGGAAAAGTGGGATTTTCATTAAACAGTTTCATAAAAAACATAAAAATTAAGAGTCGAAAATAATGAATGATTGTAAGGAATTTCATAATACTGTTAGAGTTCCATGAAAATATATTTAGTTATGTAACTAATACAGAAAGTGAGTCATATGTGTGTATTTATGCAACTAGTGCATTAAGTGAGTCTGGGGTGTACGAATGGAATGTTGACGGACGAGGCGACAACAGGAGCCGAATCAGACATTTTGTAAAGAAAATACCAAAGACAGTTCCGTGCGTACATTATTAAGTTTTAAGTATGTTTGGACCATGCGGGATCAATCTTAGGTAGATATTAGGATCTAAGACTTTTGTAGTTTATACATTTATTAGCAGCTCAACTTTTCGCACATTTAACATGTGCCTTTTCAAGAGCAATTCAGATAATGACCAAACTGTTGACAATAGCATATACAATACATTTTAACGTGATAAAAGCATAGGAATACAAAAATATTAAAATCCCTACATACAATTTGGTACTTATACCAGTGTGTAACATATTACATGATGAAAAGTCCTTAATTAGTTGGCGTCCAAATTGGTGGTTAAAACAATTAATATGTCAGTTGTTGCATGAAGTAAAAGATTAGATACGTTAAGGAAGACTACATTAGACTTATCCCCTATTTTTTAAATATTTTTGCTTGTATAGCTGCGCGTTGCGTCGATAAGTTGGATTAAGGGCGCAACAAATTTTAAAAAAAGTCAATGTCCAAATTGTATTTCCAGAAGTATGCTTTAATTTTATCGTTAATAGGTTCGTGAAATGGTAATGAAATTCGTAAATTACTGCAGCTGGTAATTCTTTGGAATTATGTGTCACATTTTGAATGGATTTATTAATAAAGAATGATGGGTAAAGATTGTATGACGACACTTTGGTCGACATACATAATAAATGTCACCCCAGATTAATCTTTACCACAGAATTAGAAAACAGCCATTGGGAAATTAGTTTTTTAAATATTAAATTAATATTTCGACAAAATAAAATCATAACTGCCTGGTATCAAAAACCAACATTTTCAGAAAGAGTTTTAAATTATCTATCCAAACATTCCAAAAATTAAAAAAGTAGGCATGGTATACTATCTTGTGGATTCCGCACTTAATTTGACAAAAAACTAATTATAGTCAAAAATATCCTTTGTAACAATCTTTACCCATTATTTTATTGCATGAATTCACAGAAACTTACAAATAAGTACATATAATCTTGAAATCATATCCAGTGAGGCGCAGCCATATGGATTCACGTCGTCCCAGTGTTTTATTTGTTATGCAGATCTCAAGGGTTTTATATGGCGGTGATTACTTTGTCGTAGAAAGGCTGTCCGGGTGACGTGTGTCCCGCCCAAACATGGGGCATAGTTCCCAATGTTTCGACTGTCATACTGCGAGCTTCCTCACAGAGGAATTGGATTTACATTTCTCCTAAAATGCATTTTTCTCTGACGATCGCAGTATGACGGCCGAAACGTTGGCAACTATGCCTAGGACGCGACTCGGCGTGTCCCGGACAGCCAAGATCGTATTGACTCGGAAGCCTACGCTGTTCTCTGTCGTAGGCGTACCGAAAAGTAACAATCAATAAACGGGAGGAAGAGCTAGTTTCCGTACATGAGTGCTGAAATATATACTTATGCGCCACGGGCGTTATAAAGGCTCTAACGATCGAGCGGCGACAAAAGCTCAAAGGCCTTTTGCCCGAGGGCTTTTCGCCGCCCGCGATCCTGTGCACGTGGTACATACAAGGTTATATTTTTTACCAAATTTTAATGATTCAGATTTACTTACTTACTAGATGATGACTCGAGTTGTCTTTTCATATTTCCCTCCTATAATTTCCTTTCATAATTCTTTTTCATAATTGTCTCCTTAAGCGAACATGTACGTAGCATCATTCAACTGTTTTCTTATTTCCCTCCTAACTACAATACTCCCGATCCAGATAAGTTATGCATTGTATGTCGAGATCCATATCAAAGGCAATATCGAGCAATAACGTATCAGTAAAAAATAAAGGTTATTTTCTGCACTTGAATCAGTCTCAGCGAGTGTCTGATTTTGTACATAAAGTCGTTAGTAGCAAAATATTCTACCTGAAAAGGCAGCGCGGTCTGCTGCCGTGGAGCGGAAGCACACCTGCGCCGCCGCGGGGTTCCGGCTGACTCGGCCTTGGCGGCACGATGAATTGCCATCCTCGGCACTGATTTTGCTCACCCGGCTGTAATGCCGCACTCTACCAGAAAGACTCCACAAGACTTAGGCCAACGATTTTCTTTTCTATAAATCTGATATTCTATTTACACGATAAGTATTTTACTTATCAATTTTTGGTAAAAATATTGCATCTGTAGGCAAAATCTATAATCAACTGAGTTGCCACCGCAATGTGGGTAATGCGATTTTCTCCACGTTGTTTTCTGTATAATTACAATAAATATTTTTGTCCCAAATTGTTTTCGTACAATTAGAAAGAAGATTTATCTCCTTTTATTGGGAGATAGTAGGGATGTTTCTGCTAACACTTAGGTAGCTTACTATGCCCCATTGGGTGTGTGCTTTTAACAAGGTGTGTGCTATGTACATCTAATTTTCACTAAAGAAAAGAATCAGACGGAGAAGGGAAGAAGAAGAGGAATAACCAACATAATACGTATTATTAAACTAGAATTTCTTCTAGTTTAATTTCTTTCTAGTTTTCTTCTGTTTATACTAGGATCGTTAAAACTTTCTCTTAGTTACGTTATAGATTTCAGGAGCAGAATATAAAAATCACAGGACAAAAACAATATTTCCAATAAGCTCCAAAAAATGATCAGCAAGGGGACCTGAGAAATGTTACAGCACTGGAGAGAAACCTAAACACTGCTACTGTAAATCCGGAGATCTTGAAAAGCACACAAGATAGTGAACAAGGAAAAACTGCATTCAACTTTCCATTCACCTGAAGTGTTGTTGACTCTGCACGTGTGCGGAAGAGTATGCTTCAAAACATAACATGTAGATAGGAAGAGCAGCGAACAGATACGAACCAAGAGGACAAAATTCCAACTGCGCAGAATCCTTAGAGTACAATAATTTTAACACAAAGGAAACTATGAGTTATATAATGAGATAAATTAGAAGAATGATTTTATTTAACGATGTACACAAATCTTTTGCAAAGGCAGATTCACATTTCGACTGAACTTCCAATATATGCTGTAATTTCCAATGCTCTTTATCGCAAATCAGTATTGGTCATTAATGTGTGAATGTTCATGCATCAACGAATCAAAATGTGAATTGTTATTGTGTTCTAGGTTTTAAACCAACTTGCTTGCTTTGTCTAAAATCTCCCTTGTGAACACGTTTTGTCAATTTATTTGCGTGGTACTGTTTCGTGAGATTTGTCGTGATCATGATTTATAATTCGTTGTATGTCTCCAAAACCGATTACCTAAAATTTAGATAAACATGCGACTTATAAGCTTCGGTGAAGTTATTTATAAGGGATTATTTACGTTGCCAACTGAGGGGAATTGAGTTTTAGAAAAATTGAAATGGAGTTTTAAAGGAGAACAGTATCAATAGAAGACGTAGTTAAACGTGGTCAATATCAATTCGCAATACCATTCAAATGACTAATAGTACAGATTTTTTAAGTTTCAAAAATTTAAAATAGTATCCCCGAGATATATTTTTGTGGGGTTCAGCTTCGAAGAGTAATGTGTGACTAATGAGTCTAATTGCCTGGAAATAGGAGTAATTGTAAATTTTTCTCTAGTAGGTAGAAACAACATTAAAGGTGTTAGTATTAATCTCCAACAGTAGCTGTCTTCTGAAAGTTCAGCTAAATGATTTAATACACATTCATTAGAATTAATACAATAATTCATTTCAACGTACATACCAGAAAAATGTATTCCTTATTCAATTATTTTCAAATCGCATGGAAAGTATTACAAAAATGTCCTCTGATGTAGATCAGATTGCTAACATGGAGCTACTCATGGCTAACGCTTTATTTGTACGCATCAAAGAATAATTTAACTAACATGACGTATTTAACAGGAATGCACTAAATAAATTTTAAAAGTTGTGCAAAACGAACATTTTCACCAGTCAACATGCAGAAAAAAGTAATAACTACAAGACGTACCCATAATGAAGACATGCTCTTGATGCCTTTCGGCGTGAAGTAACAGCTGGTCACTTCCCCCTTCTTCTCGGAAGTGATATCCCAATCAATTTCTTCTCCAAAGAAAAGACACGTTATTAAAAATCTTGTGCCATTCGTTCTCTTCTCCACATCAACTGCCCTAACGTACTAGAGAGGCACCCGCCAGCCCACGTGTTCAGCCATTTTGGCTGCATTAATACCAACTCACCCTCTGGCAGTGGTGCAAAGGATTCAGTGCCAACCGCA
Source organism: Teleogryllus occipitalis (assembly GCA_011170035.1). Taxonomy (NCBI): domain Eukaryota; kingdom Metazoa; phylum Arthropoda; class Insecta; order Orthoptera; family Gryllidae; genus Teleogryllus; species Teleogryllus occipitalis. The sequence goes on from BLKR01000408.1 coordinate 387,292, forward strand.
AAACTAGCACTAAACAAAATTGTCGAAATACATTTAAAATAAATTGTTGGCTTGAGATAACTGTTAGATTATTGAAATTTTTGAGTATCGTAGTATTTAAGAAGGATGAATATCTTATTCAATGCATTCATTATACGCTGATGTGGATGCTGTATTTGTTCCACGAACCTTCAACCAGCTAGTTGAAACAGAGGTAGAAAGAAGGAATCTGAATCGACATTACTCTTTCAGCTCAGAGTATTAACGCCAAGCCCTCACGTTTCACTTTGGAAATCTTTTTAAGTTACGCCATTTGAAGGAAACTTAATCACATAAAAAATGCATCACTTAAATTCTCATTACTGGTTGATTTCTTTACAAGAGTCGGTTGTACTCATTTTGATGTATTTTTAGAGAAGGTATTAGTACTAAGTTTAATACCACACAGTTTATATATTCAGTTACAGACTGCAGTGGTAGTATGATTATTTGATTGTTACCTGTTACATACTACATCAATAATGTACAGAGCCGCTGAAAGAAAATCAGTACCCCAGCACAAAGAATGTGGCCCCAAAAACTTCTACATAATTTATACATGTATATTATTTTTTTATTATTGATTTTATTGGTATACTTAGATAAAACAAATAGTAATTCGCGCGTTTTAGAACGGGACATAAAGCCCCGCGCATGACTTAATTTTGAAAATACAGTAAAATTTGCTCAATGTGGGCTCTCGTGGGACGAGTATTATTTTCCGTGTTGGACAAGAATTCGCATAATGCAATGTAATACTGTAGAATTTATGTTTGGCAGGACCGCGTTTTATGTTCACGTTATACAGATTTCCGCATTATACACGTTCCACATTGAGCAAATTTTACTGTATATACCTTTGGTAATTGAAAATGGTTAGCTACGATATAAATTAAATGAATAAAATAAACATTCAAGTTATAATAGAAATTATGGGAAGCTTTGAGCTTCATTGGCCCCGTTGAAATTCATAGGCCCTGGAGCAACGAACCGGATGCATCCCCCTCTCCGAGAGCCGGACAATGTATGCAAACATATTTTGGATTGCTACCAACTAACAAAGCAAGACGTCATTGAATCGAAATTTATACTTGAAAAAACACGTCTCTCTGGTTCAAATTTCTTGCATAACAACGCTTGTCTAGACATTGTTTATTCACGTCATCGTGTGCTCTCATACGATAAGCAGTTTCCGTTGAAGGGGAAATTGCGTGTATGATGCAATAACATTTGGTCCATGAAGCAACTTTGTTGAAATTCATATTTCGCCATATTTTTCAGGGAAGTTTTATCAAGAATCGATGTCATACACTTCTCAGAAAGGACGTACGACATTGATAAAATGACGTACCCCATTTTTCTTAATAATTTAGAAAAATAATGTCAACTTTAGTAGACTTGAAACAAAAGTATTGAAGAAACGGAGTTTCTCACGATACCCGTTTTGGGTCAGGAAAAATAATTACAAATTTCAATAATTAATTTATTCAAATAAAACGAAATAAGTTATTCAAGAACGTAGATGAAATGAATAAACATAAGGCAGGAAAAGATGCAAATATGAAAAAAATACTGAGGACAATAAAAGTATTAGCAATACTCTTTTATACCGGTAGCGGTAGCTCAGTGCATCAACTGATGTCACAGCAGCGCCTCTAACCGGGAGGTCCTAGGTTCGAGTCCTGACGGCGGCAGGATTTTCGACACTAGCTTTTCAGCTAGGTCGAATTCAGCTGCTGTCTGGAGGAGAATTCTAGCGGCCGGCTACTCTGATCGCTAGTTTTCCGTGGTTTCTCCGATCAACAGCAGGCGAATGCCGGAGCAGTACCCTACCAAACGGGCCACGGACAGCGCGCGATCTGTCCTTCCTCTTCCTTGTCCTATCCTCTCCCCCTTACACACACACACACACACTTACACTAACATGCACTACACTACCACATATTTCGGGAGCTTAGAGCTTGTCCCGGCTGGGGCGGTGCCCCGCTGGTGGGAGAGTCCAGGTTAGGGGGAAGCCCCACTAGCCGACGGTAGGTCGGTGCCGGATCTCCCCATCCAGCGGGGGAAGATCACCGCCATCTCCTGAGAAAAAACATGCACTACACTAACGGGACTAATGACCGAAGTAGTTGACGCGCCCGGAAACACGAAAAAATCAATCAATACTCTTTTATAAAGAAAAAAGTAGATGCTGATCATCCAGCTCGTTTAAGGCCCATCCATCGTCCCATCTTTCGTGGTATGGTGGAAGAGGCATTAAAAGAAAATAATAATAATAATAATAATAATAATAATAATAATGGAATAATATATTATTATTGTTATTATTAATGTTATTCATCGCTGCATATTTAGAGATCACTGGAATTCAGCTGTATTCTTGGAACAGTTATTAAAAAATAATTATTAATTTCCCTTAATTATGTATCCTTTTTTGAGATACCGATAATTAAATAAAATAATATTTTAATTTTTGTTTTTTTTACTAGCATCGAGTTTCTAAGACCCTATTCATGGAAAATTTTCCTATAGAGAATTTTATGATAAAAACTATTGGGAAGAATAATTCCTCCCACTTGCGGAGAAATACTACTTAAGAAAGTCGATTTTATGTAGCTTCTACGTCAAAACGTACAACTTCGTTCTAACATCCTTTGGAAAAACCCTTTCCTGCCACATAATGGTATCAGTGCCCAGAATTATACTCAACCCATTCAATTTTCACCACCGATACCATCTTCTGAGAAACCCCAAACATGTTGGAAGACAAACTTGTAACTTCGTTGCAACAATGAAAAAACTTCTTCATTTTATGATTTTATTAGAGTTTTAATACAAATTCTAGTTACTTTTGAAATTGAGCCATATTGCAAAGTACACTCATTTACATATCAATATCAAAGATATGAGAAAACAATTGGAAAATCGAGCATTCGTGTAGATCAGCTTCTAATAATCGGCTTTCATATTATCATTTTCTCAAATAATAGATTATGTCTCAAGCGAAGTATAAATTATAATTTGTATTTCATTTATTTTAAAAGAACTCACAATGAAGAGTCATCGTTATGGCTGGAAACCAAGTACTACACATTAACATTTTTGAACGAAATGATAGTTTTCCTATCCTCGACCAACCAACTGAAGTCGGGTCATCCAAATACTCGTTAGCCAGGTGCAGTAAGTGGAACGGCCTCTTCTAGCTGCGCCTAGCGGTTAAGGCGCTATATCCTGCGTCAGCGACCGGAACTCCAACGTCCGCGACGGCGCGGCGCGCGTTTGGGTCGGTTCCACGCGACAAGGCGTTATCGCGCCTCGCCCCCTCCGGCCGCTCTCCGCCCTCCCCCTCATCACCCCCTCCTCCCGCTCATCGACCCGCCCGCGCCCCCTCGCCCTCCTGCTCTTCGCCCCCCACACCCGCACCCGCTCTTCCCCCCGCCATCCCGCTCGTCCCGCGCCGGCGCTCCGCCTCCCTCTCGCTTGTCACCCCGCTCGCACGCCGCCGGCTCGACCGCGCTACGCGCAGCGTACGTTTTTGTGAAGTTTGTTTTTCCACGAGGAGGCGCGCGGTGGCGGCGGCGGCGGCGCGGGCTCCGTCAATGGGGCGACGCGCCATTGATAAAACGCGGCGCGGCGTGGCTCGGCGTGGCGGGCGCCGGCGCCGGCGCCGACTGCACGCCGGTCCACTATCGCTCGTAGAGTATTATCCGCGCACGTTTTCTTGAGCCCTCGCTTCGTTAGTTGCAAGAGGAATGGGAAGTGTGGTTATTCTCACAAAATGAATTTGATATTAAATTTCTAGTTCGTTTTTCGATGCAAAATATTCTCTATTACACGAGGGCGAACATTTTTGGTTATCAGATTTTGTTTACAACGCTCGTTTTTATCATTTACTCTTCATTGAATAAATGGTGGCAAAGGAGTGGGGGTAGGTATTCCAGGGCTCAAGAAAACGTGCGTGTATCATAAGCATGCCGTGTGGTGTGGCACGGTGCCTGGCGAGCCCGCCCGCCATTCCCATTTCTTCGCTGTTGGCTCCCATAACACGCCAGGTTGCGTGGTGGGTTGAGGCGACATCTTTGTGCTTTAGCTTGTTAATAAGTGTAAATACTGGTTTCGGGCGCGACATCTACGAACGCCACTAGTCCCATAAGGATAGTGCATGTTATTCCCCGGAGGCGAGAGCATTCCCCCTTGGGGGATCACGCATTATCCAGACTGTAAGGTGGATGGTCAAACGGGCTACCACACACGGCTTGAGTTTGACCTTTCACCCTATAGTCCGAATCTTGTCCCCCAGCGATTTCCAACGTTTTTTACACCAAGAGAAATTATTCATTCAATTATGCCTACTATAAAGACGTAGAGTTGTACGTGGCTGTCAAACACTGATACCTAACCCAGGCAGCAGACTTCTGCAATACCGAGATACAAATGTCGATCTCATGGTATGACAAATGTGCCAATTCTGGTGGTGATCACGTGAAAAAATAGTGTCACATGTGCTGTATCTGCTACAATAAAGCTTTTTCATGAAATTGTGTTGTTGTTTTGTTCACGACCTAGTGAAACTTACCTTCTGGAGGTAACTCGTAGTTTGCTAGAACCGGGATGAGACGCCACCGCATTTAACATCCGCAATAATGAATCTATTTTTTCTCTATTTCCCATTTCTACTGTAAAGAAGTATCCAATTTTAGAAATCATTTATCTTCAACAAGTTATTAAAATAAAATCTAGTATCATTTAGTGATTCCGGGCGCGTCAACAGCTTAGGTCATTAGTCCCGTCAGTGTAGTGCATGTTTCCCCCCGGGAGATTGTGGTGATCTTCCGCCACTGGATGGCGAGATCCGGCGCCGACCTACCGTCGGCTTGTGGGGTTTCTCCTTAACCAGAATTCTCCCACCAACGGGGCACCGCCCCAGCCGGGACACGCTCTGAGCTCCCGTCCGATCTCCCGGAATATGTGGTAGTGTAGTGCATGTTCATGTAAGTGTGTGTGCGTGTGTGTGTAAGGGATGAGGATAGAACAAGGAGAAGGCAGGAAAGATCGCGGGCGGTCCGTGGCCCGTTTGTTAAGGTACTGCTCCGGCATTTGCCTGGTGTTGATCGGAGAAACCACGGAAAACTACCAATCAGGGCAGTCGGCCACTAGAATTCTCCTCCAGGTAGTGACTGAATTCGGCCTAGCTGAAAAGCTAGTGTCGAAAATCCTGCCCCCAGGACCGAACCTAGGACCTCCCGGTTAGAGGCGCTGCAGTGGCATCAGATGATGCACTGAGCTACCGCTCCCAGTACCAACATTTATAAAAATAATACATTGAAAATGTTAATTATTTAAGTTTCAACTGTAATAAACCATGTAACGAACCGTAAACTCAACAAAAACCATTAAAAAATTCAGAATGAGAACGAAACTATTACTTACTACTTTATTAAATATGTTGTAGGAATCGGAATCCAATGAGTCGCTTTCTGTTCCGCGTTCAGTTTTTAAAAGATCATGGTTTTTTTTTGTGCAAATTTGTTTTCTAGGTTCACGTCTCAAAAAGTGGTAGTATAAACCAGAATTTCCCAAACTTTCCTTTTGTCGCAGAGTCCCTTTGCTAAAATGATTACCCCTCACCATCTCAGTAATTCACTTTACCTTCTCAAAATAAACGTGTGTTATTCGATATTACATTATTATATCGATCGATATTAAATATTTCAGTAGATATAAAAATCATATAGTGAATTTTCTAAATAAGTCAGTAAAATTCAATAAAGAACAAGTTTATAAATCAATGAAAAATATGAAAGTGGTACTGAAATTAATATCATTTGCAACAATTAATATCGAATCTTGTAGTTTAGAAAATTAAATAATAAAATCACGAGTATTGCTTTCCGTTTTTTGTATAAAATAAAAATGTAATAGTTTTATTGAACTATCAAACAATTAAAAAAAGTTGTAATGTATAATAATAATAATAATAATAATAATAATAATAATAATAATAATAATAATAATAATAATAATAATAATAATAATGTAGTTATTGGTGAGACGTCTATTTTTTCTTGTCGTTGATCCCCCAACTTTTTAGTTCATTTTACCAACCCCAAAAAAAGTTCAAATCGACCCCAAAGGGACGATGTCGATTACTTTAGGACTGATTGTTGTCGGAACACATATCTGAGTTTCGGGGGATTTTTAGAGTGCTTCTAAAATTTAATACATATATTATTTTTATGTGTGAAATATCTTATAAAACAAAATAAATTATTATTATTATTATTATTATTATTATTATTATTATTGTTGTTATCATCTTTGTTTTATGGTATGTTCCAAACAGAAACTAACTCTACCCTCATATTTCTATATTATGCCCAAGAATTACTATAGAAACTTAATCTTAGTCATGCAGATTGCTATTATTTAGTTCAAACTAACAAGTGAAAAACTATATATTGAGTTTTCTGACATTTTGGGTAAATCCACTTACATTTTCTAACGTTATATTTTGAAAGTCGTATGTAAGATTTTTTTATTGTGTCACGAAAGTTGTTAGTTACTTTAATAATAATAATAATAATAATAATAATAATAATAATAATAATAATAATAATAATAATAATAATAATAATAATAAGATAAAGAAGAAGAAGAAGAAGAAGAAGAGTAGCCGTTGTCTATGCCAGTGGTAAGCATTTTCGGAAGGATGAAGATGTAGCTATACGCGATTAAGATAGGTTTAAAGACACTAGAGGTTTGTCCCCCACGCCACAAACAACTGAAAACCTTCATTGCCTTTCGAACCCACAGCCTTAGTGTACGCATACTTAGGCAAACCTGCCCCAAGACCCTGTCTCAGGAGACCAACTGCCAAGTCACTTGACGGTACGGTCAGGTAAAATTATAATTTAATAAATATAAAATAAGCAACACTGACTTGTATTCTTCTCCATCTGTTTACTTGGAAACCAAGCTCAAATTCAGAAATGTATTTTTAGTAGTGGCGTAGGCTCAATGGATGCTAGTGATGTGTCGCATCCCCAAGGTTTTCGGTTCTTTTAAAAATTCTTTTAAAATATATTTTTTTATTTCCTTCCTTTTTCTGCTCCGTTTGTAGCTTTCGTTTTTTTCATGAGCGATGTAGGCGACTGCCACTTCCGTGGATGTGACAGGCCAAGGAACATCCCTTAGACGGCTTCGCTTCGTTACCGAGGTCATTGAACTGTCACCTTGAGCTGGGTGCAAGATGCGAGGTTTCGACCGACGGTGATGCGACGCTGACTGTTGCTTCTCTTTTGCATTTTTAATTCCAACTCCCTAAGCTTCTTCATCGCCGACTGGGAATCCCAGTGGTCACGTGCTAACGACTGTGGACTCTGTAGCAGGTTGGTGAGGGGTAGGATCTCTTGACCACACTACACTTGCATGATTGCCAACAGTCTTGATCCAGAACGTTAATTTAGTATGTGACGAGACGTAGGTTATCAGTAGAGACCGGATTTTTACGTAATTACATATTTGTTGTCTTTTTACTTACCGTCCTCAAAATTATAATCTTGGCGTATCGTCGACGTCTAAGCACAATATACAATTTTTTCGTTACATATTTTACATATTTAGCATTATATTACATATTTTACATATTTTGCTATTTGCACAAAACATTTTTTATTCTATCAATTGTCTTAACTGTTATTACGTATCTTCAAAAAAATTAGCATTGTCTTCTACATTATACGCTGTTTTCGCTGACTACTTGAACTATACGCGCTACGTGAAGATGAGGTAGATATTCTCAGTCTGGCGCACCTGTTTCAGTTCTCTGCAGCGGGATGTGCGCTTCAGAGGCTGAGAGCATTTTCGCCGTTAGGTGTGAAAAGTATCACTGATACTGCGTTTCATGACCTATAACTTTAATTTACGAGTAACCTCAGCGATCGCCGACGCTTAATACTTCGATGAGAATGCTGCCCGCTGCAGTGATTGCTGGGCGTAGATATCGCCAGTTTGTACAATGGCTTCTATTGCGTCTAATTTGACTGCCAAATTACGGTCCTGCATAAAAATAGATGAAGCTTTTACTACTGATTGACTGAATTATTTTTAAAACGTTTGTATTCTTAAAATTTGTCTAGGAATGTTTTTATAAATGTAATTTTGTATTATGTAAATGTGTTGTTTTATAATTAAGTATTTTAATATAACATATTAAATCCGATATTACATATTTATCTACTTATTTTGACGATTCATACTACATATTTTTTCCGGTCTCTAGTTATCACTAGCGACAAAGAACTCTTACAGCAGCAACTGGTAATAGTTCATTGTTGCCAGATTTTTCACGTGTATTGTGTGCGAAAGTACTGAGTTGTTCTTGAACTCGTTATGGAGTATAAGATGAACTTCCACAAATAAAAATCATAGTTTCGAAACTGAAAAGCGATAATTAGAATCCAACAAGAAAAGATGCGGCATGGCGATCACATGGTTTGTAGAAGTATGACAGGAGACAGTGAGTGAAAACCTCCAATGCTCTATAAAATGTTTCAAAAACTCTATCAAGTTCTTAAGTACGCTAGAAGATAACAGCAATTTGACCTCTAATTAATCAATTACGTGTATTGTTCATGTTTCAATGTGCTTTTAGGAATTATTGTTTTGTTTATTATTGTCAGAGCAAGCAATGCAAAATTAGCAATTATCAAAGAAAATACAGTAGGTAGTACATACATCGTAATATGGAATACATATACATTATATAGAGGGACGTCAACTAGACTCCTTAATTGGCATACATTGTTTAATATCTAAAATTCTGTCCGCATCCCATTGCTCACTGAGCAGAAGTCGCCAATGATTTTTAGTGTTCTTATGTCAAAATACTTTCCTAGATCTTAGGGAGTGGAAATAGCAATGGCTCCTGTAGCAGATACAATTGAAAATTCTAGATTAGCTAGACTACACAGAAGACCCGAAAACCCACAAATGCAATAGAAGGACCGAAAAACACTCTCCAACTTTTAAATCATTATTTCGAAAGTATAATTAGATTAATACTGGAACATTTGAACTTTGAACATGTGTGACAACCTGTGACCTACTTCCAAAAATGTAATAGAGAGCTACTTCCAAGAAAGTCTCATTTTTTAGATTAGGGTATAAGGAAAACCTTGCATACACATGTATTTTAGAAACTGCAATTTTTTTCTCACTTACACCTAATAACTTACGGGATTTCAGGAAACTACTAAAGAGACGATAAATGATATTTAATGTTTATTAAAGCAGGCATTAAAAACTAAAAAGAGTTTCAGAAAATATTGCGTCGATATAATTTTGAAAAAATACCTCGATTTTACTTAAAATTACACGAAAACGACTGTTTTTTTTTAAACTGCAAATGAAATGATTTTAAGTTTCAATATGGAAGGCGAGGCTTAATTAAGAAAATCTCAATATTCAATAATATAGATGCACAAGTAAAAAAATATTAATCTTTTGCAATTTTTGAAATTCCATACTTAGATATCCTGATATGCTAATTTTCAGAGCCTTGACGCACATTACGCAAAAACAAATTCGTCGTAACCTTTTGAACTCATGAAGAGCATCCCAGGAAAAAAGTAAGACGACACATCTCTAGTACTGCGTCACATTGATTTTGGCACTACCGGCAGACGGAGAGCACTAATGGGTTACTCATGCCAAGATCTCGCCGAGAGTAGACAATGTTTTCTCTGCCCTGCTGCCAATTCGCGGTTGGCTTATGCAACCACACTGAAGTTCCCAGAACCCCATATGATGCTACTCGTCTCTCTTCCGTCTTCGACACAAGAGACAAATGACCCTTTTCCCTCTTTAATCTACCCATTCATTCATATAACGTAAACTTGCTACACCCCCCCCCAGATTTTGACTAATAAAAAAGTATTTTCCTTCTAATTTTTTCAGTCTTTTTTTTCAGTAGCTTCCAAAATTAATTCTCATCGAACCCATCGAACACGAAAAATGAAATTCGAATATGTTATTAAAAGAAATTGTACAATTGAAATTCAATATTTGAATGATTTATTCTTCGTTATTTTCCATTTGTTTAAAAATTGCCGTTTTCCAGCTATGTAGCATTCAGAAAGACTGAAACATTTCAGAAGGTGGCCGTATTATGAATTTTTACGTTCTCATTAAGCTTACGAAATATTCAGCTATTTGAATGCAGGTGATAAACTCGAGTAATAAGGAAATATTTATATAATTTATATAATTATTGAAGAAATGCTTTTGATGCTCCATATTTGACTCGTGTCCGCCCAACTGAATTGTGGCTCTGATATAAATGAAATTAACTACCAATAAAATTCAAAAGGGTCAACCGTTTTGATGAGGAAATATACAATTAAAATTTGTTAAAGTGAAATCTTAGATGGAAACCTTTTATTAATTAAATTATTTTCTAAAATTATTTCACAATTACCACTAATTATCTGAACTGAAAATGGGTTTTTCGGACAAAAAATCTGGTGATATTTCAAATATCTTAGAATCCTGAGTTGCAATCTCGGCCGGATTGATATCTATGGAACCCCTAAACTATGTGTCCTCTTAATATATTAATTTCAACGTATGTATTTCAAATGAAAAGTAAAATAAAATATAACATTTTCACTTTCAAAAACTTATTTTACAACATTGAGTGCGTAATATAAAATCATATAAAATGCTTGGGAACATTTGACATACAATGATATAAAAAATTGGGGAACACTATCAGACTGGAGCCGTACGTACGTGCTTAGACTGCTAATGCATTAATCCTCCCCCGCACTGTCGTCGCTGGCGGGTGGGACGAGAGGATCACGCCCCCAAAATATTTTCAAGTTTTACATTCACTAGTTTTATTCTGATTTTTTTGCCATTAACGTTACCGACGTATTAACTACAATGATCTCCATCAGTAAGCTTCGGGGCGTACTGATGGCGCAGACAATTTGAGAAGAGCTTTGGTTTCCTTCAAAAACTGTAACTTTCGAAAGAAATAGCACGCCATTAACTAAATGTTTTCGTCTGCCACACACATGAAGATTCGTTATAACTTCCCGACCTAGAGTTAGAAGTCGATTGGTTGCTACAAATCACCGTCGCAGAACATTCGTTAGTCCAATCAGTATGTGAATATTGGTAGTATGTGATATAGATTAATACAAGTTAGTATTAATTATGTTATTACATGTGACTTTTTCATGGTGAATTGTTTTCTAAGTTAATAGTTGGAGTGTATTATTGAATTCATGTATATCTGCGTCTTAACTTGACATTTTTTATTACATCGAATCTTGTCTGGACAACTTAAATAATTGAATAAAAATTGTGGCTTATCTTAAATCCCGCGCAGAGACTAACATTTAAATCACCACCTTTGCTCCCGTCTCCCAATTTGCACGTGCCAGGAATGCGCACACTCCCTTAGGCGCAGTTCAGTTGTGTACAGTAATGTGAGGTAGTCACTGGTACACCCAAAGAGGGATTCATGGGGCTTCCCCGACTCCCCAGAAACCGATAACACGTATTCGTAGTTTTTTTATAGTAATGAAAGTCACTCAATACCTCAATTGAATAAATAACTATAAATCATAAAATAATAACTATATAAATAATTATAACTCAACAAAAAAATTAAAATGTCACATAAATAAAAAATCCTTCTACAAGAAAACATGAAGTCGGCTGGGCGCTAGAGCATCTCCTGTGGAAATCCCCATCTTGCGCCCCTGAATTGGACGGGGGACCTCGTCCGCCTCCCCCTCGTCCTGCGAGAGTGCCTCGGTCGCCCGCGCCGCGCCGGGCCCGCAGCAGCGCCCAGGCGAAGGAGGCCGCTCCGCCGTGCGAAACGCGACGCACGCCGCCTGCGCGTCACGCCTCGCCACGCCGCGTCACGCCGCCCGCCCGACCGCGCCATGCCTCTCCGCGCCACTCCGCGCCGCGCTCATTGGCCGGCGCCCCCCACCAACGGGCCAATCGCGGCGCCCTATATAGGGCAGCTGGGCGCCGGACGCGGCATTCCGAAGTCGCCCCCAGCCGACGTACCGTCGACTCGAGCCTTCGCCTTTGCCTCTCGCCGCCGCCGCCGCCGCCGCCGCTGCGCTCTAGTGAGCTTTACGTTCGCCGCCGTCGTAATCGACGTTGAGACCTCGCCGTCGCTGCAACCGCGTGTTCAGTTGCGTCATCCCCTTGCATCAGCCGAAATCCTCCGTCGTATTTGCGCTCACCCGCCCGGTGTCTGAAGCCATGGACCGCATGCAGAGGTTCGCCGTTGCCGTCGCAGTCGCGTGTTGCGTGCTGCTGGCGCTATCCGCCCTCACGCCGGCGCACGCCGCCGCCGTCCACAGCAAGGTGAGTTCTGTCTTTTCTCACCTTCTTAGTGGATTTCTTCTTCTCAATTGGCTCTTTCCTCGGAGTATCGTTTGTGCTCTTACATCCAATTTTTATTTCGATTTAAAAAGTTCGAGGGTAATGATGGATGACGCTTGAGGACAGCAAAATTATTGCCAATAAATACTGTAATGTAACTCAAAATGTGGACAAAATCTCCTTAGGGAACTGGAGCCAAGTCACTGCTTTAAAATTTGTAATGAGTGTCTGGTGATATCATTAATTTACCATATTCGTTTCTACACATTAATAAAGAATAAGTGAATTTCAAAATATAATCAGCAAAGGGGAAGAATTCACCACCGAATTACCTGAATTTTATTAGTAAAATACTTGTATGCATTTCTATTTCAGGAGTGATATTTTTTATAATTGAGTTATTATGTTCTTTCTTTCGGTAATTTCAATCAATGTTCTAACTTTATGATTCCTTGTTCGGAACTAACAATGTAAAATTCCGTGACTTAAAAAAAATCTTGGTTTATTAATTTCCTTGAGTAATCAAGTTTTATTAATTCACGTTTCTTACATTTCATTCAAATTTGATTCTATGTATGTTAATGTTTCTTTGATGTATAGAAAACATGTTTGCATTTTGGCCGAAAGTAATATGAGTCGTTCTAACTTTTAACAATAAGTTGTAACATTTTCACTGCATTGTTTATGAAACTCCAAACACAACTTAATTAATAATGAATTATGGCCCCCAAAACAAGAATCTAAAAATGTAGTTTACTGAGCATACGTTGCCTCAGTGCGGGTGTTTGTAAAACAAGTGCAAAATGAGAAGAAATCCCCACGACTTATTGAAGCAATAGAAAATATATTTTTTCTCTAAAACGCTAGGTTTTCACAATATTTCATGTCTCTACGGTCTCGTGGCTTATTATCCTTCACACAATCGTCGCGTTGCCTCGAAAAGCCGACGTAGGCTGGAATTAGAGAGCATCCGCTTCCCGGTGACATTTTGAATCTCCCTCGTAACTTCGTCAACTCGGTCAATCTGGAAGGCGCTTCCGCCGGCCGCCGCCCGCGGCACGGGAATCAGCGCCTTCTGGTGGCGCCCACGCGCCGTAAATCCTTCAATGAGGAGGCGGCGCGGCGCGGCGGCTCCGGAGGACGTCCCGCGCCCACAGAGGCAGCCAGCGACCGCGGCCGTCCAGGCGGGGCAGGGCAGGGAGCGGCCCATGCTGGTTATGGGCGGTTCAGACTGGAGGAAAAGTCTCAGCGAACGTGATGGGAAATGGAGCTTTTACTCTCCTGATGGGATATTCAGATGTTGGAGATGAAGTGTAGGGGAGCGTGATGGAAACATGGCGCGCACGTGAAGTTCTCCATGTATGTTATTAGTATTGGATGTTAGGGGATAGAACTTGGCGATGCATAGGCTCAGTTTACAAAGGGAGAACGAAAGAGGCGAGGGAAAGGGAGAGCGAAGCTTAATGGTTGGAGGAACGCGTAAAAATGGGATGATACGCTTGGAGGGATGTTTTCTGTTGTGAGAGTACGGAGCTGAGTTTCGCCGATACGGAAGGGTATGGATTGGGGAGAATATCATGTGTTGGCTGGGAGAGCTCGAGATGAAGCGCCTTATTGCAGCCTCAATTTTTCAAACAGAATGAAGCTCCAGATATGGACGGTGCTGAGCAATAGAAGGAGAATGAAGTATGTCGTGAATGTCGAGAACAATAATTTCACCAGTGTAGTGATTATTTCTAAACTATTTATCATTACGATATTTTTTAAAAGAGTAATATTTTTCTGATAATGGAAGAGAAGTTAAGATTCTTACAGGCATGTCTTGAATGGGATGAAAGTAAGAGTAAAACGGATAGTAATATGAACAGTTTCATTTCACATTTATTTCATTTTGTATTCGACAGAACGGCATTTATAAATGTAAAAAGTAGTGAACATATAAGGTAAAAATACGTACTGAATTTTGCGAGGGGGAAGGGGGTGTACGTAGCGTAGCGGAGCGCAGGACTTGGTCATGCATGGTGTGGCCAATGCTTTTTCGCTCCCGCTTACATTTCGTGGCTCGTAACAAATCGCGTGTTCTCAGGCCTATCGGCTTCTCGCAAACCCCAAGTTTTCTCTGAAATTGTTTCATAGAGTAAACAATAGTAAAGTGAAACGACATACCTTTTGCAAAGGAAGTGCGTTAATGAAAAAAAAATACAATATTTCCAGAACACAAATGAGGTACCTTAACTATTTTATAACGGACTTGTTAAGTTCAAAATAAATTATTTTGGTAAGATTTTTCAAAATAGGGATTTAAAGTAGCGTAAATTGTATGTTCTGTTTTGCGTGTTTGATGTGGATAATAGAATTATAAATAATTTCTTTACAGTTATCTCTTTTGTGATTGCCAGTAATTTACTTCTTTCGTATTCTTAGTACATATACTGTACTTTCTTAAGAACGTGAAAGTTATTAATTTATATTCATGTCTCATCACATTTAGTCACATTTTCATTAGTTAAAGATTTTTTAAAATAATTAATGAGCAATGTGTTCTGGTTCTGCAACATAATATTGTATTTATTTTCATAGAAACTCGTTTTTTTAATGTAACTTTCCAAAAGTTCTAGTTTAAGTGACTAAATAGTTTTTTTACAATTAAATAATAAGTATGTACTGTCTCTGAACAAATGTAATAAGATTTTTAAAAAATCATTCAATGCATAGTATGGAGAGGTTTCACATGTGTGCAATGTTCGTTATGAATTACTGGTACTTTATCTAAGACGGAAAGATGCAAACGTAATTGTCACGAATGAAGCAAGCAATATTCTATTATATAAAACAGAACTCTAATGAGTTGGTACGAGTTTAAAAAGAGTTATTTATGTTTACGCTTTCTGAGATATCAGAAGGTTCATAAGACTATCGCCACAAGTGCGAAATTTTCTTTCCTGTTCATTAATCCTGAAGCATATTTTCTCAATTTAATTACATTTTATTACACACTATCTAATAATTATACAAAACAGAAGTAATTTGAAGAAAATTAAATGATTGCTTTTCTTCCTGTATGAATTTATTTGCCTAGAAGCTGACCAAGTTGAACATCTTTTAATTAGTTCCGCTGCATGTCTTTTGCTCACGTTTAAAATCAAATGAGCATGTTAAAGCAAAGGAAGCTCTCGCGAAAGAATCTAATTATGACTCGACTGGAGAAGCCAGGGCTCGCCACGCTCGCACTGGCTTCATTCAGCCTGCTGTGCCCCCGGCTTCACGGTGCGGCTACAAGCTTGCCACTTACGGGCAGCGGGTTGCAGACCCCCAAAGGGGCAACATTGTGTCACGATGGTCTATTTAACTTGAACATAAATGCACTGATTGATCCTTACGTATAATCCACTTCGTGAAATATTTTCTGGATAAGTTATTAATAACCTAACAAATATTAAATAAATTCCCCCAAAATCATCTTGTGTTTATTCTTGGATACGAGTGTATCTAAAAGTTCGACATTCAAAGACGTATACATTCAAGGATTGCTTATAAGTAGTTGGATCTGTGCGTATATTCCGCACTTTTTAAATATTTGCTTCAGAAGTGAAAATATATTCATTACTAACTTGTAACGTTCCTAACAACACCTTCGAACGAACCTTTTCGAGGTTTACTCCAAAAATATAACGGAACTGCAGGAAATGACTCATTTTGTAAATGCTGACATAAAAACACACGTATCTCTTGGATTTAAGATTCTCGAACGCTTCATTTCAGAATTACGCGCATTCTAACTTGAGTTGCAGTGTAACGTGTGTTTAGGTTTGCTAGTGTGTCTTCATTTTCCCCTATATTATAATCAGCGATCTTCTCAAATGTTCGTCTTAAATGTGTTAGATGTAGGCCTGGGGAGGGATAATTCCGTGATCAGCATTAGCACGTTTAGAGGCTTTCTATAGATGATGCTGCGTTATAATGGTACAAAAGAAGCATATTTCCATATAGGGCGTACAGTTCAATTCTACACATAAAAAATCATATATAAGTAATGAGACGTCCATGGGTCTTGGGCGAAGAGTGAACAAACATTGATGTTTTCGGGGTATGTGATCACGTTTGTCATGCTTGTGGGAACTCGCGTGGTTACCACGTGTTCTTGTTTTGATGATATAACTGGGAAGTGGGACCCTGGCGTGTAAATGAAGGAAGGTCAAAGTATTAAGTCCATTCGAGTCTGATTAAGTCTGGCCCGACGTGCATTCGAGGACAGCGAATGTGTCATAGAGCACAGTAGAGAATGTGACTTGCGTCACATTCCGGGTCATCTTCCGCAACTCCAGATTTGAGAGACAATTTGCGATTCGGAGATTCCATTGAAGGAATAAAGGCCTATTGCGTTCAAGTTGATCCTCCAGTCATCGTTCTTGGTAAGTCAATGAACTCCAAAAATACGCAGAAGGAGAACGACCGACTGAAATGTAGACGTGACTCATAGTCTCGGAGCTCCCTAATGACGGTGACTGGTACACTACAGCAACCGCAAGAGGGAGAAACTAGAGAAAGCATTTTGAAATGTAGTTCACCAGGAAACGGAAGAGATCGTAAAGGAGAGAAATCGACATTTACATCCTTTCTCTCATTGCATCTGACAGCCAATCTTCGCTATATGCATGGGAGATCGTGAATATGAACCTTGATTATATAGCTTTTTTTTGCCGCTTATTATATAAATATTAAACTCTCTAATAAGACACGCATCACCCGATTCTAGATTTTCTAATTATTTGAGAGGACATACGCGTGAAATTGTCGCTGATTGCAAAAAGATTGAACGATTACCGCTCTGGAATTTACTTGCAGTCATCAATATTTGTCTTGAATTTGTCATCTTACTTACTTTTTAGGATAAGAGAGATAGAGGGAGACACAGAGAGAGCGCGTCTTTGATCAAATTGGCCCTCCAACTTGTTCATCCGCTCATAAACTGTCTTTTAAAAATCGGTACAAAGCTGGAAAGAAAATTGTCGTTGATTGCAAAAAGATTGAACGATTATCGCACTGGAATTTGCTCGCAGTCATCAATATTTGTCTTGAATTAAGATCATCTTACTTACTTTTTAGGATAAGAGAGATAGAGAGGGACAGACAGAGAGAGCGTCTTTGATCAAATGGGCCCTCCGACTTGTTCATCAACACATATTTAACACATACGCTGTCTTTTGAAAATCGGTCCAAAGCTGGAAAGCCAATGGCCCATTTGGGTCCTTGGTCGGTGGGTCGGCGGTGAGCAGCGGCGCGGCGCAGCTACTGCGCAGTGGCTGCGCGCGTGATTGCCTCCATTCACAAGCGGGCGGGCGGAGGCCTCGGCGCGGCGCCCGCCGGTCGCGGGGGCTGACCCCGAGGTCACTCGTACTACTGCTGGAGTAGCGCCGGCCGCGCTCGCTGCGCCAGCCTCAACATCCGTCGCAGCCGGCGGCGTCGCGCTCGCCCCCTGTTTACAAACAGGCCCCACCTCTTCCTCCCCCCGCGTCCGCCCACGCGGGTCTGCTGTGGTGGCTCAGTGGCCAGCCGGTTGCCTCTGCGGCGGCGTTGAACGGGAGGTGCTGCGATTCTAGTACCGTCGGTGGCGGCCACTGGCTGCATAGCTGGGTTGACTTCAACCTCTGTCTGGAGGAGAATTGAGATGAATTGAGGAGAAGAATTGAAATGAGAATTATAATGGCCAGTTGTTTTGATCGGTAGATTCCGTGGTCTCTCAGATCAGTGCAAGGCGATTGTCAGAGCAATACTCTAACAAATAGACCATGGACCGAGCGGGATCTATCCTTCCTCATTGTTGCCACTCCTCCCCTTACACACATACACACACACACACACACACACACACAGACACTTAAATGCGCTGTACTACCACATATGTCGGGAGACCAATCGGGATGTTAGCTTGTCCCGGCTGGGGCGGTGCACGCTGGCAGAGATATCTGCAGTGGGGAAAACTCGCAAGCTGAGCCGTCGGCGCCTGATCTTACGTTCCAGTGCGGGAGGAACACCGCTTACCTTCTGGGACTACACTTTCAGGACCGAATGCTGAAGTAGTTGACGTGCGTAGAAACACTAAATATTCACTATATCACTCGGTAGGTCTCTATGGCCTCCGAGCTCTCTTATCCCCTCTACACCGCTCGGCCTCATTCAGTTCGCACAACTGCGCAATGGGAGGTATTCAAAAGCAATGGATAATGGGACGTCAGTGAATTTATTTTCTTTGAATTGAGTATATTTCTTTCCTTAAGTTTTGAATTTTAATAATAATTCTTGCAGCATTCACTTTATATGCACGGTCAAATGCAAACCCTTAAAATGATAGTTTTGGGTTGTACCAGGTTTTCAGTTAATATTCCATTAAAAAGGAAGTTCGTTTATATATAATCAATTTTGTAATAACTTTTTTTCGGGAAATGTTAGAAATACTTCGAGTAACTTTCTGTAACATTCGTAGTAGATTCCTTCACAAGTCATCATTAATTTACATCTCTGCGCAGAACGTAACTTAATGAAGTGTCATGTATTCTTTCTAGACAATGTTCCAAATTTTTAATTGAAATATTCTTCTCTAAACCTGTGCCATCAAGTTGTTAAGAAAAGTTTCAATAATCTATCCAATATTATATCCATTTCACAGCATACATTGTCACACGGTATTGCTCTGTTGCATTTATGATACAGCTAAAGAAGGACTCGAAACTTCTATCACGTTTTGTAACGGGCATCGTCCGGAATCTCTAGTGTTCTAAGATGATTCTGTCTGCTTCTGACGTCTATGCCTCTGCAAACCCAAACAAGGGCACCAAGATTCGATAACAACGACGTCAGGACCAATCGGACGAGATGTCGACATTCTGCCCCATCACCGTGATTTTTCATTGATAGACTGAAATTCTAGGAAACAATTTGGGACGTAACAGTCGTTATAGCTGTAGTGCGCCTAATGCTCTCGGAGAAATACTCTCAGATACAACACAATTCCGTGAGAATTATTGACGCATTATAAAATGTAATCTGTAGGCACTTATAATACATAAGAGCTGCAAATGTTGATTCAGATGTGTCACTAATAAGTAAACAATACAACTAAAGTTTTAATGAACTTGAAACAAGTTCAAAATGTTAAAACCTGAAAAGACAAGATTAATGGGAAAATAAATGATCGAAGCAATAAACAAAAGAATGATAAAACATACGTTTGGTTAGGAATTAAAAATCCGAATACGTTGTTGCCAATAATATTTCTTATT
The DNA here is from genome assembly GCA_011170035.1 of Teleogryllus occipitalis. Classification (NCBI taxonomy): domain Eukaryota; kingdom Metazoa; phylum Arthropoda; class Insecta; order Orthoptera; family Gryllidae; genus Teleogryllus; species Teleogryllus occipitalis. The sequence continues at coordinate 407,001 of BLKR01000408.1, forward strand.
CCGTAACAACTGTTATTGCATGGAATTCGTTCAAATTTTAAGACATTTTGCATTCTGAATTAAAGTCCTTTAATAAACCATGTTTAAAGGCCTGGCCATCCTTTGTGAAGAATTGTCCCACGCAGAAACGATTAGTACCTGCCTAAGATCGAAATTATCAGTCAATCATGAAACAAAACCCTGACTGCTTTAAAAGACGTGCATTCACGACAGTGCTTTGAAGTTTGTTTAGCGCAATAGTATGAATTTTTTAAACATTGTCTAGCTTACAACACTCCCATCGTTGAAAAAGGATTGTTTTGATCATTAAAATAAGTTGACTTGTTTAAATGTTAAGAAAGCGAGGAGAAACAAACTCTTCAATTCCACGGCGAGAAACATAAATCTGCTTCCGACACACAGGGTAAACATTATAATCAGGGATGGATTGAAACATAAAGAGACGAACCTCATGCTTAGGAGTCCCCCTGATTAGGGCCCCCAAAAAATATTTTAAACATTCTATATTAATTCATAAATATACAAAGAAATTTTAAGATTAGATTTTAAAATGCGAATATTACAATTTATATCATAAAGATTTTCATTACACATTTTTAATATTTCAATATTTTAAGGAACCCCATAGGCTTCCGTGAGATATTAATCCGGCCCTGATCATAACAAGCGCTATGTTTTGTGAAGGAGGCTTTCACAGTTCTGATTTACGTAAGTGGAATTCGGTTCGGGAATTCGTTTTTCGCGCCGTGAATTTGGGGTCCGTTGGACTAGGGCTGGGAGGTCGCGTCTCCTGTGCAGCCTCGCCAGACTGCCGCTGCTCTCAGACAAGGGTTATCGACTCCGGGAGTTGCGAAAGCCTCCGGAGTCGTCGTCTGGGTGTCCAGCGGCTATCGCATGGTGTTTACCAGACCTTAATTAACGCCTGTTTTGATTGATGGCGCAAACCAAAAGACGCCGTCGACGTTTGCGAGTGGCCGCGCGCGCCGGCGGCGTGGCCGAAGTCCGGCGCAATAGGCTGAGGCGGCGCGGAGTGGGGAGGCGGCTTCCTCCCTTTGGTGCAACTGCGACCGGATGTTGAAACGCGTAAAGATGTCGCTCGTCGATAATCGGTCGCGCTGGCGGTGGGGATGAGGAGACTTGAGGGGTGGGTGAGGGGGCGGCGGAGGCTGGTGTTCGTGCACGTGAGCGATCAGGCGTGGCGGGGAGGGGGGAACGACGTGGAGAGATGCGGAGCGGGACGGGGGGGCGGGGCGGGAGCGACTTTTGACACGCGGTGCCGGTGTCGCAAGGGCGCTGGCGCAAGCGAGCCTTCCGCGCGCCGAAGGAGAGGGCTCCTCCGGTGATTGGTTGTCGTATGAAACGATGACCAAGAGAAGGCCTCTGGGATGGATGGTGCCGAGACACAGGTCTCACCCAGCGGCGGCGAAGAATCCGGTTGGAAGCGGAAAGCGGTTGGGCAACGCAACGATCACGACATGACGACTGTGTACTATTATTACCCTTTCCTTAATGATGTTATTCAGTTACGCTTGGTTTGCACTGGTTTCGTCCTATTTGCCTCAGTTTCAAGTGATTAACAGATCGCGAAATGTTATATTTTCGGACTGATAAACTCTTCAAAGAAGCAAGTCTCATCCACTGTTTTCATCTGATATATCGTTGACTTGTTACCATGCACAATTAATGACAGAAGGTATCATTCTCAAATTACAAGCGACCGAAGTGTTTTGCGTTCACCAAGCAAGTCAGGGAATGAGAAACGAAATACATACATTAAGTACTTGGGCAATAAACATTAATGTCTATATTATTATTATTAATATTATTATTATTATTATTATTATTATTATTATTATTATTACTATTCTATGATTATGTAAAAATAGCTCAGTCCAATACATGAGGTTCAGTCAACTACAATGCCATTCGTGTGCACAAAATTATTAAGTATTGCAAGTTCTCATACAATCTACGTCTACTCCCAAATAGTTTTGTTAGTATCTGTGACAGTAGGTGATATTTTCCTTTTTGTTCGCAGAGAGCGGTGGCGAATAGCAGCCCGTCTTCAGAGGCGCCGCCCAAGATTTGCCACAGCAGTACGCCGTGTGGATGGGCAGTGTATGTGCCTTTCACTCGCCGCGTCGACTACTTCATGAAGAACACGTAAGTTTACCTTGCATTTCACAGGAAAATTTTTGAAAGTTTATGACAGCTGAGTATAACACACATTCAGCATCATTGGCGTAGGCAGTCATAGACAACGAAATTAACATACCTAATATTCACACAACTGCAACTACTAGGTAGTCTTCACACTGTCAGTTCGAATTCAGATTATGTTTTGTTCTACCGAATATTATTAAGAGTGCAAATTTAAATAAGAACCATGGTATCGGAGTCGCCCAAAAATGTTGTAACATAGAATATATTCTCCTTTTTACTTCTATAATGAGAAAAAAATTATGCAAGGACACATAATTTTCTTAAATACCAAGATACTTTAAACACAATATTATATGGTTCGTGGGCTGTAATAGTGGCACAATTACAAAAATCAGGTGTTGAGATAAATGAGTTTGGAGTTTCACTTTGTATTGAAATGCATAATTTTTGCGTTCAGACTTCGGCCATTTGTTGGCGAAATACTGTACTGTAAGAAATGCTGCTGTTGCTGCTGGAAGGTAGGCGAATCTGTAATTCTGTAGAGTGCATTAAAACAAAATTCGTATTTTTTGAGTTGTGTCACTATTGCAGTTCACAAGCGATGTGACATCTGGGAAAATAATTTGCACAATTTAAAACGTGAATACTATGATAAGAAAATTATAAAACTACAAAATTAAGTCGAGATAATTTTTTGAGCACTTGAATTAATTATTTACGTACAATTTGTGCAGCCTCCTAGGGTAAATTGTTCGCTTCAGAGCTCGAAGGCAATGCCCTCAAAACACTTCCTCTCACCACCTCTGAAGCGTACATTTTGATTGATTCTTGTCCCGGAAAGCACGTTTCGTCAACAGGGAAGCATCTGCACGTTAACATATTCCTCATGTTTTGATGTGATAATTTTTTGTTCCCCAGATGCTGACAACGAAATATTTCAATAGATTGTATTCCGTGAAAATAACGATCGGTTTCAAACTTAAGTAATTCAATAATTTACTCTTTTTCATCGTCGAATACAGTAATACTAGTAATAAAGAGAACATATTATTTCTTATTTTCTTCTTGGCTTGTCTGCTGTCATTTAAATTCTTGCATCAGGCTTGAATTTTCCGACATAAATGCGAAATGTCTTAAACGATATAAAATGTCTATACTAATTGTAAGATAACATGTTAGGAAATGATTGCCAACTTTCTGACCACTTAGCAAGAGAGAGATTTCACTACTTTAATTTTTGTGAGGAATTTTGCGTCACATGACCGTTCAGAGAGGAATAACAGGAGAATCTTCGTGAAATAAGTGAGATAAAAATTAAAGAAACTTGAATATATTTTACATAATCAGATATAAATAGTGCTGACACACGAGCGTTTCGAAATAACATTTTTTTAGTTCCTGCCTTATTCACGAGAGGCTGAAGTTGTTTATTACATGATCATGATTGACTTATCAAGGAGCAAATTTGAAATAGAGTAGCTTCGATATTTTGCCGATCTAATCATCCTGGTCTCTTTCTCGTCCCGCCGCCGACTGGCACGTTCTCAAGCACGCGGTGTGAACCTCCCGCGCCACCTGTCTCACGACCCCTCCCCCTCCCTCGGGCGGCGTCTCGCGCATCCTGTGTCAGCGCTCTCGCCCGGCCGTTGGTGTAGGTCGTTGCCTGACGCTCTGCTGCACGCACCCAGACAGCCCCGCTGCGGCTGCGGCCGCCCCGCCCCGCCCCGGCTGTGGACGTCTAGAGTGGCGCATTCCGAAGGGTCACCGATTCCGCCATTTTATATCTTGACCTGTGCAGTATTCTGGATGTGCTGGGAACCACTAGTCTACCCGGATCCAGATTAATGTATTCGAAAAATCTACACATTGTCATCAATTGACGTTATTTGTGATAATTGAACTTGGTATTGATTACTTCTGTAAGATTTATGATGAAGCTATTGAGCGAGACAGGGTGAGAATACGCAATTTTCTTCAGAGGGGGAGCGTGCTTTAAAACTCCAAGAGAGGGTGAATCGAAGAATCGATTAGTGAAATGAAGTTCTTATCATGCATCACAATCTAAATTAATCCTAAAAATGCATTCGGCAATGTTCTCTTGTACAATTTACTTCATTTGGATTCCGTGTTTTGAATCTCTAAAAATGTGGAAATCATAAACGAGACATCTATACGTTTCCAGCAGGGAATATCAAACTCTCCAGAAACGGCAATCTTCGGCATGTCTTTCCCCCCTCCCCCCTCAATTCGCACCTGGCAGCGAGAGGATACTAATAGCGGCACAGCTCAAATTGCGCTACCCTATGTAGTGCTAGGGAATCCGTCCAACGCCATGCGCGCCTTGCGGGAAAGGATGCGAAATCGATAACAAAAACATTGAAGTACTAAGTATCGGTTTCAAAACCAATATATCGATATTAATACTACATCGACCGAAAAACATCGATGTTTTAAAGCTGATTTAGTAACATCTAACATTAAATTCATGCGTTACAAAATTTAATTTGACAATGGTCAAATGTATTAATTTAAAATTAAGATTTAACTGAAAAGAAAGTTAAAAGTAATAATAACATTGGGCGAAAATGAGTCTGGGCTGGGAGCCTGTGGTCATCTTAAAGGGCCAGTCCTCAGTTCGCCGAAGAAGGTATCATCCATTATTATTTAGTGTTTTAACTTTTACAAAATTTTGATTATGGGAATTTTTCATTCATAAAACATCGGACACAAAACGTTAAAACATCGAGCACCAAACATCGAAGTTAAAAAACATCGACTTTAACATAGATATTTAAAACATCGACATCCCTACTCGCGGCCAGAAGAGACGGTAGTGCGGAGAGGCCACTGCTCCGAGGTTCCAGGAAAGGCCGCGTGTTGCTCGTCCTCGCATTAAGGTCGGCGCGGAGAGCTCTCGCGCGTGCCAAAAGCTGACTGTTTCAGACCATTGAGTCGAAACGCGTTGCCCCCGCCCGCGCCTTCCTCGAGTAGCGGCCGGCACAGTTCCCGTTAGCATCACTCATTTGTTGAACGGAGTCTGAAGAAGGTAGTCATCGGACGTAATTGCAAAAACTTTATGCAGAGTATTCTTGGATGGCTATTAAGAATATGTTTTCTCTTACTGCAAAATACTTATGAAAGAGGATCAGTGGAAGCATTTTCTCACCAGCAGTTTCGATGATACTGTTAGACATTTTAAATTCATATTTCCACTAAAAGTAGTGAGTCGGAACCATGATTTAATAGAATGCGTTAACTTATAGAATCTTTTTATTTGAAATTATTTTCGTCGTTAAACGTTTACATTCAGAAAGAAATATTATCGGTTAACTGGAAATAAAAATCGATCATATTGAAAAGGAAAGTGAGTCGGATGTATTGATTATATGGAGAATAATTTGATCTACAGTATGTTCGCACGACCAGTTGATCCTCGCCACTTAAAACAGTATTATTTGAAGGGTTTATTACAGCTTAGGGAACGTTTCTGCTCCTTGACCCGCCAAATTCTCAATGTCTACTTTATATTAATACTCAATTAAATGATGAGCATTATTTTTAAATCCACAACTTCCTTTTTCTTTTTTTCGGGATGCGTTAAGTTTATAGAGCTTAAGAGACATTCCGGTAGGTGCTCGCCACAAACGAGACTCTCTAATTACCAATGTCCGCGTCCATTCCGCCGCCGCTTGCATGCCGCCGGCGCTCCCGCCAGGGGACTCTCACGTCCGCACCCGACTTCGGAAGACCCTGACCCCAGTCAAGAGAACTGTAAAATGCCGGCCGCGGGTGGCGTGCCTCACGCCCGCGCCGGCTCGGGCGTCGCAAAGCGTCGCGTGTGCGCTTCTGCGAGAGGCCTCATCCACCGCGTCCATCCCCGGGGGCCTCGGCGACGGCGGCGTGGCGCGGCGGCGCGACGGCTCTGGCACGCAACGTTACGTAAAGTGCCAACCGTGGCGGACGGTGGAGGCACCGCCGCTGTGAATGGCGCGTGATCCCGCGGCATGCAGGCGCGAGCGCTGCCGCCCCGCCCAGCCCCGCCCCGTCCCGCCGCGCCGGCGAGATGCACGCGCATTCTCCGAGTTTATTGTAGACGTTCTGACGTTCGGTGAGATGTGTTATCCAATCGGGAACTCCAAAGACAAAAAATTAAGTCGTCACGAAGTTCATGATTGGATGACCGGCGAGATGCACACGTATTCTCCGATGTTATTGTAGAGACTTCTGACGTTCGGTGAGATGTGTTATCCAATCGGGAACTCCAAAGACAAAAAATTAAGTCGTCACGAAGTTCATGATTGGATGACCGGCGAGATGCACACGTATTCTCTGATTTTATTATTGATACTTCTGAGGTTCGATTGAGTGGGATGCGGTTATCCCATCGAGAGCTTCAAAACCAAAAACTAAGTCGTATCGAAGCTCAGGATTGGATATCCGCGTCTAGCTGATCAGTGGTCAGAAGTCACTTATTGTCATCGCAGTATAGACGCGCGGTAACGCGTACTCGTGGTCCGCGTGAGGCCTCGGTGGCGTCAGGGATGAAAACGTGACTGCGGACAAGTGAGAAACGCAGTGGTCGGATTAAGCAGGGGTCCGTATTTCTTAATGCCTTGCCTTCGTAGGAAGCTTCTTAATGCATTGCTTTTCTTTACAAATTATACTTCGGTAATATTCTAAGAAAATGTACCTGTGCCCCTTTCTGTTTTAATGTTGCTTTGTAAAACGTACTTACGATACGAGTAGTTTAAAAGTGATATTTTATTTTACGAGTACGAAATGTTGTGAAAGGTTACGAGTACAAAACCTCAGGCCGAGTGGCGCAGTCCTACGAGCAAAATAAAATCACTTTTACCTCGTGTGTCACTCATAATTTTTTAGACAGCCTTACCGACTTTCTTTTTATTTTAATTAAAGGATACTAATAATTTAATTAGGTACCATGCTACATTAACATCAGTTGTAGCTGATCAGAGGAAAGTATTTTTTTTCTTTGTTGCATTCACAGTTTTACCTGAACATTTGAGTATAAAGTTCTTTGGACCAAAAATTGAACTTTGCAAATTGAACTCGCTCTGCATGCTCTGAAAATAACCGCTTTTACTAGGGGCTGACTAAAAAAAGTAGTATTAAGTAGTCTCGTGGATTAACAGACCTTAAGAGTTTGCTTCTAAATACGTTATCATTTTTGTAATAATAATAATAATAATAATAATAATAATAATAATAAATAATAATAATAATAATTCTGGGAGTGCTAACAACGCTTGTTCATATTTAGTTCCATATCGAAGTTTAGATGCGAAATTTCTTTTGATTAGTGAATACGTCCATTGAACAATCTGTTCAATGGACACGTGGATACAAATTCGCTATTTTAACAGTCAGTTCGAAGACATTGACAATTCGTGGTAATATCACGACTCAGCAGCCGGGCAGCCGTCTGCCGCCATTGACGATTGGCGATCTTACGAACGCGACTGTCTCACGACAATTGAAGTCTTGCGGTCTTTCGGAGACAGAAGTCGTAGAACTTCAGTCTCATATTGTGTGAATACACACATGTCGCGCAGCATTTAATAATGTAGACGAATTGAGAAACAAGCTCTCTCAACTACTCGACGGTTCATTTCAGTGCTTCCTGCGGTCCCAATTTAATAGAGGCCTTGCCCTCTTCACCACTGAATAAATAGCATATTTTCCCCAACCGAGAAGCGATCTTTAATATTTCTTTTTCATTTCAATCTCACTCTGAGAGGGATGATGGGGAGGCGCGTTAGCCCTCGGCAAGCGTGTGTTGGAGAGGGCTGCATTAGACTTTTAGATTATTGACAAAAAACAGAAAGGAGTTATATTTAAAATAAAATTTACAAAAATATTTCATAGACGGGAAAATATGATTAAAAATAAATTAAGAAAGTATTTTTCTGTGACATTTTTATTGAGGGGAAAAATTTCTTAGAAAGAGTACATTGTCATTTCATCTTCATCACTATAATGAAGCCCTAAACTCCACGAAAGTAAATTGGAAGTTTTCAAAAATAAATTAAGCGTGGGTTTGACTACAAGTTTCTTAGCTGCGTGTCAGATTAGGAATGGGAGTGTTCGGGCGATAAAAATATTGAGAAAGCACAGCGGAAAGAGTTACGGTTCGGATGAGCAACTTTTGAAGTCTTCATTTCTCCACTCTCCCTACTAATGTCCTCAGTTCTAAACGATATATAGTGTCATAGTGATGAGCAAATCGTATTTCTAAAATCAGTCCTTTTTATGTGTTATTCACCAAACTTGGAAAATTCATTCTTCAAGAAACAACTTCAGTAAGAGAGATACATCTCGTAATTTGTTACTCAAAGATATCTTAGCTATTTCTGAGGTGCTGGGTTGTTTTAAACTCGGGGGAACCCTTCAATCCCGAATCTCTTCTTTCGGTCGGAAGTAATGATCTGGTTGAATAGTCATCATTACTGTTCCAAAGAACATAAGAAGTTGATGCATAATTTTTGTTCGTCACAGATAAAATGGAGTATAAATTAATAAAATAATTAAAGGGACAAAATTGATAAATTTAAAATAAAATGTATATTTCCTCTCAATCTAAGTAATACAAACAGCAAACAAAAACAAATAACATCATAAAACAGTAGAAGGATATTTTCATGAACAAGTTTCATTTGGTCACTTGGTCATATTTCTGTGGCCATGTACAATTTTCCATATTAGTACAGATATTAATTTAAAGACTATTTTTGAAAGCCAAACTTGATTCACATTTACTAATAGACATTTTTTTAAATATTAAAATTTTTAAAAAAATCCAACTTGACACGCTCATGAAGGCAACGATCAAATGTTTCGCGACACGTCCCCATGAAAATGAAGTCGCTACATTGCAGAGCATCATTATATGGTTATCCATTTGGCGCAGAATATAATGAGTTCACCAATTTATGTTCTTGAATAGTCGCATTTGCCCAGATTCATGCGGAGACAGTCGCGACCAATACGTGTATCAGAAGCGAAGACGAGTGACTTTGTTTCCGAATGTGGACTACATACTACTTCTGGTAGTCATATTAAGAGAAAATCAAGGTTCTCTGGAGAACGTGCGGGAATTTGTGACGAACGTGGAAATGTTCAAAACAATCATATTCTGCCGATTTTCTGCAAATGGCAGTCAAGAAAATGAAATTGCTTCATCTCATCGCCAAGCTATCATTAAGCTTTAAAGCACTCTGATGGAAACATGTCAGGAACTCCCACATCAAGCAATTTCCATTCCAACTCACTTCATTTAGATAGCTATCAGGGTCCACATTTCTTCCGCATCACTGACAGTTTACTTCACTCTTGAAATTACACTATTTCTCACAATCACTGAAGAGTTGAAAAGGATGTAGTCTCGGAAAAATTCGCGTGCGCAGTGAACACATGCGAATCTAGCTCTGCATGGAAATTAAGTTGAATTGTTCTATGGCATTATGGTATTAAGAAAATTTTTCATAATTTAATTTACCCAATAAATTATTTAAAATTGTATTAATGTCTGTATTTATATTGTAATTATATTGTAAAAATGTCTGACTCGTCAATCTAAATGTCTGACTCGTTTGAAAAAACAGATTTTGAAGAAACAACTTTACTAAAATATGAAGTTCTTGAGGAAATAAACATAACTAATAATTATTTTTCTGTGTTGCAGGTGCGACTGCCCCAAGGGAAAGATGTGCTTGCGCACGGATGACGACCTGTCGGTGAGCGCCTACGTGTACCGCTGCAGGGCGCCCACCCACACCACCTCGACAACGGAGGCCGACCAGGCGTAGCCACGGGACGTTCGCTGCTACTCCAGTTCCTGGCGCAGCGTCGCCCATCCTGCGTGTACGCACTGACTCTGGTCATTAAATCTGCACTCGAGCAGCATTCCAGGCTCGATAGCTCGTCGAAACGTCTATTAGCGACGGAATTAGTCTGACGCGATAGCCGCCACTTCGACCTTCCCAAGAAACTTGGCGCCCAGGAGTGGATTAATATAAGTATACTAAGCATAAACTCACTCTCCGCCAAAAAAATTAAAACTAAATACAATTATTTTTAAACGAATAGTTACATTGTTATTGATTCTTCTGTGTGAGTGAGTGTTGCAGGGGTTTTCCTCGCACGTGTGACTGGGTCTCAAGGAAAAATATTTGAATACTAAATTTTTAAAATGTGTTTATTATAGTTTATTTTCGTATTATTTTTTATTAATATTATTAGGAGGGTACGGTGTGTCGTGCTTAGGATCTCATACGATATTAATCCAGCCCTGTTGCGCCCCAACATTCAACAAATTTGGTGTCTGGACGAAACTGTCAAGTGGGAAGTGAAGAGCATAACCAGTGCTGGCCCCGAGTGAGCCTTCGAGAATGGTTCCCGATCGGCTACCTTGGGCCGTCGGACATCGATTCCGCCCCAATTTGGTCGCATCTGCCTACAATTTGTCTACTTCCCGTGGCATTCGCACAAAATTCATAAAAGAATGTTCAGTTGAATTTACGATCCATTCTGCCTTTCTACTGCAAGTTGCTGAAGTGAGAAAACACTTCTTTTCTCTCTCCCCCTGTAGTCGATTTCGACTATCCGCGCCAGCTACCCACTATGTCCCACATGGTGGGTACATATTAACCGTTTTCACTAGACACACTTGCGGGCTCCTCGGTCTGTGGTCAGCAGACTTACAAGGTCTTCCGCGACAATACACGTACTTGAAAGACAAGGGCCAAACAACCGTGCCCACGGCGGGGCTTGAACCCCCGACCCTTCAGACCGAGGCGGTGTGTTGGCACACGCTCCAGCCACCACGGCCATCCAGGCCGGTGTGAACACGCCCATTTTCATTTTCTTAAATGGATTTGGCGTCATTCACAATACCTTTTAGATTACCTTTCTATTCAAATCTGGAATAAGAATGCAAGTCTGACGGGAAGTTGAAGACCTAATAGAAGAACGTGCTTACACACAGGCATGTGTACCAACATATTTTATACTATAGGGTACCTTTGTAAATATATTCTATTTATTCTATACATTAAGTAAATAATAGTGCAAGTTCAAAGTAGTCTGTTTCAAATAGACAAAAAGAGATAGGATGTTAAAAATAATGAATCATGACATGAAAGTTAATTCAAAGTGTCAAATTTGTATAATTGTATTAATTCACTAATATTCAAGATTTATATTTTAGTATTGTATCATCCTCACTGAATTTTCTTGATACATTACTTCTATATAGGTTTTGAGAATAATTTACAATTCCACTTCAAGCGGATCAAAGTATTCATTTTGTACTCCATCTTTCTGTATGTTAAAAATGTCTGTGACAGGGGTCAATATCAGTAGACAATTAATTATCCATGACAGTATTCCTCATTTGTACTTAAGTAATTCATCCCATTAACATCCTAGCATATGACACATTTAGTGGGAATAGATTTAGCACTAGGAGGTGATCCATTAAAAGTAAGTGAATGTCAACTGGACTGTACAGGGTTTATTCTTGATAATTGTAAACTGAATATGAAACCTATCATTAGAATAAGACCTGCTCAGTTAATGTACATACACCCAATACTTTGTGAATACATATGCAGTGTTTAAGATTGTAGTACTTAGTAAACATAATTCTGAAATTGTTTTACAGTTTCTGGAAATTAAAATAATGTTCCTACATTCAGAACATACTTTCATAAATTGAAGAGCTTTATTCTGAAAACTATTTATGTCATTTTTGCTGATTTGTTTGTATGAATATTTTCATTAGGCTGGTATGCACATAATCTCCATAACAAAGATACAAGACTTGTCTTAGTCCTGTAGATATGAGAAACTGAATACTATTAAGTAGTATGTTTGCCAAGCCTAATTAATTATTTTAAAGATGTTATTTCAAATTCCACTTAAGACAGTTTGTGCTCTTGAAATGTGAGAAAGTCTGCTATCCATTGTTGTGAAGCTATTATCAAATGACAATAACTATTATGTCAAGTACATCAGTTATGAAAAGGGTGTAGATGCAAAAAAAAATCTTTAAGATTTATTGAACTGAATACCATAGAGCAAGCTTTTTATGAAGAAGCACTTAATATAAAATTCGCAAAAGAACAGGCAGAAGGGAGGTGGTGTAGTGTAACTAGGCACATTTTTGGTAAACAAGAGTGTAATAGTTTCTGTTTTGAATTTTGATATTTCCTAAAGAACTAAAGAATTGCTGAAAGAAAAAGACATTTGTGTACACTAAGCTCAAATATAAATCTACTGTTTTAAAACTTCAGTATATTATTATAATTTAAAAAAAACAATGAATATCATTCAAATAAATTTATTTTAAAGTACAGCAAAGATAAATGTTTTTTTGCTTCTCCAAAAAATAACTTGAATGGTTTCTGGAATGGAACTCTTCAATACTGACAATTAATTACTCGCCAGAATTCAGGCACAGAGATATGGATTGCATGTTCAAGACGAAAATTCTTAGTTTTGAACATTTTTGAAGAAAATGTATAGTTTTTAAGGTCATTATAATGAAATCAAATTCCAACTTTTTTTATTCTATGATAAATATTTGGAATATTAAATAATCATCTTAGAATGATTACAGCCAATCACTTTTGTTAAAATGTTTAAACTATTTACAGTATTTACTTCATAATCACAATATAAATAAGTTCAGTAACATTTAGGCAAAGAGATTCATTTGTAGAACATAAAGTAGAACATGCAATCATTCACCTCCAAACCTTAATGTAGTATCAATATTTTCACCTGTTTTGTCTATTAAAATACTTGAATAATATTTATTTCTCGAAATTCCTTCATCTTTTGTTTGTACATTGTAATTATTTATTGTAAAAAAATAGCTATTTGTATATTCTTATGTATTTATACACAGTATTTTATAGTAGAATAATTTTCTAATAGAAAAATCATTCTTGTATTGCATTTGTTGTTTGTTAACAATTAATTATATACATTAATAATTAAAAATAGCACATTTGCAGAAAAAAAAACATTTATTTATGAACCAGCATTTCCTAATTTACTTCCATTCAATTTCAACTATTTGTAAGAATTGCTCCATGCACATAAAAATGTTAAGAATGAAAGTATTGGCTATATTTGTAATTACTAAGTACACCAGCTTCCTTGATACAATATTATCAACATCAATGTCAATAAGAGATTAAATTGTTCAGAGTTTGAAATCACACCAGTATTTTTAATACTTATCATTTTATGCAATGACAAAATTACTAAGATGAAAATGCTTACAATGGTTTCCTAGCAGAGGAAAAGAACACAAAAAACAACTCACATGGTTTCAAACATACAGTATAATAATATGTGATTTTTGAGTTTCCTTTCTCTGTTCCTTACTACTTATGAAGTGCTTGACTAATGAATTTTTACTCAAAACACTAACATAAGATTCAACAAAATGAAATCAAATGAATAATCAAATTAGTACATAAAAAATAATTACTAAAAATCTAATAATCTAAACTTGACTGTTTCCAAGTAATTATTCACTTTTCATGGATGCAAATAAAAGAACTGAACTGTACCTAAAACTTTATTTTACAAAAAAAATAATCTTTTTTTACTAAATGATTCTTATTCTTCCTCCTTCCATCACAAATATTTAAATTTGTGAATCTGTTTTAGTCTCCAGTCCGTTACTTAGTAATCAAAATAAGACAAACTTATCTGCTTTAGTATTTAACTAAAAACTGGGATATGCTTTAATTAACCAGGTATGGCTCTAGAAAATACAGTCATTGTGTTAGCAAAGTAGGACTCTATTGAGATTTTCCTCTTTCCTCATTAAGTATAAATAAAGTTGTTGAAGTTTCAGAGTCATGAAGTAAAACATGGTTGTTCTATGCACGAAAACAAAATTTTTATTCTTAATGGAAGAAACAAATTATTTTCTTTGTAATTATTGTCTAACTTTCACTTTCACTTGGGCTCAATCAATAGAAACTTATTATCAAGGTTTACTGCAATTATTTTTCCTTTTCAAATTGTGCATACTGCAGATTATATTTTTTTAAAATATATTTTAAGTGAAACTAGTGTTGTTATAATTTTACAACTATCTTGTATTATTTGCAATAGTTGGATAAAATTATTAAAATTATGTTGCCCATACATACAACAAATATTTCAACCATCTTTTGCAACACTTATCAAAAAATCAAATCAAACACAGCACCGTGTGTCCATTTACTGATGTATTGATAAATCTATGTTTTCTTACAAATTGGTGAAGAAAGAGAAAGGTGCCAAGTTATCACAAAAATTAGACTGAGGAATCAAAATGAACAAACAATGGAATTCTGCAGAGGTATGTTAATAAATAAATATAAAGAAAGTGGAACAAGGAAAGTTTGATTCCCTTCAATATCTTTTGATAGTTATTATGAAGCTCAGTATCTTAAAATGAACTTGCCAATTTAACAGATTGTGTCTGTGACAGCAAACACAATTTACTGCTATTTACAGCACAAGACAGCTTGGTAATAAAGATTGAAATAAAATTGTTTTGTATGTTGTGTAAAAAGTAGTGTAGGTAGGATTGAATAAAAATGATGAAATCAGTAGTTAAGAATACTGAGTTACTCTAAAATACTGTATTGATGAAAACACATTTTCTAAGATCTACAAACAGAAATGTATTCTTACCTTTCCCAGTGAGCATTCACACATTTCTGGTTCATTATCCTCAGGAACAAAGAGAAAGCTAATATGATGATTCCCCCCTTCCTAAATAAAAATAAACACATGAACTCCCATAATACCACTTCTGGGAAATTATTGAAGAGGAAAGAAATAATCTTTGTTGCACAAAGGGTAGTTTTTCTGATATTTTAAAAATCATGCATCCGTCTGACAACCATTTAAGTACATGCAGGACAATGAAAATAAAAAAAATGTCTCTTCTCTCAGGCCAATTTAACTTCAGGCTCTGTGAATTTGTAAGAAATCTTCGAATACAATCCAAAATTTCAATGACATTCATGGGTACACACCCCTATTGCCTCACTATCTGCAAATGGCTTATTTCCATGTCTCTTTTTGAGGAATCCTGAAGTTTTGTTACATTTTGTACAGTCTGAATTATCTAAGTACACCTTTAAACTGTTTTCAACCGACATCTATGAGGCTAGGACCTAAGGTACATACATGATTAACATTAAATAATCAGTTAAATACATAAATCAGAATTAAATTCATTAAAAAAAAGTGATTGGTAATTGAAAAAATTAAATAACAAATAAATATTATCCAAGGGGCTTTGATAATACATAGTTTCAATTGGATGAAGGCAATTTGTTTTATTTACTAGAACTTCATTAATTATGCTTAACAATTAAAGCAGTGCTTTTGACCCTGGTAGAAATATTTTTCACTCAATTTAATTTTACACAAAAAAATATAATAAGTTATGGAATACTCTCAGAGAGTAATAATAAATAATAATAATAATAATAATAATAATAATAATAATAATAACAACAACAACAACAACGATGTGGTGACGAAAAGACATTTTCTAAGATCTAGGAAGAGAAATGTACTCCTACCTTTCCCAGTAAGCATTGCTGCTTCTTTTCTGTTAAAAAAGTGAAAATGAAATAACAACACAAATATATCAAAAGAAAAGTACAGATATATTTTTAATAATCAATCTGCATATCATGTAAGTGAAAGCCTTAATATTTGGTTTGTTTTCACTAGGAATGTGTAACCATACACTAACACTTTAAAAACTAATTAGTATTTTATATTTTAGGCTACTACAGACGCATAAGAAAACACATTTAAGAATCACAGAAATATTGAATGATTTAATGCATATTCTACATAGCTTTCTGGAACATCCAGATAAATGAAAATTTGTTCAATAACAAAATAATGAAAATTCTTAAATCTTACCACTAAACCATTATGTCAACAGATGTGGCACAAGTAAATGGCATTTGATTCACTTATTAATTATTCTGACTTTTGAGATTTTTCACTGTTCCTTACAAAATATTGATTTAATACAAAGTAAAATTACTGGCAGTTTATTTTTCAAATAAAAATGTCACAGTTATATTAGCCATAACAAAATGTAAAACATGCATGTTTCACGTCAAGTTTCCCTGTGATAGGTAATTAAGACTATTTTAATCATCCATACATCACCTGGAGTTTCACATGTTCAAATTAAATTGTCGTTTGAGGCTGGTTGCAAATTGACAATTTTCTGGGGGTGGGGGTTAACACAAACAAAACAGATGTGAATTGAATGTGGCATTAAAACACCTGCATTTCATTATTTAACCACAAGTGTATGTGATGATTAGTACACACACATATGGCCTCCGGTAATATCTAGTAAGATGGCCCACAGTCCAATGCAACTTGGTCAATAAACATTCTTATATCTAACAATTCAAGTTTTCTTTTCCAATTTTATTGATTTACACATCTCAAAGGCTGGGAATCATACACAAGATATGAGATTGTTTGTGAACCTGAAAAGAACAAAGTAATACTTTTCCAGAAAGAACAAGAAATTCTTCAAGGGATAGAGATTATCCCCTAACAATTCATGGTATGATGGAAGGAATTGAAATCGGTTAACAGTTAAACAGAAGCAGAGAATTCAAAAAATGCCCACATAAAGACAATGCACGAAAGTAAAAGATTTTACAAATTCATGTATTTAATTAAATATAGTTACTGGATTTAAAACTTCCAGCTGATGGAGGGATTCAAATATTTGTCTAGTGAAGTACTGTTTGCCAAAACAATGATTTATAAAATAATAACAACGAAACCTACAAATATGAAAGGAAAAATATGATATAAATTGTGATGTTTTGTCCATAGTGACTGTAGAAGTAATTTAACAAAGTAATATATAAAAGATATGCATAAATGCACAAACATAAGTCTATGCCTCAAGGACACTTATGTTTCTAAAAAATGTACAATTATTGCCAAATTTCATAGATTTTCCATTTTATATTAGCTTAGGCAATTATAGCATGCACTTGATAACTAATAATGTACAAGTACAACAGCACCATAGCATCATTTGCCAAAATCAATTACAATTCAAATATATAATTTCTATACAATTATGGCAAAGCCAGAAAATTACAAAATAATTTTTTTGTTATTACTTTTGGGATATTATTTGAACACTAATACAATTCCATTATTATCACCAATACGTAGAAGTCTCGATGTTTTCAAGAGAAATCCTTGTAGACACACTTTTTAAATGTATTTATGAATTATATAGGTAGATAGAATTTCAAAAATCTGGAATAGGGCTTTTTACCAAATCATATCGAAGCTACCAAATTTTTGACAAATCAGACAAATTCCAATTTACAATTAACATACTGAGGCATCCATGAGGAAAACAAGTAAGTTTTCTCAATCTGCCAGGGAATAATACTTTATTGACACAAAAACTATGCCTTCCGAATGTCTCTTTACATTTTCATTTCCTAACGGTAGATATTCAATCTACAGAAAGAACTGTCTTATGTGCAAACACCTAAATTTTTCAAACACAATGATTCTTACGTGAAAAAAGGTATCATTATATGACATAGATACGACTTACAGTATAGAATTGTTAAATGCAATCAACCATTAAAATTATGCAAAATATTTTCTGATTTACCATTCAACTTGAAGAATAAAATTTTCATATTTTCATCTGCAAGTGATAAGTTTCAAAATCCAGACTAAACCATTTATGAAAATACATAAATTTTCTTTTGAACACAGAATGGGTAAGAGATTGCATTTGATAATTCTTTCTCTTATAAAATTACATTGAAACATTTCCAAGTGCAGGAATTTAAATATAATGCAAGTTGTAGTATCATATGCAACCTTCAAATTATTAATATCTACTGAAATTACAATTTTGAGAAATCAACTAGTTAAGAATACAAATTTCAATTACATTTTAATCAATGAAGGTATTTAAGAAAAGTTTTCTTATACTAAATCTCTTGCATCATGAGTTCTTGTTCATTCAAAACAAGATGAAATAATGAAGACAGATCTTTACCAAAGCACAATAAAGCCACTTCCTTTTAATTAAAAGTGAAAAATTCATGAACTAGTGACTTGCACCTCAATACTCAGCAAATGATGTTTATATCAAACAAATGGAAACTCACATTCATGTTTATACAAAGAAGAAATAGTTTTTCATATTCCCCTAAAATATAGAATTGTGTATTTAATTTCACATAAAATATTCAACCACTAGATTGCAGAATTCAAATGCAGTTCATCTAGTCAATGGAATGAGGAAATGATATCTTGAACACAGCCATTTGGGAGATCCCCAAATTTGGTACAAGCTTACTCTGGAGCACCAATAGCACACAAGCTCAGTTTAGGAGTATGGTTCTAAAGGCATAGAGCAGCATTTCAGTCTTCGGATCAAAGAGAGAATTTTTGTATCACAAAGACAGAAAATTACAATACTATTCTGTCTCTCCTAAAGCAAAATTTCTAAGTTGATATTACAACAGTAGATAAAATACTGTAAATATTTGATCTAGGTAATCACTTGAAAAAGTACTGAACATTATTCTCTATCATAATTGCTTCATTATAAAATTTTATAAACCAATCGATGCAACAATTTAACTGTCAAAGTGCATATTATAAGCTAACCTGCCGCAGTGTTGGAGGCTATAAATGAGTAAGGTAATACATTATAAAATATTACTGAGTTTCTATTGTTTGCTTTCAATACACAATACCAGCAAACAACATAAGCCCTAATTTGCAATTGTAAGTTCTATTTATGATTTTACAGAAATAAACTTAAAAAAGGTAAGAATATATGGAAGCTTCTACATCATATTATCTCCTACAATATTGCAATATAACAAAACTTATACTAACATTATCTAAAAGCAATAAAGTTTCATATATTTTATGGAAGCCTGTACATAACAGCAAATGGTATTATTTAAAATTTGAAAGTGATTAACAAAATAAACATTTGCAAACAATTCATATACAGTCAACAAACCTGATCAGTTCTGCAGAATCTATTGTTCCGCAAAAACACTCAAAAGGAATGCAATAAACAGAGATTACTAGAATGATTACATTAAAAAATGCAAATTATACAGACAACAATATCATCCTCTACATGAACTACATTACACACTAATATTACATCTACAAGAACTAATTCATGTAGTGAGCAATAAACAGGCAAAAATTACTAATAAACAATGATAATAAGACAATAATAATGATAATAGTAATAAAAATAAAATTCATTAATACCAAAATAAAATTTGTTCATATATATCACAAAATGATATAAACACACTATCACAAGAGCAATACTCCAGAGTACTGAATCTAATGTATGTCTCCTAAAAATTAAATATACTACTTTGTCATGCTTTTATCAATTAACATCAGGATATTCATAACAATAGTTATGTACAAGTGTTCTGAAGTCATCAACTTACACAAATATGAGAATTTTGTGAATTCCAGGAACTGCAGTTAGTATTTTCAGTGAATATCTAAGTTCAAGTATGAACATGGTTCAGATCTATCATCCTCTTCTAGCAGAGGTTAAAACTTTTAAAGTACAAATTTCACGGTACATCCACCTTGACTGTAGAGCGGTGAAACCATCACTCTGAAAACATTGTACAGTAATACCATGGGTTGAGAATATGCTCGTTATTAGAACAGTTCATTACATACAACTATTAAGATTTGTGCTTCTTTCGCCTAGATACTCGAGGAAAAAGCTTTCGGGCAGAAGAGCGCACAAATGATGGAAGCGAGTGATGGAAGTAGGAGGCAGGGCGAGAAGATCCCGCTACTACCTCCAACTCCCGCCCTCACTCAGGTTCTTGAGGGCCACGCTGTAATCGCTCAGGGTGGGAATATGCAAGTTGAGAGAAGTCTCGAACAACATCATTGAAAGTGTCGTCACCTGTTGAGCCCAGTTCTGAAGCCTTGATCTCCTCATTAAGCATTGCCAGTCGCAACCTAATTAATTGAATAGAATATCTTTATTAATCAATAACTCTACATTCATCCTAATTCTACGAGTAAGAATTAAAATATTATAACTTCATAAATATTTCAAGAGTCAACATTATTAATAATAAAATCACTGAGCAAGAGTAACAGCAAGAGTAACAACAAGAATTGAAATAAAAAACATTCTGCATCAAATCTTAAATTATTATTAAGGACTTGAACAGCACAAACTTGGAACAATACTGATAAAAACGGTATATAATAGCTTTGAATGGAGACAAATATAATAGGAGAAAGAAAAAACAACAACAAACAAACATGATAAAAGTAAATGGTTAAGCAATTTAATCCTTACAATGTAACTATGTCAGCATTAGCTTTCTTGATTGCAATTGCCAGTGGCTCAGTACCGTCACTGTCTTTAAGACGTTGGTCAGCCCTGTGCTTCAGGAGTAAACACACTTGAGCAGTGTGACCTAAAACGAAAACATTATTGCTTTAAAATATATTACAACTGCACGAAAAACTGAAAATGTATTCTAATAAACACAAATTGAATATTAACAAATAAATAAATGGAAAGTAGAAATAAAATACATTTACCTGTTTCCAATAATTTAATCCTAATATCTATTACCCTTGTGATGTTAAATTAGGAAATGGAATTTCATGTTAAAACATATTTTTACAGGTACAAGGTACTAGTATTCATTTTTTTTTTATTTGGAAGAAATTTTGTACGAATTACCAAAATTTTTTTTAACATATTTCTATAAATTACATCTTTTTAAGTATTTTACCTATTATTACATACTATTTTGTTACACTTGGTGGTTTTGCATATTTGAATATATTTATAAGTCAAATCGGATTAACTCAGAATGCGTTTTTAAATGTATATTCCTGGACTCGGCTTTCAGTAAATACATATACATACTTCAGTTTTATTTCAATGAAATCATTCCCTAAGGATAATTAAAAAATTACTCACCTAGTTCTGTGGCTAAATGAAGAGGTGTTTTACCAAGGCTGTCTTGGGCATTGATTTTGGCTCCATTTAGCAACAAATATTCACATGCCATAACTGATCCCTAACAGACAAGAAACAAAATAAATAAATAAATAAATAAATAATCACTTCAATTAATGAACTTGTCTTTATTCAAAATATGTTTCTCTTTTAATACTGAACTGTTCCCTCTCCTCCCCTCAAACATCTACTTTAAACATTCAAAACTGAAATAACGTATGCAACAGAAGTACACTGAAGGAAATAATATGTAAAAACAAAACAGGAGAAACATTTTTTCCTTACACTAAGAATGGCTTGATGTAATGCAGAACGATTTTTGTCTTCTTCATGACACCAATTCTTGTCAGCACCCCAGGCTAATGCTTCACACATAACAGGAAGATTATGTGCACGAGCTGCTTTGTACAACAGCAAATCGGGATGTAATTTGGAAATATCTTCTTCTCCTATAAAATTTGTAAATTATTGATCAAGAAGAACATACTACTCAACAGAAGAAAAAAGAAATATATATTGCTCAGGGCTAACATAATAACAATCTTCAATGTAAATAAAGTTATTGATAACTGATCAGCATAATTGCTGACTTTAGATAAGTGACTTGAACATATAAATATGCAAAATAAAGAGAACTAGTGGCCTGCAACCAAAAATTTTGCTGAACAAACCCACACAAAATGGTTTTCTAAAAAGGAGCATATACACTGCTCAAGAACAACAAATAAAATAAACTCTCTTATAAAATTATACATTCTCCTATTAATATAGATAATCAGCAGCAAAATAGTCTGAAATAAATTTTACCTATATGTTCATCATCCTCTCCTCCTGTTGAGTCTTCATCACTACTAAGTTCTATAGATCCCTCCATAGGTTGTTTCTCAAGACTTTTTCCAAAAATAAGTACATCACAGTTCAGTGATGAATCAGAAACAGATCCTGAACTACTTTTCTTGCTTGCTGCAGGTGAAGGTGGTTCTGATTCTGTTTCCACTTTTACAGTGCTTTCTGTATCTGAAATTTCTTTGGTGATATTTTCTTCTTTAGTCTCCACCTGTAAAATAATTATTAAAACAATATTTTAAAAGATAAGAAAATAATAATTCACAATTATTGTGCCAAGTAGAAATACTGGGTGATTTGAAAACCTGTAATAAACAATACAAACATCTAAACTATACGGTGTATATTTGTATTATTATTATTTGCTGCTGAAAGTATTTATCATTAATACTAATATCACCAACCTCCTCTTTGGATATATCTTTGTTAGATTTATCATCAATTTTAGATGATCTAAGCGATTCAGATGGCACTGGAAGACGCCTTCTAGGTGAAACTTTCTTGCCAGCTGATGCAGATCGATTCCTATTATCTCGAGACCGCTGACGAATCTTGCGCACACTCCATTTGCGCACAGAGAGGTAGTTTGAACGAGATGCACGTTGTCCTGGGGATTCAGTTCCTTGTGGTACCTCACTGCCAGTTATCGTAATTGCAGGTATTGCTAATGGTTTTGTAAATCGCTTTTCTATGTATTTTGCTTTTATCCAAGCTTCACGAATGTTTCTATGAAAGAGAATATAAGTTAACTTAAAGTAAAACACCACACAGATAATATATGAACTTTTACGCAGTGGAGTGTGACAAGCCATAACATGTGATATAACTCAACATAACAACTCAAATAGACTTAATTCTGGAATTACCCAAATACTGAAAAAAATATTTAGTATGATTTGTTGAGGCTTTGAGGAATGAATAATTGAGACATATGTAATAAAAAGAAGAGAATGCAATGTCAAAATGGAAGCTTATTACTAAATCTATGGGACAATCAAGGAGGATAACTATACTAAAATGAATAATGTAATGAAAAATCTGAAGGTAATGGAAGTGATTGGGTGAGGAGGAGAGATGAAAATTGAATTTCTGGGTGATATGAAATGAGATGTTTGGGAATAAATAATATTAAACTGACATTGCACATTTCTTAAGGAACAGTAAGGTTTCAAAAGTATCTGATATTAAAAAACAGTTCTTTATTTCATCTGAATTGCACATTTGTTGAAAAAGTTAAAGAAATAGGAAATGTGTTACAGTGCCAAACAGTTGTTCAATCTTTCTGGAGCAATTCCTCCTCCTTGTGTGCATGTCAGCAGTTAGATAAAATTATTTACGATAATATGTTTTATTGATTATTTTATAATTGTTTTAATGATAATTTGTTTTCATAATTATCCCAAATGACTTACTAATTAATTTTTTGTTTGATTTTAATATTTATCCAATATCTAAATGTAAGGTGTATACATATTTAGTCTTTAACAGTCACAGAGTTCCCACTTGACCCATCAAGCCAAATACTCCCAAGACCCGACCACAAATATACAGTGCTAGGGCCATGGTGTTGTCACTTTTTCAGAAGTCCACTACAGAAAGTGCTGCACATTCCATGGAATGTCAGCAGTGTGATTAATTATATTTTCACAGACTTTCTCTATGATGCAAGGGTTTCGATGCCATTAAACCTCAGAATATACTAGCAAAAAAACTATACAGGATAAGATTGGAATCTTGAAGGCTACAATCTGTAACTGATGATTCTTTTATCACAGAACACAGTAGACTCTGCATGATTTGCAGACAAGGATGCATCACAATAAGTTTTAGAGGTGCTTGGCGTGTGTTAATGTATACAGCTGATTCTGCACCTTTCATGCAATTCACCCCCATTTTGTAACAGAGGGAACCGTTATTAGATGTTACCACAAATGTTAGAAATTATATTGTGACATTACAATCTCCTCAAACAATGACTGTTCACATAGCAACATAGTTAATAATACTACAATTACAATGCTTAGTCAACCAGGAGTCATCCAAAAAGGTTCTAAGACCTCAGGTGTAATTAAAATGGTGTGACTGGATGATGCTTCAATGAAAATTGGAGCATATTTCTTGCATTGTTTTTAAAATTGTAGAATGTATAAAATGCGCAGAGGAAATAGTGATAGTGTCACATATAGAATTTTTCCATTTATTTTAGTCGTATGGAGAAATGCATAGCAAACACATACAAGGTTGCTGACTCCTAGGATATGGAAGTGAGCCTCTGTATATTAGTCTTTTAATTTTGCTTGTGAAACCAAACCACCTTGCCAACGAGCAGCCATTTTGCAGCAAATTACACAAACACTAATTACACAAACTGAGAGGCATAAAGATAACATATTAGAGAATTATCACTGCCATTTGTGGTCTATTCTTGAAACCCTTTGGAACAGAAAGCACCACTCTCTCTCCATTATCAATATTTTTAATTTCACTCAAAATGTCAGATACCACTATTTACACTCACTACAATCTGATATTAATTTTAACAGCCCCTCATTGGACTTTATATGTTCATCAGAATAAAATAGTATTTCCAAACACTACAATTTTGAATTTTCATTATACAAGAGTGGTTCAAATATAAATTGAACTTAAGTCTTAGAAACCAGTGAAGAAATGAGGCAAAAGAGATCTTGAAAAGTGAAGCAGTGAGATGGGGAGTCCCCTTCACCTTCTTTTGTCTCTGATTTCCACTTCCACTTAGTACGTATAAGAAGGACTTTGGCTCGACTTCCTTCTGTTCTGTCTTCTGAAGGAGGCACTAGGTGATCAGTGATCACTTAAGACTTACAAGCAGAACCATTTTTTGCAATTGATTAATTAGACATCTACAATTCCAGTATAATGGAACTCCAGTATCTTATTGACAAAATATTTAAAAAGAGTGAGTAAAATTGTATAGACAAGGTTTCTGCAATAAATAACCAACAAAATTTGGGAAATAAAGTTCAGTTTAAATTTGATAAATATATTACACCATGGACATATTGCTTTGCTACAATGCAGTCTTCAATACTATCTACAACTTACCCATGACATTTTGGGGTAGCCCGAGCAAAATCAGGAGTAACATTGGCTTCATAAACATTGTTGACAATATTATTGCCCAGTTCTGCCATAACTTTCAAGATTTCAGGCTCCCATGCATCCAGAGTGAGAGAACGAACTTTACTATAGTGTACTCCAAGGCTGCGATGAACCCCAGAACATCCTGCAAAAATTAAAATGATAATTTAAATTCTTAATTTGAAGAAAGAATATTCATATTTATTGAGAACTGAAACACAGATCATTAATTAAATGAGTAAGATGCTTATTTTGAGGAAACTCTGAAGATAAAGCAAACTGCAAACTGAATAAAAACCTCCAAATTTAGCAACTGAGCAACGTGATGTCCTGTTTTAATTCAACCATTTCATCTACCTCTAAATTACTTTGGCATGTAGTTTCAACAACACCCTTTGTTAACTTTTTCTTCAAATTTGGCATGAAGTAATTAAAACAATGTAAGTGTAAACATTTTTATTCCTTCATTCTGTTTCAAGATAGTGGCAGTTTTCACACTACATTCCAAGAATTTTTTTAACAATTCTAACCAAATGGAACTCATCTGTTCACAATTCATCTGTTTGTATATTTGATTGTTATGCATTCATGAACAAATACATTATTTTAATTTCTTTGTAACTGGCATGAATGTTCCTTGCCAATTATCCAGAAATGAAGTCCATTGATGAAGTAAATAAAAAATTACTTAGGGTTCTTTATGAGGAATAACAACTTCGGTTAAACTTTTAAAGACTGCAGTGAAAAGCATATCTTACATTTCTTGGACAGAATCGCACAGACTTTCTCATAGTAAAATGTTCTAATACCCTTTGTGTGGGCTAGCATTATGGTCTTACCCCCAACCTCTAGACAGCTGCCATCTTACACTGCCCTAAATACATTTTTTAAAGTTTTTCGGTTCCTAATGATAGGTTTGAAATATTACTTTTAAAAGCAAAGTAGGGTAAAAAAGAAAGTTAAAGAAGGGTAACAACTTGTCCTATAGGCAAGTTTTTGAAAAACTTCATTTGAAGTCATTTGAAGCACTTTCACTCTCAAATGCAGAAATGTATACAAATCACTAGAAATGAGCATATTAACAACGTGAGGGATATTAAAAAAAACTACATTTGTGTAATTTTTAAAACAACAAAGGAATACAGCAAAATGAACTTTAGGCCATATTAAACAGTTCAATTAGCACTATCCGGGGAAAAAAAAAGAGAAGAAGAAAGAAAGAAAGAAAGAAAGAAAGAAAGAAAGAAAGAAAGAAAAAAAGCTTGAAAAACAAATTTTGACCCGTTTTTGAGAAAATGGCATTTGAGCGTTACTGAAAATGCGGAATTTTCAGCTCCTTTTCTCAGAAAACTGCTGAATTTTCAAGAAACTTTATCAGTACTCATAAATTCAATAATGTGAACAAATTGCCATTAATGTAAATATTAATGACGAGAGAGAAGTCAAAAAATTTTATTTTCGTAATTTTTGAAAAACACAAGTATTGAGCAATATTGCGTTCATGCCATCTTATAGAGTGCTTTAGCGCTATCCCTACCAAATGTTTAAAGAAAAAATTTGGAGCCGTTATTGAGAATATTTTATTTTTGTAATTTTTTTAAATTGCACATATTGCACGAAAATTACAAAAATTTTCAAAAAAATGTACATAACCTTAATGAAAGAAGTAATTATGGACAACAAATTTTCTTTGAAGGAAAAACCTCTATCTACAAATTCATAGTTGTAGGAAGACACCGAAAAAATTCTAACTTTTGCAATTCTCGAAAATTCAGGGTTAAGCGTGAGAATTGGATCTATGCCACCTTTATAAGTATATTTTATTATTATAAGAAATTTTTTTAAAAAAAATTTGGAGCTGTTTTGAGAAAACTTTCAAAATGTCCAGGGACTTCATGTAAATTTTAATTTTAAAACACGTTTTTCAAAATCTCAAAGCTTTGACTCGAGCTAGATGGACAGGGTTTCTTCAATTTGAAAAAAGTCCTATGCATGGTTTAGCTGCTACTGGTGTTCACAGACCGACGGACATTTTGGGAAGAGAGAAAAAAAAAAAAAAAGTTCAGTTAAATACACTTCCTGGAACTCTTTCAAATAGCCTCCCAGTACGTCAACTCTTGACAAAATTTGTTGTCAATGACATTATATTATCTTCATAATTATTTCTTCTGTTTCTGCTGTGCACAATCAGGCCATTCAAATATGATCTACATTTATCATAATCTTGTTAATTTTTGTTCCTATGCTTAACTCATAAATGACGTTTTTTCAGAACCATTATCTTTGGATTTCAGTTTATCTAAGGTTTTCTAATATTTCATTTAGATAGTAGATGTGTTACTTTATCCACAAGATCATTGCAGAGTTCATCTACATTCCCATTAGAATATACAGTTCTTTCATTAATAAGTTGTATTTCCAGCTTTAATACTGTTATTATTGGCTCCAAAGTAATTAAACTTTGGTGTGACATGTGATTGGGAGACAATTTGGTTCACTCAGAGCTGCATTTTTGTTGAAATTATTAATAGACCTAAAATAATTGGGAGTTTGCCACTCCTTATATCTTATTATCCTCCCATTATCTTCTGATAAATGTCAATGACATCCTCACAAACTCATTCAATTTCTGTTTTCGGTAATAGAACATTTCTTAACCAAGTAACTTTTGGTAAGTTGAAGTCTCCTCATTGTTGGTTCCTCCTCGTACAAATCTCATACCAGTCTCCTCCTTGTACTATTTGTTTCCAACAACTCAAAAAGTTAGAAATCTGTTTTTTGGTTGTATTGAATTGCTGTTGTTGTACTGTAAGTATAAACGCAACCCACAATCAAATCAGCAGTCTCAGGGTTAACTAAGCCAAAGTGCTTTTATTTGAGGATCTGCAAACTCTTCAAGAAAAGTAATTTTAGTTATTAAGTTTTCAATTTCATGTGATATCTAAATTATGATCCCTCCCCCTCTTTTAAGTCTACTGTCTCTTTGGTAGAGATTATATCATACTATTTGCAGTAGCGAGTCTGGGATACTTTTATGTAACCAAGTTACAGATGGAATTATAATTTTTGAACTTGTATGTTGTACTGGTACAAGAAAGCGATCTTACTTACTTTTATTTTAAATTAAATTAAATTTGGGTTT
Organism: Teleogryllus occipitalis; assembly: GCA_011170035.1. Classification (NCBI taxonomy): domain Eukaryota; kingdom Metazoa; phylum Arthropoda; class Insecta; order Orthoptera; family Gryllidae; genus Teleogryllus; species Teleogryllus occipitalis. Next base: position 435,392 of record BLKR01000408.1, read on the forward strand.
GAGTTAAGCTTGAAATTTGACAAGTTCTTGTTGTAGGGTTGGCATCATGTCATTCTTCACATTTACTTCAGGACATCAAAATCTTTTTTTTTAACTATTTGTCGGCTACATATTTGGTGATCGTCAAAAAACTGTCGCAAAATACTTGGTCATAAATTTTATAAAACATCTTTACAAACAGGAATAGGATCATACCTAAACGCTCATCAACGGAGGGAACACCAGGAACGGATCATACCTATAGTTCATGATAAGATGATATTTACTTGGTATTACATTTGAAATACACAACTGCTTTCTCCACATCACCACTTTTGCCACAAACTATTTTTCTGAATTTCAAATAAGTGTAGTTCAACTTATTGATTATGTAATAGATCACAACCATCACTGTTAGCAACAATTGTCATTTTACAGAATCACAAGAAATTTAATGGTGCACCAACTGCATTGGAAATGATCAGCTGCGCAATATCATGAAATCAGTCATCATACAATTTACCGGTTTCAACCTACAAATCCTGTTTGTAACCCCTAGCACAACTGGGGGAACCTCAGACCCACTGACAATTGGGTGCTTGTTTTTATAGTTTCAATCTTTTTAGGATGTTAAAAATCATTGACACTGTTTCTGGAATGTTTTTTGTTCGAAATATAATGCAATTTATCACAAGAGTTTGTTACAATTTGTGTTTTTACAAATGTCTATGTCAGAGGATAAAAATATTCGGGACCATTCACGTGAAAACTGGAATATTCACAATACATTTTGGATTGACAGTTAATAATTCCAGGCATAACAACTACTATGGTCATTAGTCCTGTAAGTGTAGTGCATGTTTTTGCTTGAGGGGTGACAGTGGTCTTCCTCAGCCGGATGACCAAATCCAGCGCCAACCTATCGACGGCTAACAGGGTTTTCCTCAAACAGGTACCTTCCACCAGCGGGGCACTGCCCCAGCCAGAACAAGTTCTAAGTCCCTGACCTGTCTCAGTCAGTCCCTGACCAGCATGTGTGGTAGTGTAGTGCCTATTAGTGTAAGTGTGTATGTACGGGGTGAGGATAGGACAAGAGGAAGGAAAGATCACACATGGTCCAAGGCCCGTTTGTTAGGGCACTGCTCTGGCATTCATTGGTGTTGATCAGAGAAACCACAGAAAACTACCAATCAGAGCAACCGGCCGCTAAAATTCTTCTCCAGACAGTGACTGAATTTCACCTAGCTGAAAAGCTAGTGTCAAAAATCCTGCCACCGTTCGGACTTGAATCTAGGACCTCCCTGTCAGAGGGGCTGCAGTGACATCAGTTGATGCACTGAGCCACCGCTCCCAGTACATTTTAGAAATGTTTGTAGTTTTTCTCAATCTTAGTACAATATAGCGTAATATACCACTGTGTATGAAAATACATGACCCTTTGACAAAAATATAATGGGGTTTGTCATTACATACAAAAATTGATGTGAGAAAGTCATTTTTATTTTCTCATATACATACATACATATGGAGTAATGTAAGTAGTATAGAGAAAGTTATGTAATGCTGCAGAAAATCGATTTTGAAATTTCAATTGAAATACATGTTTTGGGGTCCCCTGATACCAAAAAAGTGTTGTTTTTTTGTTTTTTTTTTTTAAAATGTCCTTCCATGAACACTACTAGAGCCTAAACCACACGTAGGATGTTTTCAAAATTGAAGAAACCTGTGTCCATCCGGATCTAGTTGAAGCTTTGAAATTTTGAAAAACGTTCTTTAAAATTTGGGAGTACTTTACAAGAAGCATAAAATTTGACCATATTTGCAAAACACATATGGTTACCAAGAACTTGAACAATTTTTTTGTTTAAATGAATGCTTATGTAAATTATTATTAGTTGTATCAATTTATGAATTCGTCAAAAATATCAAAGTCAAAATTGAAGCATTAGGCTCCAGAGCCCTTGGTAAAACACAGGATCATTTACACTGTGATATGCTTTGGTTAATAAAGAACAGTAAAACATAATAAATAATTAGGGGACAAAAATTGCTTACCTATACATAATGTAATGCCTAGATTTATACTTGCCCACTGTGGATTTGGGCTTTCACAATCACAGCATTTGTTATTTCCTGGAATTTTGAGTAACTGCTCCCAAATTCTGAAACAAACATATCTTTGTAGCAAAAAAGAGTACTAAATTTTGTTTTGTTCCACTCATTTACTTTTAATTTATTAAAGGAAAAAATTTCATTTATAACACAATTTTTCAATAAAAAAATAATAATAATAATAACAACTGAGGCCTGCAAATATAGGGGTCATAAAATCTTTTTTAAAATTTATATATAAAAAAAAATAAATAGTTTTTTGGTGTGCTGATTTCATATGAGCTTAGTTTTATCCCATTTTTCACACTGTACTATGAAGTTTTTTAGCCAACTGACATTACATTATCATGTTTATTTAGGGTATATGTGAAAATAAAATGTTTTCTGGCAAATATTACACACAATTTTTATTATACATACAATTTAAAAATGTTTATTTATAAAACATTATTTAAGTGTCTAGTAATAACTTTTCCTTTTCTATATGAAGCTGTGAGTTTTGCTCTTCCTCTTAAGTATGCTCTGTGGCCTCTCCTGGTAGAGCATCCAACAGTAGTTGCCCATCATTTTTACACTCCATCGAATCTGATATCTCTTTTCCATTGCCTTAATATCTTGGTGGAAACATTCTCCTTTCTCCTCACTCATCACAATTTAAAGCACCTCTCATTTCTTGCCAGAGCTTTAGTGAACTGTTTCACTAAAGCAGAGCAAAGCTATAAGCAGAGGCAATAGTATTTTCTTTGTATTAACAAGCCCTTTCCTTAAAGTGTTCTTTCTTACTCCCTGGTTCTAAAGTAGTTCCTGGGGGCCATTGTGATTGGTCCCATTGGTGCACTCTCGCACAGCTGTCCCATTCACAAATGAAACAAGGAAACTTTGTATAACTTTACATAGCCAGATTGTCATCCAAGAAGCATGCACAAAATCTTCAGGTCTCCACATATCACCCATCTGTGGTTGTACTGTATTTTAGTAAGAATCAGTTCAAGATTTTCAGAAGTTTCTTTGAGGTGAACAAAATGCCCCACAGGTACTGAAGTATACTCATTGCCAAAATTAAAATCAATCTGTGAAAAACGTGTGTGTGAGATGGTGAATTTCTAGTTACATTTTTTATTTCAACATACAAAAATACATGAAGGACAGTTGAAATTTTCAAAAAGGTGTTTTCATTGCAGACCTGTGTAAAATAATCAATTTTAGTAATCTATTTAAAAAACTGATAAATAATTTAGAAGAATATTCATCTAAAAAATTTGAATGCCATAAATTTTGCCCTTTCTTATGTTGGCACTGTAATTTTTTATCTGCAGTTGATATATAACAACAAACTAACATTATGGTTTCCAGTAAATTGGGATTAGAACGAGAGAGGCATTGTTTTTAGTGTGCCCAAATTTTGAATTATGCTGTGATTAAATTTTAAAATCAGAGATAGTAAATCTTCATATTGCCTTAGATTTCTTTTTTAAAAATTATTAAAATGAAAAATGATCTCTGAAATGTTGTAATACCAGATAAAGGTGGCCCCTTCCACATACTACCTCTACCTATTTCACCTCAAACTGTCACTGCAAACTGCCATTACCAAATTCTCATTTGAGTTAACTTGTCAAGCTCTCATTTTCAAGCAAACAATTAGATATTTTCACATCCTTTGCTTCATCCATCATCCAACTTACGAGAATTTTCCAGTTTCCAACTTTTCAAGACACAGAGAAAGGCACAACTCTACTTACTTGGATTTGCGTTGTTTGTCAGGTGAAGCATGGACTTCTCCGGTTTCTCCTGAACTACAACTGGGTGGATGTGAGCCCCCTTGGGAATTTTTGCCACTTGGAGATCCTCCAGATGAGTGCTGGTTCATGCCACCCTCATCACTCAAACTTTGCTGGATGGCAGCACCAATGCCATGCTGCATGGCTGCTATCCACGCTTGGAACATTTCTTCAGAATCAGCCTGAAGCATGTGGCTCCTGGAAGTAAAAGAAAAATTCTGTGAATTTATGCTTATTAAGCTCATATAAATGAGCTTCAAAGATCACAATTTCTCTAATAGGGATTATTTTCTTTCAACATTGTCAACATTGGTCCTAGATATCTACTTTCTTTTATCTGGCATGGTCCTTGGTTCACAGAGATCAAAGGAACAGTACCCAATTACATATATTACTAACTTCCAATGCATGGAGAAACAAAGAAAACTAAGCGGCATATGGCCATGTGAGAGTGACTATGATTTTGTAAGACACCCAGAAACTTCCAGGAAAAATCCAAAAACAATGAAGCAGTTTCGATTTTGCCTGAAAAATGTAAATATTTGATTGTGTTATTCCACCTATTCTTGTACTGTGAGTACTAACAGAAACTCATTCTCAGTATGTCACTGCTTTTGACACAGCTGATGTCACATGACAGCAAAGCTCATACGAAGAGACTGCTCACCCTTAAATGTTTGCTATTCATATGTTGCGTAATGGCACAGCAACTTTTTGATATTCTTAGTAGGTTCATAAACAACTGTTGTATGTTGAATCTGTATGTACTAAACTATGTTATTGCAGACTTCATGAAGACTGTCCAAGTTACAATATTTGATTTGTCGCAGTGTTGTATGAGAATATTTTATTACTTGTTCCTGATCAGGGTGTGTACTACTTTTCGGAAAATCATTTTGTGTGGTTTTGTTCATGAATTTTTGCTACTGCAGGCCACTAGTAGTTTTCTATTTCTTTGCTAATGAAAAGAGCACGAAATATTTCATCAACAATTCAAAATTCATTCACATCACCAAATTACACGAGCAGGTCTAGAGACGGCTGCATGCCTCTCTCCCCCAATAGGTAAAATATTTAAATATATTATCAAACAAAAATAAACTTTTATCAAATTGGTAAATTAACTATAAATTTATTTAATTATATTAACAATTAACACATCTGAAATATAATACTTCTCTAAAGGAAGGTTCTCTCTAATATAAATAGTATAGTAATCTCTTGGTGCAGAGTGAAATAGCTCGCCTTTTATCAAGGTCCAGGTTCAATTTCCGTCGAATCTCATATGAAATTTGTTCCAACAAAACAAGTTTGGCTGCTTCACAAGGGCTAATCCAACCCCTGTGAAGTGTCCTAAACCCTACCCCTATTCTCATTCCTTCCCAATTCTGGCCGCTGGATAGTGACGCAGGAGCGCGTAGTAGGAAGCACATATGTGGAGATGCTACCTGGCGGTCCTCTTGACAACTGACTGCGCCATGACATGCGACAGATAACGTTAATAGAGGATTACTCCTATGTGCACAAGTTAATAGAGGATTACTCCCCAATGCAAAGCACTCAATGCCCCCCCAAGGGGCTTGGACACAACAAATTAAAACACACACACACACGGTACTAGTTTCTGCTAGAAACAATACTAGTAATAATAATTAAAGAAAGCGATTTCAAATCATATTATGTCCACTCGTGGAACAAAATTAGTCTGACATCTTTTCGGAACGTTTCTTATGTACTCTGTCATTATGTACACTAAAACGGTTTTGAATCACATTTTATCCTTGCTTAAATGAAGCTTCAAAACATGTGGTTGATTCATATTGTATTAGTATGTCTTTATTCAAAGTTCATGCAGATCATGTTTGTCCTTGGCGGTCTGTATTTTTCTTTCTTGGCACAGCTTATGCAGCAGAGAAAAAATATTGTAATGCTGGGAGAAAAAAAACGGGGAATTTTCGACCGAAAAACACTTTTTGCAGAGCCCTGGTTACAAAAAATTCGCCAAATCTTGTCCATATATATAGCAAATTACTTGCTCTCTCACGTACAGTAGTCAGAATCCAGTTTTGTGGGTCATTGACACTGAAAAATTGAATGATGGCAAAACATATGTCTGTCCATCCATCTGTGGTCAACACTAGCTCGTAAACTGTTCAGCTGATTTTCTCCAAAATTAATATTCCTAAATCGATCTGGCTGATGTAACAGCACCTTGAATTTGAAACTAAAATTTTAATTTTAGGAAGTACTTTATGTGAAACCTCAAGGACATTCTCAAAATTAAAATAAAAAGGTCCAATTTTTTTAAATTAAATTTTGTGAGATCAGGGTGACCAGTGTTTTAGGTTTTGGAAATTCAAGGTTTTTTCCCGGTTTTCCAGGTTTAAGATCATTCATTTTCCAGGTCCTGATTCACATCTTGCTCAATGTGATCCCAAGTAACGTGTAACTTTAATCTCTATCAAAATATAGAACATGGTCACATTATTCACATAAACACCTAAAACGACCTTGATTTGCATCATTTGAACTGTTTTAAGAATTTGTTTTACAAACTAAATTTTAAATTTTTTGATACAAATAAATGAGTGTGTCCACTAATTCTCTTATTACTCATGCCATTATTCTAGCCATCTCTGATTATGAAAGATATTCCAAATCTATTGCAGCCCATAGATTATCGATAATCTCAAAATATCGTTGAGATCGCATATACCATTTTATTTTTACTGATTTCGTAAATCACCAATCAGATTGACAAGAGAAAGGTCTCTACACGATTTCAAGGTGCCACAATACTGCAAACTGCAACAATCTAAAATAGTTTTGCAACACCACATTATTTAGTTGTATTTACTAATTGACAAATTCTCTCCACATGTACAATAGGAGGAACAGATACTTGAAGTGTTATCATTATTTTTGTAAACGAAAGCCCACAACATGCCTCCCAAATATAGAAAACAATAGCTTCAAAAGCAATTCAATTGATAAGTGATTGTAGTAAGGAAATTAAAAGTTATGTAAATAGTGATAAGTAAAGACCGGATTTTCGTGCAGTAAAACTCTCTAAAACGTGCAGTAAAAACACCAAAATGTGCAAAAACATGCGATAAAAATTTCAAAACTGCAAAATGATGTTATGTAGCCTAAAAACTACAGTTAATTCATATATAAACTTATTTTACACTTCGTATTAGAATTGAAGGAGAACAAAATATGAATTAGACTTTTTATTACAATATAATTAAGTTTGTACATGTTATTTAAACAAATCCTACTTTATATTTTAAATATTATTTACAGGGAACATTAAATTAGCATTAAAAATATAAAAAAGTAAATACAAAACTGCAAAATACAAAAATACCTTCAATAACCAGTAGTACGTAATTAAGTTATACAAAAAATCTTAAATGTCTACATTATAATTTACAATTATGTACATTTCCAAATTCTTTTCTGTGAAATTATACCTTCTATCATCTAATATATGTTTCAAGTAAGAAAAACTTCTCTCTGCATTTACACTTGTCACAGGGCAATACTTCTAAGAGCTTAAAATGTTGGGTGCAATGTCTAAATCGACATATTTCCCATTTAATGCCTCGTTATAATTTAAAAATATCCTATAGCCCGGATTTGTTTCCAATACTGCCTTCAATTTTTCAAAAATTACCTTACCTTTTTCATTATTAATATTTTTCAAACTACTTTCCAAATTTTCAACAATACCTATCTGGGCATTTAAAGTGAGATTTTTTTCTTCCAGATTTTTTATTGCTACTGGAAGTTGAGAAAAATGAGTTCTGATAAATGCCAATTCTGATTTTATCGAATTTTCTTTTAAAATTTGTTTTACCTTTGTGACTGATACATTATTGATCTAATATGTGAACATAATCTACCATAACCCTGAAATTTGCAAAAATACAAATAACGAAAAATTCCCGGTTTTCAAAACAAATTCCCGGTTCTTTCCCGGTTTTTCCAGGCTCTCTCAAATTCCCGGTTTTCAAGGATTCCAGGTTCGCTGGCCACCCTGGAGATAGGGTGAAGGGAACTTCAAAGAATGATGAAGGTCTCAGTTTCATTGAAATCCCTGATTTTTTTTTAACCTTACAAAAGTTCAATTTTTTTATCAGCGTCTTCCTACAACTAAAATATTGAAGAGAGATTTTTCTTCTTCTATGAAATCTGCTCTTTAAAGACAAATTTTGAAGTAAGGTCATGTTCAATTACTGGAACATTTAAGTAGCTCCCACTTATTTCTGGGTGAATATAGGCAATTTTTTAAACATTTTTCTGAATAAAGGCAAATTTTTTCTTAAAATTTTCTTCTTGTACATATCAAAGGACCATAAAAAAAGTGGGGCTATTATTAGTGGTATTATTTCCTAAGAACTATTTATTTTTGAAAATTACAAAATTTTAACAATTAAAAATTATAAAATTGAAGAGTAAGATTTTTGTCTCAAACAAAATCTGTTATAAAAAATCAGCTCTTTGAAAAAGAGGTAATGTACACTTTTTTGAAAGAAAAGAAGAGTAGTTTTTGCATAATTTTTGCTTGAAATTTTCCCCACAGATAAAACAATAAATGATTAAAAGAATGGTGCTGGTCTCATCTCTTAGTCAACTTGCCATATATTTGAAAATAGAGGAGGCAATTATTGCGAAAACTTAACATTTGAAATCTACCAAATTGAAGATCCGAGATTTTTGCCTTTAAAAAAATGTGTACAAACAAATTGGCTCATTAAGAAAGGTCAGGTATAATTTTTTGAAAAACTAGCAGTTTTTGCGTAATTTGAGCTTGAAATTATTAAAATATATATATATGTCCCACCAACTAAGAGCCACGGAAAAATTTTTTGGAGAACAAAAATGGATCAAAACAATATGAAAAATAATTAATGGCATTTTAGTAACAATTTACTATTGATAATCCCAATATTAATTTGATTTTTACTCTATTCTACAATTTGTATTCTCAATGTATTGCTGCATTTTCTGTCGCACAATCTGCAAACCTTTATTAAAATTAGTCCAGCTAGCTTTTCTCTCTTAAAAATACCATTTAAATGTAATGTGAAAGAAAAATTCTATGAAATTGTGTACCATAATTTTATACAAAATTTTATTGTGAGAATTTGATATTACTACCATAAGCAGCATAGCCATACAATGCTGTGATGGATATTTGAGAAGTTATTCCAAGAATTTCATTGATGGGACAGTGACATGGGTGGGGGGAGAGATACGATAAGATGTCTTTATTTACTAAAAGTTACATCTCTCTGTTCAATAAAAGGGTATGTTCAACTTTATGAAAGTAGGGAAGAATATATACACAGATATGCATAAGCTGGACATTACATAATGATATTGTAGTTTTGTATGTATTCATAAAAGATATATTGGAGAGTTATATGTGAAATGATCCTTGTTTGACTGTATAATGTGCTGCAAATAATGTGAGCTCTTACATATAATGCATGAAAGTATGTGCTGTTGTAGCACCACTAAATTCATGTTGCTGGAATTTAAACTTTTCTATTGCATATACTGATTAGCTGATATAAGTGTAGCTGTGGCAGTAACCTTACACACATACAAAGTGAGAATTTAAGGCTTTTAACAGGTGGTTGTAGGGGGTTAGAACAGGAAAATGCACGATCTTCATGCCATGGCGTTCTATCTCCTCAACAAAGCCCCTCATCATCTGAAGAATATCACGCCTTTCTTTCCTGCAAGGGTCCTTCATTTCTGCCAGCTAACAGAATTTTTGGAATAATAGTAAAGAAAGAAAAGAGGAATTCAGAAATGTTAATACATATTATGAAATTGATAATTATCATGAAATTTACCAGACACTTTAGATTGATTTACATACTAGGAAAAGACTGGATAGTGAAGAATTACAAGGATTTGTGCAAACATTATAAGAAATGTGAGATCAGGAAAATGAAGAGAATAATGCTGAGAAAAACAACAAAAATGGAAAATTTTCTGTGTTTTATTAAATGGATCCTAATCATCGGGTTGACAATCCTTCTAAGCTATTAAGTCTTTATTTTGAGGAAAAGGCAGGCAGGGTACCCTTTTTTGAGAATCATTGGCTACACCATCTTAAAGCAAGGTTACTGAGGTAAAGAAAAGTGATGTAGAGAATGTGCTGAGGAAAATATTTTGGGAGGACAAAAGTGAAATCAATTGGCAGTTTTATCAGATTGTTATGGATTCAAAACCTATTCCCAGCAAAGACCCACTGACAAAAATGCTACACTTTGTGGCTGTTTAGAAGAAGAGCAGGGCATGAAAGCATTTGAGTAGCTATGGTCTTCACACTAATAAACTCATTAATCTTAATATTGTACATTTTTCTACAGTATAATAAATTAATAACATCTGAATACATTCCAAATGTACAATAAAAAGTCTTTGATATTTATTTTCCTGTTGTGGTTGTAGTAAACCATATTATGTCCACATCGACTATCATAATAACATCAATAAAAATTTGATATGATTTCCCCACATACACCAATTCAAGATATTAACAGGCAAATTTTAGACTAGTCAGTTTTTATTTAGTACTCGTTGTTTACGAGTGAGTTATGCTGTTTTCTGCACATCCTGTAAAATTTTAAATTTTGGACATAATACTGTTCGAATCAATGCTATATAAACGGAAATAGTTCTTACCAAAAATTCAATTAAAAGCATGGTTTCCTTTAATTTTGAATGTCCCCACTGACCTAAATATTTTCTAAAGCTTTGTTGTCAAATAATTAATATATTTAGTTAATTTCTAAAACATACAATAAACATCATAACTAGATCTGCCAGGTTGATTTAGCCACAAAAGTACTAAGTATGAGGGCCCCTAGAAACAAAACTAGAATTGATGAAGCTCTTTTTAATGACACTATTAGGCAAACCACTTTTAACACAAAATGATATTAAACTTACTTTGTTGGTGATAAAACTTCAAAGCAGTAACGTCGATCTCCATCTACAACAGGTTTAACAGTGCATAATCGGAGATCTTCCTCCATAACTGTTGGAGTAGGTTCTCCAGTTCTCTTTCTGTATACTAACTGGTTTTCCTGTTGAAAGAAAATAAAATTGTTTGACACCTACTGAATAAAGTGAAATTCAATATAAGTTATTGAGCTATCAAAACTGTTGGATAAATGACTTAAAACTAATGATTTCATGAAAACTCACATGAACAACCACTCACACAAACAACCTTTTCACACATGAAATTTAATTTTGTTTGAACATTGTATTTTAAAAGTTGTAATACCTGCAAGATGAACCACCGTCGATTCCATGTCTTAAATGCATTTGATGTTCGTTTGAATAAGTATCCTTCCATATTACTAGAGCCATCTGCAGCGGGTGGAGGAATTATATCAGTACTTGTGACATAAGAATGTCGATTTTCCATTTCCTTCTCCAATTTGCTACTTCCTTGCCTCATACTCACAATCTATGAAGAATTATATATTGATTCACTGATAATTTAAAAAAGGTCATATAATTCACTCAAGGAACAGACTACATTCATGTAGATAATTCAAAAACAACAAATATTAACATACAACAAATACATAAAACAAATATTTTTTATTTCAAGTTTCATTTTTTCAAGTCAAAAATTACTTGCAAACAGAAGATTATTTATTTCACACTACAAAAATATTCTTTCCAGACTGAGCTTGTAACAGTGTTTGATACATTGTTACTTAAAACTAATACTGCATGTACTAAAATTCTCTTTGCCACAATAAAAACTATAAAACATATTTTTGCACATTTGCAGGGCATAAAAATTTGAAAATGAAACAAAATATAAAATAGTTCAAACAGAAAATTCACATAACCTTTTCAACATTTCATTACAATAATATAATGTATAATTCTGAAGTTTTCACATTAAACACTACTTACAAGACATTGCAGAACTTAGGAACTAATTCTACTGGTTAAAAATTAAGAGACAACACACAATTTTACTATTAAGAGTATAGTTCTACTTTACCTCATCTGCCAATTTCTTTAGAAAAGGATCCAGGTCTTGACACAAATCAGAACCTTGATGGAAAAATGTACTGCAAGCATGTATATACGACAGGAGCTGAAACAAATATTTGAGAATAAAGGCAATTAATGATGATTTTCTATTGCAACAAAGTACATTTCCAAATATGTAACAGTACACAAGTAAAGATCATGTGAAGATATTTGCATGGATGAAGTTTAAAATAAATGAACAAATACAAAGAATAATGAATAGCTATTTATTGTAAAAATCAGACAATGGGATAAGTTAGAAAATAAAATTCATTACCATTTTTACAAAAAAGAGCATCCTATTTATTATGAATACGAATGATAGGAAAATAAAATGTATAAAAAGGAAAAGAAGATTGTATTCAAAATTCTAAGGCTTTGCTCGGGAAATTATGCATTCACAAGAAATTACCTGAGAAACAAGATATCTCAATAACTGTACAAACATATATACTTACTGTACTAAGAACTTCATGGCGTTTGCGAGTCTGTAGCAGACTCACAGCATGAACATAATCCAATGCTGTGTGCCGGAAACACGAACGAGTGGCACATAGGAGATTCTGAGCCTCTTCCACCTCTGCAGGTTTTGTTCGCAATGCTTGAGAATTTCGGGTCAATACATTATCTAGGTCTACTGATATTTTCTCAAAATAGTGTCTCTGATCCTTCACTTGCTTGATATCCCTAAAATCATACATGAAAAGTTATTTACACAAACATTTTGGGTCAAGAGATTTTGCACAGATTAGCAAAAGGTTCATAATGGACAAATGACATTTAATCATTTGCTAATGTTTACTTTACCAACAACATTAACTATTATTATTATTATTATTATTATTATTATTATTATTATTATTATTATTTATATATACTTCATTTACATTCAATCAATAATATTGCAACCAACTATTCATTTTTAACAGGATTTCTCTCCTTAGCAAGAGATTACAATATTCTTCTAATTAATCTATATTATTATTCTTAAAATAACTTTCATAAATCACATCAATAATTATATAAAATATGCACTAAACTTTGCAGTAATCTTTTGGCTGTGAGAAGACCTTCACTGTTTTACCTAATACACTTTCTATTGTCAGCTGGTTGAGAAACAGAATGTCCTTCAGACAACTGTCTTAATGGAAACCAACCAGCTTGTGGTTGACAGTTCAGTTCCCAATGCAACTGTGGTTGAATGGTGAAGTGAATCAATGGCACAAGCAAAAATGATACATACAAGGCTCAAGAGGTTATTGTATTTGATCTTTATCCCAGGTCCCTGAAGGTCACATCAATGTTATTCTGTAGAGACAAAACTTATGTGTTAAGGTAGTTAATATCACTATCCCACTCTACCTGAACTTGGATAAAAAACTGTACGTCATAACGAAAAATTAATTAACTTCAATGTTAACTAAATACCTCATATCAAATCACAAAATAATTATTAACTTCCAATTACAAAATGATTTGTTATATGGTTTACTGGTAATCTCCATTTTAGTTACATTATAAATTCCTATATTTAATTCCAAACTTTTGGCAGTAAAAATTAGCAGAAAATAGGTTATACAACTAACATTTGTGTTGCACTTACCCCTTTATGAATGATGTAAGGTTTTTTAGAATAGTGCGCGAAGCTTGGTCTAGCAATATAGTATGAAATTTGTTCATTTCTTGCAACGCATGGATCAATTTATTAAGACAGGCCACAACATCACTGTCAGATCGGAAGTAGGTACTGAGGTCCCACAAGCTATTTGCAAAAGTACTGAAAATAAATTAAATAAATTCAGTTTTATAAAGCAGCAACAAATTACAATATGTGCTACACACACACTCTTCAAATTATTTGTATCGAAAAGAAAATACAATGTTATAAAAGATGTCACAAGTGGTAGAATAATCACTTGAACTTGCAAAATATTGTAGTTTTGCAATGAGTTTTCAATAACACAAAATTTACATAATTCAATGTCTGTGCGGAATTTGTGAAAAATGTTTATGACTTAGAACACTAAGAAAATTATTTAACCTATCTGGTTTGAAGAACATTTGCCATTTAAGGAGCATTAATAACAACCAAATCATCTGAATTTCATAAGAAATTCTTCAAACATTTATTTTAAAGCTAAACAAAAGTAAAGCAACAACTTAATATGTATATGAGTTAAGACAGATTCCAGAGCTCAAAAAGCTATGAACAAATTTCACTTTTCCCAGAAGTACATCACACAGTTTTTAACTTTCTGATGTTAAATAAATTTAAAAAAACTGTATTTATAGGGGTCAGAGTCAACAGCACATAAAAAAGTCCCAATGAGGAAATATGGAGAATAAAATGAGCCATTCAACTGAACTATCACATAGGTTAGTTATTTCTTTGCACCTATGCTTTTAATATTTCTTTTATTATTCTCAATTATCATTTGCCCCACAAATTTATTGCATGTTCTAACCTTTGTTGGGCAACATAATTCTTTCCACAATCAACCATAAGACCACACATTTTCAGCACCTGCAAAAACCGAACAATAATAAGCACATTAAAAAAAAAAAAAACACCTCAAACAATGTACGATAATTCACCAAGTATACCTTATCCAGCCGCTGCTCTAGCTGTTCAATATCTGCCTCACAATCTTCTAACTTAGATCTGCAATGTATGGAATATTAAATATGGAATTAAAACACTAAACCGTATTCACCTTATTTCAAAATTAGAGAATATTAGTAGCCTTTTTACTTCAAATACATTTTTGACGGAGGCTTCGCGTTTTTTCATGCTCTACATAACATCAGGAAGTACATTTTTTTCATATTTAACTCACCTAAATTTGGGTGAGTCTCGCAGACATTCCTGGAATTCAATTATTGGCTGCATCGTGCTTCCTTTATTCAACGTCTTTTTGTGTCAATATAATCCTCACACATTCATTCCACACGTAACCTGGCTCAGTTTTACACACCTCATACACTCATCCATTCAACGTCGTAGATGATTCATCTCAAATTATCAAAAACATCTTCGATGACAGTTTTCGACTCGATACGAGTTATACGTGTTCGACTTACAAACGACCTACATCACCGTGAATGAATCTTTCTCCACTGGATGCCAGCACGTGCCTACAGCCTTTTAAGTCAAAATATGCCCACCAGGTGCCTGCACGAGTCCCAACAAGTTCTGGCGCTTTACCTTTCTGCTTTACCCTCGCTTTGCGGCGCGTAATTTGAAACTATCAACGATTTTGCTTCGATGAAAATGAGTGCAGGTAGTGGTAAATATACCGGACTTGATTTATGACTGAACGGCGTCCCGGTACCTCGGGAACAAAATAAGAAAAACCAAACAAAAATCAGAGAACGAACTAATCCTATTAAATTAATAATTAATTTGGGGCGCATTCCCAGGACCTAAAATTGTATCAATTAATCATTATAAATATACACACACAATATAATGAAACATTTTAACCTAAAAATAAATCTGTTAAACTATCTTTTCATAAAAAAGTCGCCCCTTGCCGGAATAACTCTCTTGACAATTCTTGGCGTCGTGTTCATGAGTTTCTCACAAACAATAGCTTCTATGAATTATTTTACAGAAACCTGTTCGAGGTATTTTTAAATTCTGAACCGCTATGAACCAGAAACCTTGATGTTGCTCCAGTCCGAACTCTGAAGCACACGACAGCAAACTGTCATTCTCAGCCACCGAACACTTTGTATCAATGAGTACTCTTGTGTGTGGATATTCGAATCTCTAAGTAATATTTATCTACGCAAGATAAATTGAGACAAAGACCCTACTTCAGTGCCCTGGGTTTGGGTTGCACCATCAAGGCCCAATACAGCGCCCCCCCAAAAAAAACACTTTAACATGTGTCCAAAAACGTTTGACCGGCAGTGCATATATATAAAAGCAATACTGGAATAACACGAGGAATAGAACATCATACACAGGTTGCGCAGTATTTAAACAGTTGTATTTCAAGTACATTTTGTATTTGAAAAACTGTATTTTTGAGTTTTTTGATCGTGTATTTTGGAGATGTATTTAATTACATAAAATAGATGTATTTAAAAAAATTAAATACTTTAAATACAGATGAAAATAACTAGGATAGTTTTTTTTGTTTGATTCCGCTAGAGAAAGTACTTCATTGAAACAAAAATAAAAGCTCCTTTCAGCTATTGAATTTGAATTCTCTTCATGTTTGAATGATAAATCTAAATCATTAAAAACTGTAGGACTATTATCCGACAATATGACGTTTATTCGTTTTAACTAGACCCCGAAAGTTTGGTAAAATGCCTTTTTACTTTCTCATATATATAGAGAGTAGTATAGAGAAAGTTATGCTGCGGAAATCGATTTCGAGATTTCAACGGAAAAACACACGTTTTGGGGTCCCCTGATAACAAAAATGTGTTTTTTTTCTGTTTTTATTTCTTCTTCTTCTTCAAAACGTCCGTCCGTCCGTCTGTGCGTCTGTTCGTTTGTGCGTCTGTCCGTCTGTGCGTCTGTCCGTCTGTCTGTCCGTGATTGAAGATAAAGATTTTCCCTTCAAATGAAATTTGTTGTCCACAAATAGTACTTTCATAACGGTCATGTTAATTTGAAAATGTTCGTAGTTTTCATGTAATAGTGTGTGCAATATTTGCTATTTTAAAAAATTAGAAAAACAAGATTTTCTCAAAAAGGCCAAACAAACCCTTTGTTATACGATAACATAAAAACCATTGTAACAATCTAAGATCCTCACGAACAATTTAGATGCAAAGAACAAACATAACAAGGAATGGCATGAGTAGGAGATGGAAAAACAGAAGAAAGCGGTGTCGCGCACTAATAATTTTTTTATAAATTAAAGAAGACGCGACAAAATCCCGATTTGGACAGTACGAATCAATAGCATTCATTTAGAGGAACATTTCAAAAGTTATCCGAAGCAAATTGCATCAGGGGTTTAAAAGATATGAGTGACTTTGAAAGTACACTTTTGACGATATAACTAGAAATTTACAGCCATTGTTATCATAAGAAAGGTAATGTAAAGAAGCGGTTTTTCCTAAAAAATTAAGAGAACGCGTAAAGCGATTGAAATGAAACTTTCGGGATTAACAAAGAAAACCACGCGGAAAATTATGACATTACTCGCAACTCTGAAAAATATCGAGGAGCTGCAGTAGAGATGCCAATTGAAATTGTATATTTGGAATTTTTACGAGAGAACAATGATGCGTCACGCTGACGTCACAACTACGTCAAGACGCCGAGCGACGGAAATTAAGCAATTTTGGCGTTAATAAACATTAGGAAATCGTAAAAGAAATAGTAATAAGATGTAAATTGATAATTAAAAGTGGTAATAAAGAGAAATAGCCTGGAAAGGACAGAATTAAGTAAAATGGTATGATATTTTTGGTAAAGACACGTAAGCGATCGGTAAATGTTCCAGAAAAAGAAAAGTTGAAGGCACAACGCAACAATGACCGGGAGGATGATGTGTAGCGAGCTAGAAGTCAGACGTGGGGAACAACGCTCCGAAAAAGGATAAAATTTTAGTATGCAATTGCGCGAGAAACACGGTGAACGTGAATGGATATAGTGAGTTTAGGCAATGATGTTCGTAATAACAATGCGTAACGCGGAAATATTTTATGTGTCGCAGTATATTCAATAATAGGACATTTTGGAGGAAATATAGCACGCGATAGACAGATAATCGCGTTACTAGTTGCGTAATGGAAATAGGATGACAGGGGAATGAAAGGACATGCTAAGAAGAAATTAGCGAGTTCAAGAAATTTTTGGTAATGTGTGGGGTGATGGAGAAATGCTGCGGGAGGATGGATTTGGAGGATGCTGTATAATATACAGCGAGGACGGCGCGCAACAATGGTTTGCTGCGGATTACAGCGTTTTCGGCAAAAGGGAAGTTCATGAAACTTTGTTTTTTGTTATGAAATTCACATTTTGAAGGAGAAGAAAGATTAAAATTAACTTCTGTACAAGATCAAGTTCTATCTTAATGTAAAATAGATTCAATAGATATACGGGCAGAATGCGCATTCGGGTGTGAATGAGTTTATTGATAATTGTCAGTATGAATGGAAATATTTTGGATTTTGTGTCATGTAATTTAAGTGTATTATATCGTTGATGTGTTTATGTGTTTACTTTGTTTTGTCGTTAAGTGTTTTATGTGAGTCATTGGAGAGCAACGACCCCAGATTATATATATTTCAACTGAAATAACGAACTAGCACAGGAATTAAAGAAAATAAACGGCGAACATCACTTGGTTCGACATTAAATTAAACGAACATAGTTTAATTGTTGCATGTAGCTAGTTAATGACCTACGCCCACGTGCCCGAATAGTTGTTAGATCCTGTACAGGTCAGCCACAACCTCACATCCAGATTTTATGTGTAAGTAAGAAAATATCGGAGGTTCTGGTGGAGTAGCTAGTCGACGGGCAACCTTGGAGGTGGAAGCTGAGCAGGGCGCTGAGCAGGGCAATTGATAAGAGCGGGTTTTGGTTATTATATTGGCGTTGTAACGCCGGGCGATTATAAAGATTATAGTTTATCTAGAGCAGGTAGTGGTTCATTACACATTTTGGTGCGCCTAACGAGTGGCGATTATAGTTGTTTTATAAGAGGAGAACGGTTCATTACACCATATTGCCCTATTGTTTTGTTTTTTTCAAAAATTACAAAAATTTAATTTATTTTGACTTGTCTCTCACGTCGGTAATGCTTACTTTAGAAGCGATTTCATCACTATTATAATTATGAGTACGTACACTCATACACAGTTTTTAACTGTTTTTGACGTAAATAAATAAATAAATAAATACATGTGCTTTAAACAATGTCAAATAAAGTTTCTTGAAAACGCAACATTTTCTGTAAAAATGAACTCAAAATCCCGCATTTTCAGAATCGGTCAAACGCCATTTTCTCAAAAATGGCCCTAAATTCTTTCTTCAAACTTTTGCTAGGGATAGTGGTAATAGCACTGTTTAATATGATATAAAGTTTATTTTGGTGTACTCTTTTGTTTTTGAAGTAATATCCAAATGTATTTATTTTAAATATCTCACACGCCGCTAATACGCACATTACAATGGATTTGTATACACTTGCATTTGTGAGTGGAAGTGCTTCAAATGAAGTTTTTCGAAAACCAAATACATTCTTGTGAAAAAGAGCTTCAAATTTCGCATTTACAGTAACGCTTAACGCCATTTTGTTAAAAGCGGTTCAAAATTTTTCAATGAAAATTGCTATTTAGGATGAGATTTCAGAATTGTTTAATATTCTTAAATTAATATTTGGGTTCTACTACTTGGAAACCGAAAAGTTGAGAAAATTTGTAAAAAATGTAATTTGGGCGGCGATAGATGACAGCACGCAAGAATGCAGGGGCAAGACTGCACAGCTAATTGTGCTTTTGGCGTTGTTTCTGTAGATTTTCATTTTGACTTTTTTGCCTACATTAGCTTTCTGCCTATTTTTGCCATTTTGTATTATTTTTCCCTTCTTTTGACTTTAACGCCATTATTCTGCTGTTTTCTCGTGGCAAATTTCGATCAAGCTGAAAATATACCTGCAAGCCTAGACAACACGAAGGTACAGTCGTATTGTCACGGTTATGTTTCTGTGGAAGCAGAGTCTGTGTTAAAAATTATTTTTGATTTGTTTTTTCATTGATGCCGAGAGGCTTTAATCGCGCTCGAAGAATCCCATCCTACTTTTGAGTTTGGTCTCCAATCCCTTTTGAGGACAACAGCTCTCTGAATATGACATACCCTTCTCAGTGTTGGCGATTTCTCAAGTGCGAAGAATGAAAAATATAATTCTGTTTTAACTGATACCATTTCAAAATTCAAAAGAAACCATAATATATTTTCCAAGAGACAGCCTCGCGAATAAAACAAATTCGTAGCCATCATACCGGATGGTCATGTGGGTTCAAGATTACAAAGAAAAGATCGTCTCCTTACTACACGTTACCTTAGTACACGTTAAGAGCTAAATGTAAATTTTAGAGTCAGAATAAAAACGTGTATCTTTTAATTATTGACTTTTTACAATAATTCCTTTTGAATGTGATATTTTATTGTTTTCATGCCTTTTTACAGCCCAACTTTAATTAGAATAAATGCCTTTCTTTTGTTTATTTTAGTAAAAATAAATGCCCTTTTGCCTGCCTATTTAGGTAAAACAAATGTCTGAACGTCCAGCCTCTAGTAATAACACTAGTTTATGTTCATCCGCGCCAGCTGAATGATTGTTTTCCTTTACAGATTTTACACATTCGCCACCTAGGATTTTATTGCCCGATAAAAGTTTTTTAGGAAATTCCGTTTATTTGAGTTGGATATATTTTTATATCATTTTATATTTGAAAGTGTTTATACATATGCATATTACAGTTACTTCTTGTTCAGAAATGTGCATAACTGTCAATTACCAATGTATTGTAATTGACAAGTACAATATAGTGCTGCAATAAAAATATATAATACAAAATTATCATATTTTTTCTGTATTTTGAGCATTTGAAGTATTTTAATTGCCTATGTATTTAGTTAATCAAAACCTAATGTATTTTGAGTATTATTTAAATACCTATTTACAAAACATTTTGACGAAGAATTTCAATACTAAATTTAAAGTATTTTGTCCAACCCTGATCATGTAAAAACAAAAAAAATTTAATTTCTAAGAATCATAACTAGGGGCGGATTTTGATGACCTAAAACATCGCCAAAAAAGATCAATGGAATGCCCTTAAAATGTTTAAAAATGTTCCAAGAACAAATAAAAATAACGTAATTTATTTTATCAAAACCAGTTCAGATGAATAACTTAATGTTGGATATGTTATTGATGTAATCAAGGCTTCTTCTTTTGTTCAAGTGATCTCAGCTTGCAAACTTTTGGTTTAGACTGTTCTTTACCAGAAAATCTGTCTTTAGTTATCGCAAAATCGGCCGAACCGACAGTGGTACTGATGGGCGTCTCAGGAACCTTAGATTACATACAACGGCAGACATTACAATTGCTGGGCGAAGAAATAAAATGGGCTATTCAGGAATTCTGTGGAGAACATTATTTGTTTCACCTAGTATATATTATTTGAAGCAAGTACCATTAAAATGATATTACGATTGTTAAAATCAGCGAAATGTGCTTTAAAAATAACGAGAAAAGGAAAAAAATGGCTTATTAGCCGAAATCGATGAAAAATGCAAAAAAAGAAGACAAAAATGGGTCATTTCCTTTCTTCATAACATTAAAAAAATCTGTAAACTAAAAAATATAATCCTAACGTGAAATGAAAAAATGGCATTTCATTAAAATCTACTCCCAATTCGTAAGATATCTCATGATTTTAACCTAAACTTACAAAAATTCAAATTAGTGTTAAGAAAAGTCTTAAGGCAGACTAAAATCATGAAACATGGAGAGGATATTTAGAACTCAAATAACAAAGAAACGTTGAATATAGCAAAAAATACAACCTCATCAAGTAGAAATAAAAAAATTGTTTCAAAAGATGATAGGAAAGTGAACGATCTGGCAACAGAGGCTAGTCTATTCAAACAATATTTTTCAAGAATTGCTGCTGATTTCACTATGGCTCCAAAGCCACAAAATTCAACATCAAATATTTCCTCAAAATTTTCGACATACTTGATTTCAAAACTTATTTCTTCAGGAATACATGAAATTCTCAAAATAAACTCGGTAACTAAACTAGTGGTGATAAAACAGCATGTACTTTCTGGCCCGTATTTTCACGCCCAAATACATGAAAAATTCTCAAATTTTCGAGAAATTATGCATGGCCTTATTTTTTTTCAATTTGTTGTGTCGTTGTTGACGCAACGCGTCTCTTAACCCTTGAGCGCTTTTTGCTGGAGTAATCCTCCGTTAACAAGTAATTACTATCATTACTGTTATTGAGTAATTACTGTATTTGTCGAGTCTCGTCACGTCGTCACGTCGCAGTCAGTCAGTGCCTTTTATCCTTTCGGCCAGGGGCTCGACGCCGTTAGATCCCGGGGTTCCTAGCTGGGCACCCAACCAGGAACCTGCGAGTCTCGAATTCGCTTAACCTTCGTGACTTCACGGAGCGTAGTAAACGAATTCGGCTAGCGCCGCCGGCCGAAAACTATCTTTAAGGAACAGATTTCATGAAGGGAAAAAATCTCTAGCTTTAATGTTTTTGTTGTAGGAAGACTCGGAAAAAATGTCTAACTTTTGCAATTTTCGGAAAATCATGGTTTTTAACGAACATGAGTCCTGCACCATTCTTTTAAACGTTCTTCACACCACTCACCAAAGCATGACGGCTCGTACTTAGGTAGCATGCTTGCACAATCCTCAGATAATAGAAAAAGATCTCATATCTTAGAAATATACATTTTCCTTTCAATGACATTCAATATTCAAGATATTATGATATCAATATCGATGTGTATGAAATCATTTTGAAACCAAAGAGCGTCCAACTGGCGCTCTCTCCGGTGTCTGGTGCCTTACCATATATTGCACCACTCTCTTGGTTCTTTATTGGGTTTAATGATTTACTCTTTGACCCTTCGATTCAACACGGGAAACATGCGGACTTTTGGAGGTGCCACAAGGCAGGTGGCACTGTCAGGCGCTGCGTGGTGACCGAGGAAGTCTCAGGGAAATACGAATATTCTGTCTTCGTCTGACTTGCTGCAACGTAATTTTATGTATTTCGCTTGTTATTGAAAGTACACATGTTCAATTAATGACGGCATTTAATGCATTGTTTATGATGTTTGGAGAGTTTTGTTTTTTTCAGTTGATATTCGATTTATTGATTCAAAATGTGCGCCTGATGAATTCTTTGTGTTAAGTTGGCCGTTCTAGAAGTAAGTCCCTTTCTGCCTCTCATGGTGGATACATATTTCCGCCTGCAGCTACAGTCGGAGAGCGCTGCTGAGAATACGGGCGAGAGTGTGAAAGGGTCTTTATTACAAAATATACCAGAGTAGTGAAATTTTAGAAATAAAATAATTTTATTTGCGTGAAACGTGTCGAAGCAATAGTGCTTTTTGCAATGTGCTGAAGTCAAACTTTATCTCTCTCTCTCTCTCTCTCTCTCTCTCTCTCTCTCTCTCTCTATATATATATATATATATATATATATATATATATATATATATATATATATATATATATATATATATTATAAGTTACATATACAAATGAAAAATTGTTTATAATTTTTGTCTGTTATTTTGTAAACTTAAATGCACAAAACAAGATCGCACATTTTAATGTAAAATTAAATTTACATATTTACAACTCTTCTAAATTTTATTCTTAACAGTTTGTATTAAGAAGTAATATTTGCATATTACCAGTAGCTTTTTAAGGATTACAATTCCAAATTTGCGACGACTGGGAGACAAAATCAGTTTGAATGCGGAGAAGGATATCTGAATGATGTGACTGATATATATTTTAGAAGTCCAACTCTAGAAACACTGAAACCTTCTGGGAATTTATATTTATTTCCACTTAAAATTTTGGTGCCCTCGGTGTATTGTCAATCGACCATGTTCTCAGACCATGACTGGTATATATGAAATAGGGAAATGGAGAAAAATCAGTTGGTATACGTTCAGGAATTCTCTCGTAATTTAAAATACCACGACGTGAATTGAAGATTTCGTAACGAACGGTCACGTTGGACAATCACTGATTTTTATGATTGTATCCGATATCTTAGCATTGTGTATAAAAATAATAAAAAGTCCTAAAAAAGGTATTTATGCAAAAAAAGGCATTTATGCTCAAATAAGCAAAAACAAGCATTGTAAAACTTCGTCATATGTCATCATTTGTCATGATTCGTGCCCATATATTATCAGCCTTTAAATAAGTTCGCTAGAATAAAATAGGCATTTCCCTAAACATCCGATGTCTAGTTATCAGAGCTCTGAGTTTTGTTTCGCAAAATTTGTGTCAGAACTTGGCTAAATTTTCAGGTCATTCAAAAGGCTGAGAAGTGCAAGACATTGCTTCATTTGGAACAGCCCGCATTTTTCGCAAAGTATTATAGAGGTAACGATAGTTCCTAGATCTGCTCCTTAGGAAGCTGGTTGCAACCCGCACTAGACTTCATAACTCTTATAGACTCATAGCATCTTTAGTCGTGAATTAGAGGAATAATAATAATAATAATAATAATAATAATAACATACAAAATCATTGTATATAGAATTACAAAAAGCTACAATCCTCAACACATGCAAAATAGTTAGGAAGTTTCTGGATAGCAGTGTGACTCACGCCTAATACATATATCCTACTCCAAAATCAAAATCGGAAAGGGCCTTCACTTGGCAAAAGCCCGTAAGGTCACTTCAATCCTGGGACAACATCCAGAGACATAATTGTATAATAATAATAATAATAATAATAATAATAATAATAATAATAATAATAATAATAATAATAATAATAATAACAATAATAATAATAATGCCGATCCAGAAAAGTGAGATCGCTAAGGCAGTACCGGGAACGGCGGTTCAGTGCATCAACTGATGTTACTGCAGTGCCTCTGAACGAGAGGTCCTAGGTTCGAGTCCCGACGGCGGTTTTTACTTTCCCACTATGGAGTAGAGAGAAGCCCTCCCCCACTGGATGCGCCACTGCAACGTCCGGTAAATTCATCCGGAGCAAAACTGGTGGTATCTCTTCCATATAATAAGAATAAAAATATTTATTACTGAATAGTTTATACATTCAAATGTTATTATTTAATAAAACTACAATTTTATTTGCACAAGCCATTTATTTATAATATAATCAAAACTGTATGTAATTCAGAATAATTGAAATGTAATTTTTAAATAAATAATCTAAAACGAAGTATAACTAATTAACAAATGCATGAAATGCATGATTTGTATAAAATCATTTTTCGAGATTTAAGGGCGGCAAACGTATCTACAATTTCATTATAACTATTTGAGATTTAAATGTATATCTATTAAATTAATATATCCAATTTTTAAATGAATCATTAAAATTATATAATTCCAGCTTTAATATTTTCTAATTGTTGTCACCCCTAAAATGGTGTCAACCGGGGCAACTCCCCCCCCCCAATTACGCCACTGCACTACTGAAAATGTGTCTGATGTAAATGTCAACGGACCATAAGATTTAAAGTTGGTGACAAATAAACGTAGAACCGACAGTGTTTGACGGTGTTGGGCAATGAGGCGAAATCAGATAAAATCAGGAAAAAATGAAGGCTAACTTTTAGGTTCTGCAAAATCTGTATTTCTCAAAAAAAAAGAAATAAAAGTTTCACTTAGTCACAGTCTACATCTGTTACACAGACGAAAAGAAAGAAAGTTCAGGAAAGAAAAGTGAAAGAAAGCGTCATATAAGTTAAAAAATGATAACTTATAAAAGTCGAGACATTTGCATCAAAACATTTGCAAATGTAGGTGTGTGTGGATTATGTTGTATTTAGTATTTATATTAGTATTTAGTAATGTTATATTTAGTAATTAGATTAACAAGAGTGCACCCTTCAGAATGCTTAATTTTTATCCAACTTCATAATATCGGTTACCTGAACTCCATAACGAGCAGTGGTTAATCTGTAAATCGTCAGGTATTGCAAGTCGTAAAGCATTTTCAATGGCGGCAATTTCGTTGGTTTGCGCGAGGTTAAGGTGCGAGCATATTTCATGCACTGCTGTTATTGCAAACTCGAAAAAGCGCTGAAAGAGATCTGAGAGTTGCTATCACACGGGATAATAAAAAGGACACAAGACGTGATTTTACGTATACGAAGCGTACAAATTGTGCATACATTATGGCGGATTTTTTCTCAATTCTTATTGTTAATATTTATTGAATCATAGTGAGCATGGTTATTTCAATTAACATTAAAAGTTTGAAATATATAAGACAAAAGTAGTACAATTAAAATCTGAAGAACATCAACTATGATAATTTCTGCTTAGTAATTCTTACTATGGTTTAGTGCCAAATTTCACAAGAAACATAATAAGCATTAGTTTGAATACCCTATTCGATTTAGGTCCTATGAGCGTGTTTTCCATTACATTTTTTTAAATTTTCTAGTAATTTTTTTCGATTTCTACAAACAAATTATTGATATGAGCGACAAAAAGTCCTCGGCCTGATCATTAGAACCATTACAACGACCTTGGTGCATAAAAAAATAACACGATTGCCTATTTTAAGAAAGTACACGCATTAATATGTTCAAGTTAATTTCCAATTAACAGAATTAAATTTAATTAAATTTATTTAAAAGTATTTAAATCCATATTGTTTCAAAACGTTTCATGTGCTTTATGAAATAGAGGCAGATTGTTTAAATCGTATCACGAAATATGATGAATGTGAAATGTAAAAATGCAGGAATAATCAAAGGGTTGAGAGGGGGACTGAGGAATATTTAGTTCTATAGTGCAATTTAGACAATTTGCCCCTCTCATTATTTTTAATATTTTATTGAATCATTTACACATAATTCATAAGCAAGTCTCCTAAATTTGAAATTTTTGTTAATATTTTTTTCAGAATATGGAAAAACTATTTGTCAATAAGTTAGTAATATAAGCTTCATGCCAAAGTTTAACTTCTTTTTTTAAATAATTTTATTTTAAGTCGCATTAACAACATGGTCATGAGCAACTGAGCGTACAGGCTATTATATAGCCGTTCAGTTTACATTGGCCATTTTACAGTTCAAAACTTTTCATAATGCACTTTAACATTATTATTAAAACTGATTATTGCGTATAACGCTAATCATTTTCCATTAAATCACAGTGCTTGGACAATTTGTTCTTTACTAATTAAACCTTTTTATGTATAGTATAATTTATATGTCTAAAGGTCAAGTTTTAAGATGTGATATAAAGTTAAATATGATTAAAATGTTAACAATTTTACAGAATTGAATGACTTTCTCTTGCAAACTTGACGTCACTAGAATAATGTTGAAATCTTCTTCCCCTATAGGTAAAATACTCTATTGGCTGTAATTTACACAATCAATAAAAAAATGTACACAGATATATGTTACAATAATCACATAAGGGTTGTGGTGTTTCTTAGATAAGGTGTACGTGTGTTCGATGTGTGTATTCTGATTCTCGAGATAACAGTCTGTTCATTTAGATTTAATGTGGAATTTGTAATAAGCCCATTAAATTGTTTAATGTGTAAATTATGTAAAAATGTAATACTATTGTGAAGATTACCGGGAGCGGTAGCTCAGTGCATCAACTGATGTCGCTGCAGCGCCTCTGACCGGCAGGTCCTAGGTTCGAGTCCTGACGGAGGCAGGATTTTCGACACTAGCTTTTCAGCTAGGTCGAATTCACTCGCTGTCTAGAGGAGAATTATAGCGGCCGGCTGCTTTGATCGGTAGTTTTCCGTGGTTTCTCCGATCAACACCAGGCGAATGCCGGAGCAGTACCCTATCAAACGGGCCACGGACCGCGCGCGATCTGTCCTTCCTCTTCCTTGTCCTATCCTCTCCCCTTTACACACACACTTACACTAACATGCACTACACTACCACATATTCCGGGAGACCGGTCGGGAGCTTAGAGCTTGTCCCGGCTGGGGCGGTGCCCCGCTGGTGGGAGAGTCCTGGTTAGGGGGAAACCCCACTAGCCGACGGTAGGTCGGCGCCGGGTCTCGCCATCCAGCGGGGGAAAATCACTGCCATCTCCCGAGAAAAAACATGCACTACACTAACGGGACTAATGACCAGAGCAGTTGACGCGCCAGGAAACATGAAAAAATCAATCATTGTGAAGATTGCTCTACTTGATGCCTCGCCACTCATTTTCCATTGATGAGTCAATTTATTTTTTACATACTTCCAAATATCTTGAAAGATGTCTCCGATGGGTAACTTTGGAATACATCCTCTTTTAGTTTCAAGGTCTGCAATCTAATTTCCGTAGATATCTTGATGTGCTGGTATCCATGCAATTATTTCCTGGTTTTGATGCATTAAAGTGAATTTCTCGTATAATTTCTTGTTTTACTAATTCAAAAGTCTTTCATACAAGACAGTTGTGTAAAGTCGCAATTTTGTTTTCTTTTTTCTGTTTTTATACGAATAATTACGTTTCGGGGACTCTCCACAGACATAATACCATGCACACAAATGAGTAAAACTGACACTAGTGTAACTGATGTTAATATATTAACATTTTCTTTTTCTGACGATAACTGAAGGAGGAAAGGCTTCTGGATGAATCACCCAGAGGCCATATATTTGTACCTAAAGAAAATCAACATAAGAACTGAAAATGCAACATAGTTTTGAATCGAAATTACATATTTACTTGAGAAAAAATTATTTTTCCATGCATTACATTTCAATTTAATTTTCTGGAGATAACTTTCATGAATTAAAGCTCGATCCTAAATGATTTTGAGTCCTGAGAAATGATTCATGTTTCTGAATCGCTTCCATGGCAAAATGAGATATTAAACTGTGAGCAAATGTTTCATGAATCATTAATATCAAGGCTTATGATGTTCACTTGGATGAGCCAAACTCCAGGCAATTAAAAAAATTCTTACTCAAAATTTAATTTTTGTCCCAATACCCTTTGTAACAATTCGTAACACTTATAGAAGTGCGTCAATACCCCCAGATAAACATATCATTTCAATCCACTCTTTATTTACATATATTTAAATTCCTACAATGTTACTATATGTTCACTACTCTTTAGTTCTAAAGCATTTAGTTTAAAAAGATTTAAATTATTCTTTCCGGAAAAACTTTTCCAGTCATTTGTGTTATGTCATACTGTCGCTGAAAACAATAATTATAAAATATTTGAGAAAATACGAGTATTTCATAAACGTGACGCCACTGTGTTGAAATTCATTCTCGCTTAGTTATGTATATAAGAAACAAACTAGTGGTACTACAGAATGGCACAGACTCTCTAATACTAGTTAGTTTTCTAGTTTCTTTGGTCTGGGGTAGCTTTTCTTCCCCATCCTCATACCAGCTGCCATCCATCGCCTCCAAAACAACTTTTTTCACATTTTCTCGATTTTTCCGTTTCCTTGAGGACGGACTGAAGCATGACTATGTGTGTTATAGAAGGGCACAACCTTGCCTTATATTGAAATTTGCGTAGAAAAATTTGGAGCGGATTTAAAAAAATGGCGTTAAGCGTTTATGTAAATGCGAAATTTGAAGCTCTTTTTCACAGGAATCTTTTGAGTTTTCTAGAAACTTTATTGGAAATCATTTGAAGCATTTCTACTGATAAATGCAATAATGTATGCAAATTATTGTAAATAAGCATTTTAACGGCGTGAGAGATATTTAAAAAAATACATTTGCATAATTTTTTAAACAAAAGAATATAGCAAAATGACAATTTTGTCATCTTAAACAGTGTATTTACCACTATCCGTACGAAACGTTTGGGGCCGTTTTGAGGAAATGGCGATCAAACATTTCTAAAAACGCAGAAATTTGAGCTCATTTTCACAGAATTACATTTTTGTAACTTAAAAAAAGTATAGAGCAATATGGTGCTTATATCATCTTATAGAGTACATTTATTACTACTGCTACCAACAATTTAAAGAAAAAATAGGAGTCGTTTAGAGAAAATCTTGTTTTGTTATTTTTTATATTGCACATATTTCACGCAGGAATGCGGGTGGGAAAAAGACTAAATTAAAAAAAAAAAACTACATGACCTAAATGAAAGAACTGACTATAGAGAAAAAAATTACCCGAGGAAAAATCTCTATCTTTAATTTTGTAGTTGTAGGAAGACACAAAAAAACCATCAAACTTTTGAAATTTTCGAAATTTCAAAGTTATCATTGAAAAGCGGACCATCTTTGTAAGTATATTATACTCTATTCTTCCAAAAATTTAACACGTTGGCTGCCATGCGAGACCATATGGTCTCGTAGGGAGATTTTTTTGTACTACGTGACCAAATGGTCTCGTGCTTTGGCTGGTCTCATTAGTGCTAACAGCTGCGTAGCTACGTTCGCATGAGTCCATATGCACTCGAACATTTTTGTAAATAAATTGAATTCTGTATAATATTATATAAATATTGGTGCAAGTTTGAATGTTCAAGCATATACTATAGAAGTGCGTCAATACCTTTGGCATGGAGACGTACGCGAAAAACCTGTACGGCACCGAGGCGTAGTACAATGAGAATGCCCTTGGCAGTGAACAAAGAAACAAAAGTAGCAATTTTTCAGAAAATTTTGAAAATGTCCCAGGAGCTTCATGTAAAGTACCCCCAAATTTTAAAGAATATTTTTCAAAATCTCAGAGCTTTGAGTCGAGCTAGATGGACTGGGCAATATCCATTTTGAAAAAGATCCTACGTATGGTTTAGGCACTAGTAGTGTTGACAGATGGACAGTCAGACGGGCGGACGGACGGACAGACGAACATTAAAAAAACATTTTTTCTATATCAGGGGACCCCAAAACGTGTATTTCCGTTGAAATCTCGAAATCCATTTTCCGCAGAATTACGTAGTTTTCTCTATTCTACGTATATTACTCCGTGCGTATACGAAAATATAACAAATGGCCTATTGGCACAGTGTCCCAGGCGAAGACGACAAGGAAAAATGAAAACGTCCATTGTATAAAAGAATGAGAATAAAGATCTACCTTGAACGTTGGAAAGGCATGCCAATTGGATACGGTAACACTCGTACCCAAACACCAGAATTCGTAACAGAATGGCAGTAAACAGACTACTTAATGGTGACCTGAGTTTTCATGTACCTACTTCGATATCTAAACATTTAATGTATCGTGTTCTGAAATTAATCGGGTGGAAGCATAAAATAGTACATCTTCAAAATGACAAACTAATTTTTTGCTACTGTTACTACTTCATGCTTTAATTTAATGTCACAATTGATAATGCTTAAATTTTTTTTAACATTAATGCTTTAAATACATGTCACAATTGAAATTAGTGGTGGTACAACATCACACATTTTCTCGTATTATTTGTAACGGACACGTAATATTATAACACTAGCAGAATCTGAGCGAAATCAATTATCACATTTGAACTGGTTGCAAAAGTTTTCGTGGCCAGCGACGGACCATTTCACTTGGGGATTGCCTCGTTAACCTAGCACATGGCACTATTGTGTTCCGTATCTGCAAAAACATTTGCCAATGTTTAAAGGTTCCTGCGTTCAGTGCATTGTTACTGTGACAATTCGGCATTGCAATGCCCCCCTCCCTTTTTTTCTCTTCCTGATGCTTTTCCACCTTCAGGGGATACTGATTTCGGCTATCCGTGCCGAGTACCCACTATGACCCTCATGGGAACCCATATTAACCTTTACACTAGACACACACATGCGGGCTTCTAGGTCTGTGATCAGCAGACTGGCAAGGTCTTCCACGACAACACATATGTATGGAAGACAAGGGACAAACAACCATGCCCGCAGTGGGACTCGATCCCTTCGGACCTAGGCGCTGACTCGGCACACGTTCTAGCCACTTGGGCCATCGAGTTTGACTGCAATTGCCCCAACATACAATTTTTTTTTTTAATTTTGAAAAACAAAAAGTTTTAAAGAATGTATTGTAATATTATACTAGAGAACATTATTTTCTGTTTTTGAGCAGTATGAATGCTACGTTTGGAAAAATAATTTTTGTGGCTTTGTTCAGCAAAATGTTTGCTGTTGCAAACCACTAGTCTTCCTTATTTCTAATTTACAATAGGAAATAAGAATTATAAATAAGAAATTACGCGCAGAAACTGAAAGAAAACTATTCA
Organism: Teleogryllus occipitalis; assembly: GCA_011170035.1. NCBI lineage: Eukaryota > Metazoa > Arthropoda > Insecta > Orthoptera > Gryllidae > Teleogryllus > Teleogryllus occipitalis. The sequence goes on from BLKR01000408.1 coordinate 467,254, forward strand.
GCCTCAGCCACAAGTGAGGTGTCTGTGGTTTTACAAGTTACCCAGGAACTAAGGAAAAAATTAAAACAAGAGGTGCTAAACAGCGCATACTTTCACCCATTATTTCTAAATTTTCAGTTTTCGAAAATTAAAACATTTCAATGTAAATGTCACCCGCGTAATTCTTTTAAGCTTTTCTTGTTCTATCCGTAGAAAGAAATTGTAAGAAAAAATGAAGCTATTTTTGAGAAAATGTTTTTATTGACATACATTTTAAGCACAAATTATCCAAAAACTACATGTTTTTCAAAAAAAATGTACAAGATCTTTTTTAAAGAGCTGATGTTTTAGAACAGATTTTGTATAAGCCAAACATCTTGAACTTACTACTTCATATAACTAAGGCAACATATTGTATATACTTGGGTTTTTCTAAGGAAGCAGCTGAGGGTATTATCACCAAGATGGATATGGCACGACTTTTTGCATCTTTCTCGGTCCTGCCGCAAGATGTCGCATGATTGCGACCGTATCAAACAGTGCTGCAGATCAAGCGACTCTAGCAACACGACGGAAAAAGACGCGAAAAGCCATGCCATATTGCATCGTGAAGATAATACCCTCAGTTGTCTCGCTAGAAGAACCCAAGTATAGTCTCGTGTATACACTACAAAACCAATATACAATATAAAAAATATGTTTATTATTAAACAAAAATCTATGATGGTCTTCCCCCCTCCCCAAATGATCGGCTGTGTCCGCCCTTGCCTCCACTTTTCTTCATCCCAGCCTTGGCTCCCGAGGAGGACACTTCTCCCCTCCTCCCCCCTTCGCAAACAAACCTCCGCCAGCGGGCGCTAGCCGCGACCGAGACGCAGACTGCGGGCGCGGCACAGCGCGAGCAGTTTAATTTATTCGCCGCGAGCGCGCGCGGCTGCGGCGGCGGAGGCGGCGGCGCAATAAATCACAGCCCTGGCGGCGAAGAAGGCGGCGGCGGCGGCTGCAAGGTCGCAGCTAATTACGGGCCCCAATGATTATAATTAGCGGGCGCGAGGCTGCGCGTTCTTACATTACGCGTCGCTTTCTTATTGTAAATAATGTATGCTAAGTAATTGCGCGCCGGGGTTAATATTCGTATTAATCCGAGTGGCGAGTGGCCGGGCGGCGGGGGACCCGGGGCAGTGGCCCGCGATAAGGGACGGCGCCTCCACGATGTCCACCGCCTGCTGGTTAGGGATGGCAAAATAAACATCGATGTTTTTAAAACATCGATATTTTCCATCAGAAACATCAATATATTAACATCGATATTTCGCATTCGATGTTTTTTTCACATCGATATTTTGTTGCAAAAACTTCGATGTTTTTTTAATTTTAATTTTTTGAAATAAAGGGGTTTAGGTACGTTGTAGAGTAACAGCAATCCAAAGCACTATCGTTGTTTTGCGTCATCCTCTTTATCTCTGCACATTTTGCCTGTGCAATCTGAGGGGATTTTAGGTGGTTTTGCTTCGATGGTGTGGGAATGGAAGTGACGAACGGGTGAAGTAGCGAAACACGATGTTCTTTATTGTTAATTTTATTCTTTACATTCGCTAATATTTTTTATTATTATACTACTAATACGCTGGTAACCAAACAATAAAATATATCCCTTTTACGTAATGTAGTTAAAAATGGACATGAAAATGGCATGTTTATCAGCCTATGATTGAAACATCGATGTTTTTTCGTCGATGATTTCATCGACACCGAAAACCCTTTAGCGATGTATCGAAACATCGATGAGGATTGCTCGCAATCAACAGCCACTGACAAGTGTCACTATCGTCGATCTCCAGTCGGCACGAAACCGTTTGCTATTCGCAACGTTTCTCCAGTGTAATATCCTTATACTGCAATTTGAACCTTGACTACATAGAACATTATTAGAAAAATTAGATGATAGTCAAAGTGGAGACAATATACTTTAAACTAATATTGACGTGTTATGTATCGTGTTAGAATCAGGAGTTTTAACTTCGAAATGTTTCATTATATTTAAAACATCGAAATTTTAACATCAATGTTTTTAGTTGGTGTTTTAATCGTCATCAAAAACTTTTGGTGATGTATCGCTGTGTCGATGTTTTGCTAAACTTTGCCGTCACCCGGTGCGCCTGCCTCCGCCCTGCAGCCGGCCGCTGGCGCCGACTGCGGCGAGCCCTGCAAGCGACCGCGCCGGCTGGGCGCAAACTCAGTCGCAGTTCGTGCTGGTTCGAAATTCCTGCCTTCCTGTCGTACTTACAAGAAACACTCACCTATCACGACACACAGATTTTTATGAGACCTCGCCAGCCGAGAGTGTGCAAGCGAAAATGTATATGGTCATTTTTTAAAGTGCTTTTGATATTTACAAGAAGAGTTATGTGCAAAACTATTAAGTGATGTGAAGTCTCTGTCGGCCGTTAGGCGGGCGCAAGCAAGGGAGGTCGCGGACCGATGCGACTTCCGACGCTGCGCGCGACCTTGAATCACCCCCAGCGTTGCCAGCGGGGGTTCGCCCGCACAAATGCGAAAATAGATTTCTGAGTAGTTGCCTGGGCACTGGATACCAAACGAACGTCATTTTTATTTACATAATTCTACCTACACATATATAAGTAATATTTTAGGCCGAGTTCAGTCACTGTCTGAAGGAGATTTTCAGTTGTCGGCTGTTCTGATCGGTAGTTTTATGTGGTTTCTCCGATCAACGCCAGGCGAATGCCGGAACACTACCTAACAAACGGGCCACGGACCGCGCGCGATCTTTCCTATCTCTTCCTTATCATATCCTCACCCCTTACACACACTTACACTAACATGCACTATACTACCACAAATGTCGCGAAACCGGTCGGGAGCTTAGAGCTTGTCCTGACAGGAGTTGTGCCCCACTGATGGGAGATGCTTGTTTGGGTAGGACCCCGCTAGCCGACAGTAGATGAGCGCCGGATCTCACAATCTAGGGGGGATCACCGCCACCTCCCACGATTAAAATGCACTACACTTACGGGACCAATGACCTTAGCAGTTGACGCGCTCGGTATCACTAATCAATGAATCATATACAATATTGTTTAATAGTTTATGGAACTACTTTCTAATATTAAGTTTTATGGCATGAGTACATGTCTTGAAAACAAGCAACGTTAGGAGCGAGTTTTAAAATTTTTACGAATGCAATAAAGCTACATTATAAACGAGTTGCATATGCTATTGTTTTGTACAACAGCCTTATAATTTTTTAAGAGAATCAAACTTAATTTTGCGAAAGAACTTTGTGACGAATCGGATATTTGAAATCTGTGCGAGAAAACGGTGGTCGGCTGTTCCGTTTACCGCTCCCTCCCCAAGATTCTCTCGTTGCGATTGGCCGAATGTGTGATGACACAATCGTTCGTGCCGTAAAATCTAATTCGTCATCATTTGTGCCGTAAAATGCCCTTTTATGAACGATTTCTTGCAACAGAAAATGTCGTTTATAATGCTGTCATATAAACAAAATCATATACCGTGTCATAGTTTAGTGTGGTATATTCAAATCACTTGTGTACGGAACATGCTACTGGAAGTTTACCTTCGCAAATCTTAGTTCCAGAAGAGAACCTCAACGTCAGAAGAACTTTTCAAGAGCAGCACCTTCAGGAGGACTTACGCTTGCAAAGATGGCTGCGAAAGGGTAAGCAAAACTCATAGTCCAGTAAAAAGCAGACTGCCTAGGGACGGTGCCCCGAAGTATTTCTCAGCAGGTCAGAAGGTTGAACGTGGCAGCCCCTCATGTGACTAGTCTGCGCAGCACTCGAAACTCAGCCAAACGAATTGTATGATCGCAGGAAATAGCCGGCTCATATTAATAGAAATGACCCAATACTTCACGATGAAAAGACAAACGTTTGGGGATATCAGATAGAATAAAATGTGCTATGAATAGCGGACTGAATAAAATTTGGAATTTTTGTGGACTCTCCAAAAGGAATATGAGTTGTGATCTGGGCTGTCCAGGTGACGCCGCATCGAAGGCTGGGGTACCGACGTTTCAGGGCTTCAGGGCTGTACTGCCAAGAGGACCGCGATATGTCGGTCGAAACGTCGACACCCCAGCCTTCGACGCGGCGTCACCCAGACAGCCCAGATCATGACTCTGGCCGCGGAAGCCTACGATATCAGGAATATGAGTTATTTAGGCAAATAATTGAACGATAATTGAAACGAAGAAGGAACGCGTACAGTTTACGAGTTTATAATTTAATGTAGTGGTGTGACAGTTAATAAGAGGCGCCTCGGCTGGGTAGGAGTCCTAGTTAATAAGAAAAGGAAACAAGTTTTCCTGTTCCTGGGTTAATGAAAGGATTGACTGATAGATCGATGTTGATTCCAGGTGGGTCTGGCTAAGGTCTTTAGAGTAGTGTGCAATTTTCTCGCGGAAGGTGGCAGTGATGTTCCCCCGCTGGATGGCGAGATCCGGCCATGACCTACGTCAGTTCCCGGGAATTTTCTCCCACCACAAGGTATCTCCAACCTGCGTGGCACCGCCCCAGCCGGACAAGCTCTAAACAAATACACTTTACCCGACAGGTCTCCCGACATGTGTAGTAGTGTAGTGCATGTGAGGGTATGTAATTGAGGAGTGAGGATAGGACAAAGGAAAGGAAGAAAAGATCGCGCACGGTCCGTGGCTAGTTTGTTAGAGTACTGCTCCAGCAATCGCCTGGTGTTGATCGGAGAAACCAAGGAAAACTACCGATCAGAGCAGCCAACCGCTAGAATTTTCATCCAGACAGCTGCTGAATTCGACATAGCTATCTAGCTAGTGACGAAAATCCTGCCACCGTCGGAACTCGAACCCTAGGACCTCCTGGACAGAGGCACTACAGTGACATCAGTTGAGCCATCTTTGCCGGTAGCGAAAGGATGGTAAACTGTAAATTCAATATAATCGGAGATGTCTTCATAACATCGCAGTAAATGCCCTAGAGCAGGGCCGTCCAGCGATCTGCTGCAAGGAGGAGCCGCTGCTTGCTCCTTGTTCTTTCTAGTAGCTACAGCGGTAGACGGAGCAGATTACGTCATCTTTTATCTATCGGCGGCTTGCATCACAGTGGGTCGCGTCGTGTTTTTTTAGGGTATTTTCCATTGCTCGAACCGAAAGTGTCTCACTGTTCTGGAAAAGGATATTCCGGCAGAAAAAAACATTGAAATATTTTTGTAACATTAATTGGAACATTTACTAATTATACACATATTTTTATGATTTGGAAATAAAAAAGCAAGTTTTATTGAAGCATGGAAAGAAAAAATTCTTTTTGCAGATTGAGCCAGATATTCCAAATTTTTATTTGCAAAAGAGTGCCCAACCACATTAAGAAATTTAATTGCTGCGACATTACAGTTTATAATGCTGCTGATTTTGAAAAAGTATTCTAAAGATTACCGAAAACAATGTTTCTAAATAAACTAATAACGGAAATACTGACAGTAAATGAAATTAAAATTAAAAAATGAAGCTAATTTCAAATCAATTATTTTTCATCTTGCATTTCACATTGTGATCTATAAGGTACTTCTCATTCAAGTTTTACAAATTTTCAAAGAAAAAAATACTGCTCACATTTGTACATTGATCCAAACAATACAGCATTCCGATGCAGTTTTGTAAAACGTTTTTGAGGGATGTTTTCATAAAATTCTAATCAATGTTTCTTTTGTTTGAAATTTTTCTTTTAATTCAGTGTCACACGGCAAATCAGTAATTTCTAACTGAAAATCATAAGGACAAAATCCTTATCAAGAGAAAAAGGTGTTGCAAATGTATTAAGTTCTAATTGTAAATTCAACAAATCTTAAATCGGATTTCAAATTCCGAACGTAATGTTCGGAATACGTATAGCTACATTCTCCAAAATTCGATGTTTTGTGAATGTTTGACTCTGAAACTAATTTTGATAAGAATGAGAGGTTCTTCTTTCCCAAAGGAACAGTTTTAAAATAAATAAAATCAACAAATTTTATATTGTGTTATTTTATTGTTAAAGCAATATACGAACATCAAAATATATCCAAAACGTACTTCTTGAATCGCGTTCTTTCTCATTGTACTGCAAACTTCCTTACGTTCTTTTTAGAGTACTGGACATATTCAGCTGCATGATTAACCGTATAATGTCGTTGTAAATTAAACTTCATGATTAAGCACGTTTTTTGCAAACCAAACATTTGGCAGAGCTGTCGCCGTCAGGAAAAGATTTCCTTCCAATGCTCTGTTGAAAATTGGCGGGGTAGACGCTTCAGTCTGCGAAGCGCTCGGGTCGACTTCCATGTCTCCGCGACTGGAGTTATCGGGACACTGTGACAAAGATTATCGCAAGCCGCACAACGCTCGGGCTCAGATGTCGTGCTCTCGGTAACCAACACTGCTCCGCGCTCCCGATTCGCTCTGCTTGAGCAGCCCTGCCGTATAGGAAGGTAGAGATCACTAAATTACGTAACGGAAAATCACAAAACGTATAAGATAAAACAAATAAAACTGAATATCAAAACCTTGCAGGAGACATTAACGAAAGAATAGGTAACAGACCACTCAAAGAGAGAATTGGTCAGAATGGGGATCTAGTCATTAATAGCAATGGAAAACAATTGGTGATTTTGCATGTTTGAATCAATTGTGGATGATAAATTAATTCTTCAACACAAGAAAATATACAATTGAGGCGTAGCGTTAGAGTTATTCACAAGCTACAGAATGGTAATTTTACAGGAAAGCTGTTTTTAACTTTGTCTAATTTCTAAAATCAGATATTTCAAATGAATGATCCAAATTTTGCCGGAAATTTTCTGGGAGGTTTTCTTAAATATTTGAGACAAGCAGATTAAGTATAAGAACTTACTTTCTATGTTGTATCAACGATAGTGCGAATAAGTGAATATGTACTGCGAGGTGCTTTCTGACTTTCTCTCAGGAAATAATTAAATAACTATTTATTTCTCAGAAGCATTTATTTTAATGCCCGAAACTTTACTGAGTTAATAATTAATATTTTATGAGAATATGAAACAGTCTTCCACCTACTGTAATTAAATGTTTAGATTATGTCAAGTTTAGTCACCAAAACAACAGAGAAAAAATAATGTCCTCAATCTCATAGACAGTTGGGCAGCATATTTAAAAATCAAATTGAATTCCTCAAAAACAGCTATTAAAATACTTACTTTAGGACCCTATACACCTCCAGCACCACTCACAATAAATAATCAACCCATTAACTGGCTCCCTCCAAATAGTGCCGTGAAATATCTTGGTCTAAACAAGGATACTAAACTGAACTGGAACCAACACATCAATAGTAAAATACAGCAAGTAAAAAATAAGATACAGCAATTAAAACCCATCATTAATCGATCTTCACATCTGCTTCCTTCAACCGCCAAAACTATCTACAAAACTATCATAAGACCACTCCTCCTTTACGCCTGTCCAGTTTAGATCGCTGCAAAAACAAACCTAAACAAGCTCCAAAAGTCCAAAACAATTTTCTTAGAACTATCACAAATGCTCCTTGGTTTGTCACAAATTCACAGCCCCACAAAGAATTCCAAATTGACTCCATACAACGCCATATAACATATCTCTCAACCCAGTCATCACTCCATCACCCAGTATCACTCCATACCTCAAATTCCACATATAGACAACTTCAGGCTTCGAAAAACTCCTCAAAGAACCAGAATAAAAAGCAGATATCCATACCAGGCATTCCTAGTCAAATTTTTCGAAATATATTGTTTTTAGAGGTGTCTGGAGAAGATTTTCTCACCCAAATTAGTTTGTAGTTTAATTTTAGGTAAATTAGAATGTAAGCCATCAATACATATGTAAAATGTATTATATACTGAACTATGTATGATCTGTAAAAACATTTAATAATAAAGAAAAAATAATGGAATAACGTTACTGGAAATTGAGAAATGATAACAGAAGATTGTCTCTTCTTTCACAAATCTTCAGTCTCCAATACTAACTGGACGCCAACTTCTAATGTGTGGAAGAAACCGTAATGAGCTACCGGACTGTAATTCAAGACATATCACATCACACAGCTTTTTATTGTTTATTATCATTTCTCAGACAGGTTGAATTAGTTTCCAATGGAATATCTGAATTTTCTGTGAATAATAACTTTTGTATAATGATTAAGTTTGTGATTCTAAGTTTGATTAATTTGAAAACATCAGAATTATTCCAGCTCAAACTTGAACAAAAGTCTGTAACAGTAATCAATTCAGTAATCAGAAGCATGTAAGCATCAGACAAAGAATGGATCTGTTATTTCATAGGCTACCATCTTTTTAAAAACTGATAGTCTCTAAGCATTGATAATTTTAAAAATATTTTCTCTTCATCTTAGTAACTAATATCACACCTAATGTTTTCGGAAAGGGGAGTTATTAGAAACATCAAGAGTACTGTTGTCCGCAAATCACAAAAACTATTTCCTCTTAGAATGACAGAAAAGGGTACTCCCAGTTAAGATGGTAAAAAGTTCTCCTAAACCAAATGACGTATGAGTGGTTACATGATAATTTTAACATAAAAATAATATTTTTGTAAGGTTTCCTAGTTCGTGTTCCACAACCCACATCCCTCTAGAGCCAAAAGTCTTTTATATTTTAATTTTTTTCGGCAAATTAACACTATTTTATCTGACTGAAAAATATAATAAATAAGAAGAATAAATAAGAATAAATTTATAATATTAGAAAAATATTTTTTAATATTTTCTCAGACCAAAATTCAAACACAAAAAATGTTTGAAAAAACTAAAAAAATATTGTGTCTTAAAAACACGGAACAGGCTTGAAAAAATCTCAAACGTTCCTCTTAAAACACGAATGGTTTTGAATTGTTTTCAAATTTTTCAATAACTGGGCTGCAGTTCAAAAAATAAAAACCATTTTCCGCCTTTAATTCACCTTGAATTAAAACATACTTTGAAAATGACTGCAACAGTTCTGTGCATTTATTTTAGTGTTTATTATACATTTGTATACATTGTTGATTCACCCAGTAATATTTTGATTTTGGAATTTAGTTACAAATTATTATTTTTGTAAAATATTTCTAATCCTTTGCATAATATCATACGCTAAGGAAATACGATAGTTTTTGATATTATATGAGAAAATTCGGCCACAAATGAAGGATAAGTTGGGGACATGTGTGGAAGGGGAACAGGTTGAACCCGGATTTGCCAAACCTATTTTCCTGTTTTAGAACACCGACACAGGCACGAAAAAATCTTGAACCTTCATCTCAGAACACTTGTGAATTTTTTCACATTCTTTTAATTGCTGGGCTATAGTTTATACAAATTAGGCTTTTGTAGTCAAGTACTTGGCAGTCCGATAGACGCCGCGTCCTAGGCATCTGCGACCTTCCGCGTCCTAGGCATAGTTACCAACGTTTCAGACGCCATTCTATGACGGTCCGCCGTTCTAGAACAGCGACCCTAATTCACCTCAGCATGTTTGGTGAATATAGTGTAGTAACGTTTCCCCTCCACAAAGTAACTTATAGTTATTGCTGTTTTGTTCTTAAGCAAATAAATAAATACCTAATGTTCTAAGTTTTCTTCTGAAATATTACGAATAAGCAAAATCTCAAATAATGTATATTTTTCTTAAGATGAATACCGCAAAAATATAGAATGTACAGCCAAAACCAGATGACTGCTATAGAACTCTAGGAGCTAATTCAAAGTGGAAGATACTTTTAAAGCGAGACAACAAAGAGGAGATGCACGTTCAAGCATAGGAAAATATATGCTTCGTGACCCTTGTGCGGAATACACTGGAATTATTTAGGTCCAGAATATTCATTGAAATCCCGAGCCACAATGTTTTTTACACAAAGGTTTCTGCATTTATAATTTGGAATGAACGCTCCCTTGATGTTTCTATAGAATATAATTGAATTATTTACTGAAACCACTATCGTCTCTTTTCGTTCTGCCAGCACAATTCACTTTTTCAGTTATGTTGCTTGTCTAACGTATCACATTCCTGAGGACCGAAACACTCCCACTGAATGATATACTTTTGTAATAGTTCTCAATGCATAATACAGTTTTTGGCTGTTCATTTTACAACTTGCGCAAAAATATTACTGTTGCAAGTCGTTTAATATTGGATTCAAATGAAGAAAAATAATGTTTTTTTGAGAACTCGCTTGACCTTTCTGTAAATGAATTGAAATAAATTGTATAATTCTGCATGTTGCCTCCTGGCAATGAAGTGAAAAAAATATTGATATGACGAGAGTCCGTATAAATATTCAGAATCTCAAAGTAATATTTATGATGCTTCTTGATTGAAGTAATAATATGCGATGCTGCCTGTAAAACGTACTTACTCTTTGATATATTTGAAATATTTGTGAAGTATTTCTCGTAAAAAGATACGTTAACTAAAATATAACTTGTGGTTCTAAAACACGGCAGAGCGTTTCTCGTACACTCTGAAACAGTTATGTAAAGCGATAATGCATTTGCATTATGAATCTCTAACATTTCAGCTATTGTTTACAATTATATCTTTATTAAACTATGTGAAACACCATTTCTTCTAAAACTTCCTTTCATCAAATCTTTCTAAAAATTCATCTTTTCGTTATATACATGGCCAATAATGTACGTATCAAGACTGAATCTCTTTATCTCAATACCATTCAAAAGTATTTGTTTTCATTGAAACAAAGTTTTACGTTTTTTTAGCTTTAATATAATTCATCCTCGCACTCAATAATAAACAATTTTATCAAAATTAACTACCTTGAAAATAATGTAGAATATAATATTTGTAGGTTTTCTCAACTAGCACAATGGAGTATATTTCTTGAAACTAAAGTGTTTCATCAAAAACATATACTTCCACCATTTTTCAATTTTACGGTCCTCTGATAGTCCAATTGATACGGAACTTTCAGTACATCACCGAAGAGGAAAACCGTCTCGTATGACAACTTCCGGACAAAACCATTTTTTGCCGTTAAAAATATTGTTAACAAATTTTAAAATGTCACTATTTCACTCAAAATTACTCGAAAACTCATATTTGGAAAAAATCGAACATGGCATTAAGACCTAGGTGCTAGTTTTAAAGGTGATTTCTATAAGAAAAATAATCTAATAATGAAATTGTAGGAGTACGTCAAATCTTCAAAATTTCTGAAAATTCTGATGTTTAATGAAAATCAATTGTATTCTTTAAACTTCATATAATCAAGATTCTGTTGTATTCCGTTCTACTGAAATATTGTGTAGAATGCTTAAAAACGTTTTTAGTGGATGAAAGGATGATACAATAAACAATTGGACCGATGATTAAACAACTAAAAGCTGTTTCTTGTTTTTTTATTTTTTGTCTTTCGACAATATTCTTGTCTTCCATGTTCGATAATATTTATTCTCAAAGATCCAAATCAAAATATTTGGTAGGGTGAATTTCGCTTGTGACGCACGAATGTCATTTCTTAAGTGTTTATTAACAAAAATGTGATAATACAAAAGAAGAAAAGAAAGAAAGAAAGACTATAGTAAAAGAGCAAGGCATGCTCTTGTCTTAGGCAGTCTTAAACGATGATGGAAGTCACACCTTTCGACAGAAGTTTCTATCAGCGGAGGCAGCAGTGCAAGCGGTACTCTTCATCCGTCAGGGCCTCAGTCAGCGCTTGATTTTCCGTTGCGAAGCAGTCAGCGGAACAAAACCACACACGTCTATCTCGCCTTTTGAAATAAAAATAACGGAATCGACGTGAATTTTTTCCCCGCAAAAGGTACAAAACAAAACAAAAAACAAATCATCGACCTAGGCCTCTGCCTTGCGCGGTCAAATACGCGTGTCTGTGTATAAATAATCTCACGATTTCTATTGAAAGGTCTGTTAATGGAGAAATTGTGAGGCTCGCCCGTAAGCAATTTTTATAATATTGATGAAATTATTTATTTATTATCCCTTTGGGGGTTTAGCCTTTTAATAACAGCCTCAACCACTGTTGCTTTAAAAAAACACAAAAAAGGTTAAAGGCACTGAGCGAGAGGAAAATACGCGAAACTGTGAATTTGGCAGTCCGTTTATATAGTTCTCTCTCATTTATTTATAATTTTTCGGAGGAGGAGGAGGGCGAGCGAACGAACGGTGGTCACAGCGCTCGGCCCGTCCGTGCTGCGCTCTGCACGCGGCTTCGCACACCAACGCGCGGTGGCGGGCAGCGGCGGCGGCGGCCGCGGCGGCGGCTTGTGTTGGTATGATTTTGAGGTTTCCGTTCTCCCGTCACCATTCGGACATTTGGTTTTTGTGGTCCCTTGATTTTGACCAAAGTTTCATCTGCATTCGTTCAGTTTTAATGTGTTTTCGCGGCGCTGCGAATCATTCAAAGTTAATCAGTAGGGTTCAGAATTAATTATAACTTTTGCCCTGGGCTTTTGGGGTTCACAATATTAGCCATTTATGAAGGGCCGGCTATATAGCGGAGTAGACACTGCGAATGAATTATGAGAGCGACAGAGACGGACGGACAAAAAGCAAGACAGAGAGAAACAGGAATTTTAGAGTCGGTGTGGCCGCAAAACCAAGTAAACTATGTAACTGCAGCCGCTTGGCGGCCGCGGCGCGGCCCGCCGCTGCTCCGCTCCGCGCCGTGCGCTCGGCTGGTGGACACGGGTGATCGGGAAAGGAAAGGACGGCGCGCGGCAGACGGTGGAAGGGGGTGCGGGGCTGCCGGGGATGACGGGCAGGCGGCGCCGGAGGGAATTCGCCACCCGACCTGCGGCGGGGCCTTGCTTTCCTCGAACGTCGGGCGCGCAGCGATAGCCTCAGCTGCTTCGGAGTTTCGTGATTCGTGTTGGAACTTCATCGGAATTGTCTACTGCACGTGCACAGCAACGAAACTTTCTTCTGTAGAATAAATTTCATTTTGGAAATTAGAAAGTGCGATTTAAAGCTCTAAAGATATGTATTCATGGAGAGTGATACTTTCAATGTAATATTCTGGACACCAATGAAGTGGTAACATACTTTAATATCGTTATTAGTATCATAGTTAAGTAACAGACTTCAAAACAATGTATTTTATAGCAGTTTTAAGACCTACGGCCATTTTAATTAATTACTTAACTTTTCTGATTAAGCAACGTTTCTCAATGAAACATGTTTTGATATGAACTTCAGAACACAGATATGAAGTTTATTTCCAGAAACTGTATATTTTAAGATTCATAACATTTTGATACTTCTTTCATTTTAGGTCAGAAGACATTCATTGTTTTCCCCTATCAATGTTCTTACAATCTTTCACATGTTGGTAATAATGGAAACAATCTCAGAAGTTGAAGGCAGGTGCATTGTCAGAAGACGAATTTTGACCTTTATTGATGTGCAGTGATAATAGTAATGTACTACAACACAAGTCGAGATACAGTAATGAACATTGAATGGTGTTATCCACACTTATGCATTCCTATTTTATTGCAAAACACAAGGAATTATGTAAAAGAGGTGAGTGTGAAGAAGTTATCACATCAACTATTATGTAATAATGTAATGGTAAATACATATTCATCGTTTTATTCGTTTTCACATATTTCTCCTATTATTCGTTTTGATCAAGTAACTTTATTTGTTAGTTTCCAATCATTCGGTGTTCGATATTAACAGATTTGAAAAAATTCTGATGGACCAGACCACGAATGGTTATGGAAGCCTACCGTGCGTTTTATACGAGAAATGGATGAGTTGTGTCGGAGAGCATAGGATATTAATTTGCGGTTTATTGTATGTGCGAGGTAGTTAATTGCTTGTCATGTAGAACGTCAATTCCCTTTGTTATATACTTATATTGTGTAATAAACATGTGCATTTCGTCAACGAAACTTGCTGTGGAACAATGCGGAAGCAACTGCTCTTGTTTAGATGTAAAAGAGGTACGAGGGCGGATCATAACTTAATCAGAGAAATGTTAATGTTAATATTGATATAGAAACTGTCCTGTTATTTAAATATAAAAGAAAAATAATTTTACATATACCATAATGTAATTACAGTCTTCTCTGTTGTGAAAAGGTTTTCTTTTCAGTCAATTCAGTCGTTTTTCTCTTCGAGCAAAGTTTGTAAATAAAATACCGAATTGTAAGTAAGCCACCTACATTATTTCTTCTGCATCCTTTGAATTTGTTTGAAGATATACCACACAAGTTTTGTTGAGCTCTCCTTTTGAAAGTTGTGATAGGAATAGAGCCAGGAGTTGTGGATTTTATTTTGTTAGTAATACTCCAAAATCAAAACCATAGCTTCTTTACCGATGAAAATACGTTTTATATAATTAACAAAAGAAAATTTCTAGTTTTCAAATGTTGTTAACCTCGCGTTACTGACAATTTTATTCATCATTCACTTATGTGAAGTAAAAGGAGAAGGAATAAATTCTGGAGCTTAAGAAAACTTGAACAACTTTATAATTCTACCCTATATGTCACATACAGTTTTTTCGGTTTTTTAAAATCAAAAATAAATAACTAAATAAAATATTATGTTGTGGGCGTTTATAGTATATTTTTAGAGATATTGATGTAGCACATTTACATTACCCATTCCCACATATCAACATGTCCAATGCATATTCTTTCTTTACAAATAAAATTGCACTATCAGTCTGTGATTTCAAAATGACTGCCTTTTTATAATCACATACGCTTATTTAGAGGATATGAAAATTCCGGGGTAATCACTGGATCGATTAAACAAGCTTCAATGCGATTTTTAGTGAATGGAAGTGTATTTTGTCGGCAAAACTTAGGCTAATATTAAGTTTTTGAAGTTATTATTATTGTCTCTTACATAAAGAATTTTTTATAAATTTAAAGTTTTATTCCTATCTTAATAAAATTTTGTACATGTGGTCTTCAAAACAAGAAAAGAGTTGCTGTCTACATTAAATTTCGTAAAAAGTACCCTATTACCTTTTTCTACCCCAATAGAGCAAAATGTATCTGAATATTTTGAAAACGGTGAGTAAATTTACCGCAGTGAATTGAAACTTTCTTAACGTCCATGACATTTTTGTTAAATGAATTTTGATCAATTTCGATAGAGCAATTAGGCTTTTAATAGTTGGAGGTCAAGATTGTGTCTGAAATTTTGATGAAAGTAGACAATCATTTACAACTGTTTACAGGTACCCAGGGCAACGATGATCGCGCATGTTTCTTCAC
Organism: Teleogryllus occipitalis; assembly: GCA_011170035.1. Classification (NCBI taxonomy): domain Eukaryota; kingdom Metazoa; phylum Arthropoda; class Insecta; order Orthoptera; family Gryllidae; genus Teleogryllus; species Teleogryllus occipitalis. The sequence goes on from BLKR01000408.1 coordinate 482,517, forward strand.
TTTTTTATTCCAGTCAAATAAACGCGCACGTTTTCTTCAGATTCGGACAATACATACAGTACATTCAATACATACAGCTGCCCCCACTCCTTTACTAACATTAGTTGAGTAAGAATAAATAATAGCAAGGAGAGTTGTTGACAAAATCTGTTAATCATAAATGTTTACCTCCGTCTAATAGAAATTATTTTGCATTGAAAGACAAGCTACAGATTTGATATAATAGTTATCCAAATAAACATTTCTCCCACTCCTCTCGTATCTTGCAAAATGAAGATTCAAGAAACGTGCGTGCACAATACCAGGTTTTTATGGAATAAAAAGTGCAGTACTTAATTATTCATTTATGTAGTGTTACGCACTGTTTACATTAATTTGGGATACGAGTATTTTAAACTTAGAAGGCAGGTTCAATTTAAAATATTAAAATGAAATCCTCTTGTTATAATCTTGGTCATTAGAATGAGGTTTGAAAATCATTAAAGAAAGGTGTGGACTGTCGATTATATTGCCAAAAAATCTATAATTTCAACGGATTCATAATGCGTACAAAATCATAATTTTTTCTTTATGTCTGGATGCATTGTATTAATGTTATTTTCAATAAAGAAACTATTTTTTCCATTTGTTTATTATCACTCGTGCGCTTCTTTTGATATATAACTTATTAGGTGACTATGTTCAAATTAGCCAATTTGCCAGTGTCTCTGATTGGACTCAGTGTGGACTGATTGCACACTTTCAGTTTTCTCCATTCGTTTTTCTCAGAAACATTGTAGTTAGAATATTATATTTTATAATGAAATAACATATTATAGATTGTTTGGGAAAATATTCAGTTTCATTTATTAACACACTTAAAAAATAACATTATCAATTATTTAAAGAGAGCCAAAAAATACAATAGATGTTATTTTCATTTGGGTCGCGAGTATAGACTCCGAGTTATCCCAGCCCATGAATCCGCCATCGGTGACCAATTTCACCACTTTATCAGTTTCTTTTACATTGCTGAGCGAGAAAGTAAACGCAGTTCAGAGCAGATTTTTTTATATGAAAGAGATATAATAAATTGAACATGATACAGTAGTCAGATCTCGAAGGAATTAATGGCGTTAATTAGACGTCTGGGGCCTTTAAAAAACAAACAAACAAACAAACAAACCAGGCACTATAAAGCAATAGGCCACTTGTAATCATCCAATGTGACCTGTGGTGCTTTAACTCTGAGGTTTGCCATTCCGGTCTATTGAGATGCAGTCTAGTTCGTGCATTAGGCTTTGGCATACTGGCGGAGTCTTGCCACATTGTGGGAATAGGCCTAATGATGATAGAGATTACTTCGTATTGAGACCCTAAATGGAGGATCAGTTATGATTGATTGCGGGCGGTCCGTGACTCATTTTTTGAGATACTGCTATTGCACTCGTCTGAAATTCATTGGGAGAATTGAAACGACTACTCAGAGCAACCGTCTAGAATTTTCATCCAAAGGGCGATGTTTAGCGTATTTGTATAACTGGTACAAAAAAATGCGAAAATAAAGTAAAATCTCATTAATTGACGATGGACTATGACACAATTCATCTTACGTACCCAGTTGATTCTGGCTGGAAGTGTATCTATTACCTGAGTGTGCCTCTTCTAAGAAGAGGATTTTCAGTAATATGTTCAAGTTGATTCAGTTAATAACACGTTTCTAAAGCAGACAAGCTCACATTTGAATGATGTACTGTAAAAAATTAATTCTAAACAATTTTGTTGATGTAACTGATCTGGAAATATAGCAATATATCCTCCATCATTTGAAAAATCTACAATGATATACAGTAAACCTGGATATAACTCTACAAGAACGTCACATTTCGACACTGAAAGTGAAAAAAATATATTAATTCGTGTATAATTATGTAAATTGTAATTCATTTCTAAATACCCGGAAAAGCTAAGTTCTCTATAACTTTGTTTCCAACATTCCACATGGATAGAAAAAATACTGGGATTCATTCTATTCTTCTAGGGAATTTTCAAAAAAATTTAAACTTGGACAAGAAGCTTAAGACAATTAAAAGAATGATTTCAACGCAAGCAACAATTTGACTTACGACCAATTTTGCATAGAACGTTATTTTTCATACGCATTTTCACTACAAAACCGCAATTGGAATTTGTAGGGCTTGCACTAAGAAATGACTATTGTTCAACTTTCACTTCATCAGGAATCACGGAAAATGAATTTTTATAGCTACTCCGTATATGAAGCGTTTTCGTTGATTTTGCATTGAAATCCTTTCTCTATTCTCGGATTTATGATTTTATATTGATATTTTTGTATTATCTGAATAGAACGTTTTTCATGCAATCTTAAAATTTTTGTAAATTTTTTTTCTCATAAACATTTAAAATGTGTTCCAGAAACCCTTTTTTAAAATAAAACAGTAGGTCACTCAGTATTTTCATAAGTGAATTCAATACACTCAAAGCAGTTGTTACTCTTAATTGGCTCTTTGTTTCTCTACCTTTGAATGTTCCTCAGTCAATTTGCTTTCTATTTCGTATAAATAATATTCATATATTTTTGAGGAAATTTTGGACAGTAATTTAGACGTTCTCAGAATTTTCATTGTTTGCAATTGTATTTTCCATCAAACATTCCCGCAGAAGCTCGCGTAAAAATCACACAGCGGCGCTTCAGATTCCAAAGCGGCGCTCAAATCGTTATTCACATTCTTCCAGTTCTCGTTTTGATGTCTCATATGTTATGTACACAAAAACTGAGTACGCATCACGCACGGTTTTTTCGCGCAAAATACTTGTTTCAAAGGCATTTGTAATTTCGAAGGTTGTAATAATATTTCTCGACAAGTTTTGCCGGGGGAAACGAAATGAAAGTTCATGATGATACTTTGAAGTTATTTAAGTTGTATGCAATTTTGACATATTCGTTTCAAAACACCTGTCTGACAGGTCGATCACAATCGTTAGGTCGAATTTTCCGTTTTCCTGTCGGTTCCTGCTACACTGGAATTTGTTCCAAGAGAGGAATAATATGCGCATATTATGTCATTTACCAGATTTAATTTTATATGAACGTACTTTTCATGTCATAAACGTATAGACTTCAAGAAGATTATAGTTACGAATTTATCGGTCAATCTATTTAGACAAAAATGCAAAAAATCAGTTGTTCTTTATTCTTTCGAGAAAAGTTGTTCGACGTCCCTTCACAATACTTCGCGCAAATAGTTATTCCGAGCTGCATTAACATTTCCGTGAACTGATTAGAATAACTGATATATGTGTTTGAGAATAACTGTGTCTGAGGGAATAATGAATTCAGTGAAAATGAAAGATTATTTCCAATGCCCTCAGAAACTGAACAAAACTGCGCAGCCTCCGGCCATGTGAGATGCCTCTACGATTTTTGTAAGATACCCACATACTCGGGGAAAATTCGAAAACAATAAAAATATTTCGATTTTGATTGAAAAATGCAAATAATTGATTGTGTTATTCCGCCGATTCTCATACTGCGCGCACTGACTACATAATTATACTCATTGCGACATTACGTACAACACAGCTGTTGACACACGAAAGGAATACTCCAAGGAAGAGGCCGCCAACTATTAAATATTTTCTATTCACATATTGTGCTACGTAACAGCAACATTTTTTAATTCTCGGTTTGTAGAAAAAATATAATATTGTCTCAGTATTCATGAAGTCTGTGTTAAAATATTTTAGAATATTTAATTTATTGCGGTTATACGAGAGTATTTTACTTCTCGTTCTTAAACAGTGAACATGCTAAAATTTTTGGAAAACAATTTTTTATTGTCCTATTTAGCAGTGTTGTTGCTCCTGCAGGCCAGTAGAATTGAGTTATTTCCTTGACTTGATAACCTTGTCGAACACCTATAAAAATAAAGCTTAGGAAGGTATGGAAGTAAGATTTTCTTTCTCGTCTACGTACGTATCACTCACTTTCAGAAAGTCTCAAATGGCGTTTAAAAAAACGTTGTTTTTTTCCAAAAAAAAAGCTGCAAATACTTCATTAAAAACTTTCACATAAATCAGATTTCACTTGTTCTAAGATATTCAAGTATTTCGTTTCAACTTCAACTAGGGTAGTGAAACATTGAAAAAATGTGGGGAAAAATGTTGGTGCCGATAGGTAGTAGGTGCTGAGAAGAGGGTGCAGAAAACCGAAAATATAGCCTAGTCTAAGCAGATTAGGATTCTGACTATTACGAGATACTCTGCGCTATTCTGTAGCATCTCTAGTTTAATTTCGCATATACTTCTTACGTAGTATAGATAAAGCATTCTAATACTGGAGCAAAATTCGTGATTTTTAAAACTTGTTTTGTGGGTCCTGATATCAAAACTAGTGGTGCTGAACAGCACATACTTCCTCGCTCTTAGTTATAGTTACTTGATACTATCTATACCGCAATTGTTGTCCTATTAACACAACTGTCATCGTTTTTTGTAAAACTCATTACAAAACAGAACACAGTAACCGCTTGTCGCCGGTCACATTTATAACCAACGGAAAATGGAAGCAATAATACCCGACATTAGGCCCTACACGTAGTTTCTACAGTGGCGAAGAGATGGCGTAAGTCAGAGAAGGATTTCTGAACGCACTCAGACCGTAGCCAATCAGGAAATTTTCGTGGAAATACGGACGTGGCGTGAACTTGCGTCAAAAAAGAGCTCGCTCTTTCTGGTTCGAGACGTCAAGGAGAACGGTTGTCTACGAGTACGCCACATGGTCGACGAGGGACACGCGAAGATTGCGGAACACAAAAGCTTTAATAAAAGGTAATTGACTGAGCACTTTTCATGGACTTACGTACTGTGAATATCGTGAGATTACATGGAATTAGTAAATGAATATTAAACAAGAATGCAATGAATGAAAGAACGACGGCGGTAATAGATCGAAATGAATCTGTAAAACCACGTTGCTGCATTCTTGTTGCTAGAAAAGAGGACTATTGTAACATAGGACATGTTTCTTCTTTGTTACAGCTTTCATATTTTTCATATTTTTCATATTTTCATACATTTATATATATTCTTTATTCTTATTTTTGGGAATTTCACTTTGGAAATCCTATGATGGAATTTTGAGAGTTATGAGAAAGACGGATTATCCAACAACTAGTTTGACTTTTGCCATTACGAAGTCATAACTTGGAGTTTCGGACTCGCATTCTGATGCGACCATCGCCTCTGCGAAAGCTGTGGTGAATTTTCGCCTGGGAGACGACTGGGAGACGGTGTTCGGAATACTTCAGTGCGACAGACAACGCAGGGACTTTGCAGAAGAACGACGACCTTGAGGCGCGAGGGTCGCGCGACGGGCCAGCTACACAGCGCGGGACCAACTTGAGGAATTCGCCGGTTGTGAGTCACAGAAAGAACACTCATTAGATTTCAGTCTGGAAAAAACTTGTGAGATAGGATTATCATTATACTAGCCAAAACGTTGTAATGTGAGCTTCCCTCAAAAACAGACGTTGATCGGGCAAGTTTCTTAGAACATTGGTCTTGTTTGCCAGTGGTTTTATTTCTTTTCGACAGTCGTAACAAGAATCAGATTAAAGTAATTCTTTATGTTTATGATAGAAGTTGTTTTGTACAGAATTATTTATTTAGAGTCATATTTTAATGATTCAAATCATTTAAGAGACGTTATGAAACAAAAATTTGTGTAGAAAGGCTATGTAGAAGCCGAAGGTCAAATGTGACTATTGAATGTAACGTAATTAGTGATTTAAAAGGTAGTAGTGAATTTCGAGTATTGTGTGTATGTATTTTTCTTTTACAGGATGAATATTTGCACTATGATTTGTGTGTCTCATGTGTGATATTCTTTGTGAAGTGTAAAAATGTATCCATTGCTTGTTTTCTTGTAAACAGGGATCTGAATTATTATTATTCTAGTGAAAAACTGCAGTTTAGGTAGGGAATTAGCTACCATGATTTTACGGAAAGTGAGAACATAGGAGGATCTGTGAATTTCATTTGTACAGTGATTTTCATTCAATAGAATATATGTTATTTGTCATTTAAAACTGAAAAATTGTGTTGGTTTGTTAATTGATCAGTAGTTTAACAAAGACGAACCCACTACTAATAGGGAAGTTTATCCGTAAATTGAGATATTCCCAGGGATGCGTGACGGTGTAATCACACGTCGCGAAGTATGAAATGACAGATCTACTTTTGTAATCGGTGAGGCTCGAGGAGAACGGTTACACATTAGCTGCAAAAACTAAATATTTTCGAACATACATCAACACAAAGTCGACAATTAAAACTGTGTTTCATATAGTTAAATCCATGGTGGAAATAACACCATGGTTATTTACACCATGGTTAAATCATGTCTCAACAATGAGTCAGAATTCACAGAATTACAAATGCCGTCTCGCGGGGCGCAATGCCATTGTCGCATTCCAGTCTGATATTTCCTGAAGGCTAGCAAATGGAGCAAGGGAAATTAGAATATGCAAAATCACACCAAACAACCATGATAAGAAATTTTCAGAATATCCAACTGCCCCCTAGCGATCTCAAATTACCTTTCAGGCTGACACCGTCTCAAACGCAGCGATGGTAATTCGAATTTACCATTTCTATTTCTTTTCCAATTTATGCAAAAAAGACTCAAATTGTCAAAAAATGGAACATGACTTTATTTGAAGATCGGCTTTTGATGATCACATTTCATTACGTAAAAAAGGTCTTCAAAAATTGTAGTTGTAGGAAGGCGCCGAAAAAATTTTGAATTTTTACAAATTTAAAAAAATCAGGGCTTTTAACGAAAATGAGACCTTCACCATTCTCTTAAATGTCCTTCACACTATCCAGCAACAAAATTCAATAAAAAAATGTTGAGCAATTTTTATGAAAATTTTGAAAATGTCCCAGAAGGTTTAGGGTAAGTACCCCCCAAAATTAAAATTTCGGATTCAAATTCAAGAGGCCGCGAATACAGACAAGTGGATTGTGCAATATCAATTTTGCAGAAAATCGGTTGAACGGTTTAGCCGCTAGCGTTGTTTATTTATTTTATTTATTTTACGTCAAAAATAGTTAAAAAACTGTGTGTGACGTGCTAGGGAGAGAAATGAATTCTGTGCTCGTTTTCAAAAATTCTGTGATCCCTACCCTACGACTTGAATTTTGAATACAGATAGAAAAGGAGCGTTTTTCCGAGGATTGTTAACAAAAATATTCGCTCCAATGTAGTAAAATCTATTTTCACGTGTAAATCAGCAATTAATTTGGGCTCTTATCCCTCATCATGTTCTTTGCCAAGGGATAATACTTCTTGCAACGACATCATGGAGAACGATAATTTGAATAATTATAATTCCCAATGAATTCTAGATAACGTGCACAGATAATGACGTCTGGACATTTATGTCCAGAAGCAAAACAAGGGGCCATCTCAGTATTTGCTCAAAGGAGAAGGGAAACTGGACGAACCTGATCGAGAGGGGGATCAGTGACCCGGAAGCTGCAGTACAATACTTGTTACAGGTTGTTTAGAATTATACAGTCCAAATGATAAATAATGCATTAAATATCACTGTTAAAATTAATGACCTTTTGATGCTTAGTATAGTCTCTAATTGTATAGAAACAGTTATGCAGCAGAAACGATTTTACTTGAGATTTGAACTTTTGTATAGAATTTTATCGTTTAATGTCATTTGGCAAAGCGTTGTAAAATAATGTACACGTATTGTATGTGAATTTTTTGTAATCAGCTGTTTATGCTGCCACGTGATGAATATGATTACTACGTCGAGTGTTGTAGTTATAGACTGGCGTTTTCTGAAAATATATTCCCGCCCTTAAGCAAGTCATTTTTGACAAAAGCTACTGATTCGTGAATCAAGAGACAAGATAATAGTAAAATTCCTAGATTAATAAGGAGAGGCTAACAAGAATCACGTGGGTGGGATTTGTTTATTACTCTTACAATTCTTTTTTGTAATCTAAAAGTCTGGGAGTTATAAGATGTATTTCCTCAGAATATTATGCCATATCTCAGGCGGGAATGAACATTTGGGAAATATATACGAGCCATATGCAGGCTGACTGAATTTGAAAGAATTCTGAATTCGTAGCATAATGAGCTTAATTTTGTGTTCAATTCATTTAAATGGACGTTTCATTTAAGGTTTGACTGAATAGATAGACCTACAAATTTTGTTTCCTTAACATCAGTCCACCATTCATTTTCAATGGAGTACAGAATTGTTTATTTGAAATGAAAAACTGCACTAAAACCGTTTTCTTTTCATTTACTATTAATTTGTTATTTCGCAACCAATTTGAAACATCTGATATTGTACTATTTACGGTTTCTTTATTGCAAAGAATGTTCATATCATCCGAAAGAGAACTGTCCTTCCGTTTCGAATCGTCGAGGGCATATCGTTTACGTAGGAAGAGAATATGCCCTAAAATCAATCCCTGAGGGACTCCACGTGCAATTGGCAAAGAGTCAGAAAGTTGTGTACATAATGTTCCATTATTTCAGTAAGGTTACTCTCTGAGATCGTTGTTTAAGATACGAACGTAATGAATCTAGAGCAGTACCACGGATTCCATATGAAGGTAATTTTGAAAGTAAAATTTCATGATCAATAACGTCAAAAGCTTTAGAACACAAACTTTTGTTCACAGATGGACGGACAGACATTTTGCCGTGAGTAGGTTTTTCGATATTAAGGACCCACAAAACATGGATTTTGGCTATACTATGTGTTAGAGGATTTTCGTTTCTTAATTTAGGAACTGGATTTATCCACTTTTTAGTTATCAGGGCTTGGCAATAATAATTAATTTTTCTGACAAAAATTCGCCATTTTTTGTGCAGTATTTCATAATTTTCTCAATACTGCGTAAGCAGAAGCGAATAATACTAGAAAGTATGTGCTATTGTAGCGCTACTAGCTTAGGTTTAAGCTAAGAGCGTAAGAGCGGTGCGTCATGGACGAACTGTATTTGAAGGGGTTGCGCGCACCAGACCGGGACGGGTACTTTGGACACTCACTCCTTTCCTTGATTTGTTCGCGATGATTACGTAATGTTAAAGAATGAAGCAATAGTTGTATGTTCGTTTTTAATAGAACAAGATGAGGCAAGGAGTTGAAGAAAGCGGATTTTCTGGAATTCTGTTATAAACAGAATAAGACTGATAAAAGAGGATTTTATCATGTTGCCCAGACCTGATAGAAGATTACTAAAATGTCCTTACTTTAGAACATCATAGGATCAGTTTTAAGCTCTGTTTAATATTTTTAATGAGGAACTGCAATGGAGGACGAATTTTAGAGAGCAGTTATAATCTAAGGAGAGATTAACACTTTGCATAATTTTTTACAGCACACTTTATATAAAGCTTATTGCTAGCTTAGTTAAACAAAACTAATGTTGCTTCAGAATGATACACACCTTTTCTACTTAGTTACTTTTCTATAAACTGTTCAGTCTAGACAGGTTTTTCGATATTGCCACCCACTCTTTCTAACCGCTACTTAGCGGCACCGAAAAGACATTTTTTCACAATTTCTCAATTCTTCATTCCCGATTAGGTATAGAATTGAAATACGACTAAGAATATTGTACAAGAGTAAAAACTGATTATATTTGCAAATTCTCATTGAAACATTTGGAGCCTCTTTTGAAGAAATATCGTTTGAGCGATCGTGGCAGAGCCCAAATTTGAGCTCATTATCACAGCATGTTTTTTAATTTTCGAAAAAATTCAAAAGAAATCATTTGAAGCCCTTATATTCACAAATGCAATAATTAAATAATAATAAATAATATTATGTACGAAAATGCCAATAATGTAAATTTTAACGAAATGACATTTTTAAAAAGGTGTAATCTTTATAAAATTAAAAGAATATATAAAAAAGCGTATATATGTTATTCAGTGTATTTAGCAGTATCTTTACACAAAATTTAAAGAAACAATTGACCATGTAAAAACATGTCATTAGAACACTTCTGAAAATGCGCAATTTTACTTCAAAAGAAACTTAAAAAAATCATTTGAAGCACTTGTACACGCAACTGCAATAAAGTATAAAAATGCCCGTAATGTAAATATTAACGACATGAATGACGTAAACAAACTACATTTGTGAAATTACTGAAACTCCCCCCAAAAATGCATCAAAATGATGTTTATGTGATATTCTTCGCTGCTTTTGTCACTATCCGTATGAAATGTTTAAAGAAAAAATTTGAGCATTTTTGAGAAGTTCTTTTTTTAATTGACTTACAAAAAAAAACTTCTGAAGCAATCACATGGAAAACCTTTGCGACTATTTTCCTTTTCTACAAATTAGTCTAATCTGTAGCAGAAGTATATTTAAAATTCATGCAAAATAGCATTATGTATATTAATTAATTAAACAATTATAAACTCAACAATTTCTTGCTCTTTTCAGTATGATGTGAAATGAGTGTTTCATTTTCTCAAATATTTGTGTTTTTAGTGTGAATCTTATTACTAATAATTGTTTAGGGAGGTAACACATAAAGTATTATCTAATGCATTAAATTTTTTCTTATAACACTTTTTAATTGCGTATGATGTTTAGATCATCAAGTGGATTAAAGAGGTTTTATGAGTCACCAGATGTTTGTCTACGAAACTTTGTTTTTTATTATCCATGTGGCCAAACCTTTGGTTTATTGAAGCCCAAGGCAGTTATGCAGCTCAGGATAATTATGGACCAACATTATTAAATTTAGCATGTGCGTGATCACTCCTCATATCCCCAAAACTGAAACGAGGCGGCGGAAGGGCCGTCCCGACCCGACCCGATGCGCGTGCGCGGATGCTAGTTGGATGGCGTTATCGCTACGAAAGACATGACACGTCGAAATGTCCAAAAGATCTTTCCTTCGAATTTTCTGTAAACGGCAGAAGGTGCAGATCGTTCTATCCCAACCGTGACGGCCTAGTGTCCGCAACCTTACTGTAGGCAATGTAATCAACTTTTAAAAAAACCCCGTTCGTACCGTCCGTTAGTGCCAAACCGTTCCAGTTCACGACAGGCTGAAACGTGAAACCAAGGATGAATAATAGAAAAACACTACTCAGATAATTTGGTCGATAATTATTTACGCTTGCACTCTCATTCCACAAATGGTAGAATTAGTAGATATTAAAAAAAATAAAATTAGTGGTGCTATCGCACAGATTCTCAAACTAGTTAATTTTCTAATTTCGTTGGCCTGGGTTAGCTTTTCGATCTTGCCCCATCCTCTTGTCAGTTATCATCTATTCAGTAATATAAGTACATTTTTTTAAAAAATATCAATTTTTCGGTTTCCTTATGGTAGAACTGAAATATTATTTTAAGAATAATACTATAAAAGAGTAAATCCTCGTCCTACATGGACATTTATGTTGAAAAAACTGGAGTCGTTTTAAAAAAAATGTTATTTAAGCGTTACTGTATATGCAAAAATTGAAGCTCTTTATCACAGAAAACTTTTGAGTTTTCGAAAAACTTCATTGGAAGTAATTTACACTCACAAATGCAGTAATGTATACAAATTGCTGAAAATGTGTCTATTAAGGGTGTGAGAGTTTTTTCAAAAAAAATTATATTTGCGTAATTGTTGAAAAAATAATATATGAATACAACAAAATTAATTTTATGAAAAATTATGGAGCATTTATTACTGACCTTACAAAATGTGTGAAAAGAAATTGGAGTCATTTTTGAGATAATGGCGTTTGAGCTTCTCTGAAAATGGAATTTTGAGACAGTGGCGTAAATTCAACAGAAGAAGCTCTTAGACTGACAAAATATGGGGACCACGTTATTAACGTAATTTTGTGGTAGTAACAGAATTTTAAGAGTGAAAACATTTATCAATATAAATTTTTACAGAAAATAAATTATCATTTTTTTCATTTCATGATATAATTTAGAATGTACATTTTTATCTTTTCTCTGCAATTTGTCAAAGACAGTAGACATATTACTTTTCAAACACATTGTATTTTCGTAATCAATTGATAAAATACTTAAATTATACAGACGGTCTTGTGTCATTGTTTTTCGTAAATAATCTTTAACCAGGTTTAATTTTGAAAAGGTTTTTTGGATGCTGGAGATCGTCTTAGGAAGTGTCAAAAATAATGTGAATGCTGTGTACAGATCGAGAAAACTTGTTAATAATGAGCAATGTTTAATTATTAAAAGATTTGTAATATCCTTAATAGACCCTAGTTTTGAAATTTGACTCTTTAAACAAATGTGCAAAGACAAAACTGAGACAAGTTTCCCATAAGATCTGCAGGGTATTTGGATTTAAGTTTTTGTGCTTCTTTATGTTTCATGGTCCGAAAGAGGTATAAAAACAAGTGGCTGAAGCTCTTTGAAAATTTCCACTGTAGTTTTCAATCCAACAAATCGTGGCTCCACCAGGTTAATGGCAATATCTATCATTGTTAGCATTAAATTCGTATCTTTGTTTGCCGTCAGTAAGTCGTTGATCCTCGTTGAGTTCGTCAAATATTCGTTTCATTTTCTTCAATCGTTTGTCGTTAAATTTCCCTTCTACTTTCCAGATTTGGGATAAATCTATTGCATTCTTTTTCAAATTATCATAGTGATTCCGAGTAGTTTTCTCTTCTTCGTAGGTCCTTCGAGTGCCTTTCCAAATCTGTGCCTTTGCAAATCCAAATTAGGGATTTGAAGGCATTTCGAAACAGTGTTAGGTGATGTCAGTGCAGCAAAACCTATCTAAGGCTGAACGTGGCTAAAGCGGAAACCTGTCTTCGCAGGAAAAATCTCAGGACGGACTATTTTTCAACACCGAGTACACTGGATAAGCCGAAAACTTGACTAACGCAGGAAAGGAAAATAACTTTTAGTATGACGGTTTTAAAAATTCTGGAGAGGGAAACATATATTGTTTTATAATTGACATTGACATTTTTAACATTGACTTGTCAGTTTGGGGTCGAGATACTCAGAGTTGTGCTTGTCCGTTCCCTTTCTCAGCTACCCTCGTTCGAGCGTTGTGTTTCCCTCGCTACTTGTGCGAATACCACGTGTTATTTATAATAGCATTGACCTTCACAAGTCCATGTGAAGGAAGGAGAGACGCGAAGAGCGATTATTCCACAGTTCTTGTAACACGTGTTTTGGGTTCAGATCTAAACCTTGTGTGTGTCTTGAGTTCAACGAGTTGCAGGTATTGTGATAATCTGTTGTTTATCATGTCAGACGGCAAATTGAAAACGTTACCTTTTCATGAGAAAATTAGACAATTTTAAGAACACGAACAAAGCAACACTTCTGTCACTGTTTTGATAAAGAAATTTAAAGCTGGGGAAACTCAAGTGTACGACACCGAAAACAAATACAAAATCAAGAATGTGTGATTTAAAGATTTTTTATGGGTGGTTGCCACAATATTTATGAGGACCTAGGTGAATAGACGAAAACTAAATCATCAGATGAATTCATCTGTTCCTACAAATATTGAAGAAAATAATACTTCTTTTTCTTTTCTTGGTGTTCTTTGTTTCATTTGACTTCGTGTTGCGTTTCTGTATGTCATTCTCATTGTCTCCCTTGGGACGTCTTCGTTTCTTTGAAATGTAGTTTTTTGATGAGAGAAACCACCCATGCAACCTATTCCATCTTTGAACGACCACATTTTCTGAATTGACGGTTTTTATTGCAAACGTCACTAAGCCGGAAAACAGAACAAGACGGAAGATGTTGGACCAAAATGATTCCGGCTTAGACAGGTTTTAATGTTTATTAGAATGTAGTTCCACACGGAAAACAAATTCAAAATTTTCAATTAATGGACTTCATTCACTTAAGGCATTTTATTAGAATATTTACATTTTGTTAAAGGTGAAAAATATTAAAATCATATGCTAGTTATTAAGAAATCGTTACGTGATGGCCATCTTGTAGGAATAAAGTCATTTCATGTAAGATAATTTCAATTTTTTATCCAAATTCATCACTTGATAATACTATGTTGCACGGATGAATCTATGGCCAAAGAAAACCTTCATTCCTTCAAGCTAACAGTAAAATGTCTGAAATTCTAATATTCCATATATGGTTTCATTATGCACAAGATTTAAATTATGAGCAGCACAATGCATTCTCAAATTTATCTAATTTCTTTAACACTATTATAATATTACACCCTTAAATGTTGCGCCATCATAACCTTGAGATCTGCCTTGTTTTTTATGCATTCGACAATATCGAAATGCAACTCTTGTGCTGATTGATATTCGAGCTTCTTAAATCCTCCGCAAGATTTATTAATTTTTATTTTAATCGGTTTCATTGGTGATTCATTTATCTCGTTCTTCAACGGTGATTCATTTTTCTCGATGGTTACACATCGTAAAATTTAACTAACTCAACTTTTGATACATCATGTGTATTTAGGTGGTGTTGCTTGTACTGCGTTCATTGTAACAGAAAAACAAAACCCGGCGCTTCATTTATTTCTTCTATAGTTTTATCAGACACAGTTTCAGATAAAAACTTATTATTTCGTCTTGAATTTGGGGACGTAAATAGCACGGGGTCCCCGGATATAGTTCTGTCGGTCCCTAAGGAACTTACGCCGCAATTTTGAGCTCTCATAGAAAACTCTCAAGAAGAATATTAAAGAGGTTTCATAGGAAACCTTTGAGTTTTCGAGAAACACTATAACACATCATTTGAAGCACTTGTTTTCACAAATTCATTAAGGTATATAAATCGCCATTAATGTAAATATTAACGACACGAGAGAACTGTTGCAAAAATTACAATTGTGTAATGTTTGAGAAAACAAAAGAATAGAGCCAAATGACATTTCTGTCATCTTATATATTTAGAACTATTCCTTCTAAGAATTTAAAGAAAAAATGTAACAGTTTTTGAAAAATTCTTGATTTTGATATTTTTTTAAATACTGCATTTCATGCAATATTACGAGAAAACTACTAAAACTTAAAAAAATATGATCTTAATGAAAGAACGACGGATAAAAAGTTTTACTTATAGGAGAAATCTCTACTTTCAATTTTGTTGTGGGAAGACGCCGGAAAATATTCTAACTTTTGGAATTTAAAAAAAATCACAGTTAACAGTGAAAAACGGACCTAAGCCATCTTCATAAGAGTATTTTTTTCTATTCTTTCAAAAATTTAAAGAAAATAATTGAGAAAATTTTGAAAATGTCCCTGATGCTCCATGTAAAGTACCTGCAAATTTAAAGGAAGTTTTTCAAAATCGCCTTGACTCGAGTGGAGCCAAATCGACCGGGGAATATCCATTTTGGAAAAAGTCCTACGTATATTTTAAGAGCTATTGGTGTTCACAGACGGACAGACGGATAGACGGACGGACGGTCGGACGGACGGTCGGACGGATAGACGGACGGTCGTTTTGAAAATAAATCACTTTTTCGGAATCAGGGTCTGGGAGCGGTAGCTCAGTGCATCAACTGATGTCACTGCAGCGTCTCTGACTAGGAGGTCCTAGGTTCGAGTCTTGACGGCGGCAGAATTTTCGACACTAGCTTTTCAGCTATGTTGAGTTCAGTCGCTGTCTGGAGCAGAATTCTTGGTGCCGGCTGCACTGATCGGTAGTTTTGCGTGTTTTTTTCGATCAACACCAGCGGAAAACCGGAGCAGTACCCTACCGAGGGAAAACATGTACTACACTTACGGGATTAATGACCTAAGCTGTTGACGCGCCCGGAATTACCAACCAACCAACCAGTCAGTATCAGGGAACCCCAAAACTTGTATTTCCGTTGAAATCTCGAAATCGATTTTCCGCAACATTACATTATTTTCTCTATATTGCGTACATATACGAGAAAGTAAGAGATTTCTTCACCCATGCTGTAGCGGTTCAGTGGCAACATTACCGATGCTTCTGCAGCGTCGCTGCCTGTGAGGTCCCACAACCGACGGTGACGGATTTTCCATTCAAGCTACACATGGAGAGGTTGAACTGAAACACTGATCTGAGGTTTTTCCGATGAATACCGGCAAATGCAAGAGCAATATCTTGACAATCGGGTCACGCACGATCTTTCCTTTCTTATCCTTGTCCCCTTCTTCCACCTTACACATAACACATACACTTTCATTCACTACCACTTATTCGGTAGACTTGTTAGAAGTTTAGATTTTGACTCGATTGGGACGGTGTCTTGCTGGGAGAAGTGCCTAGTGAGAGAAAAACCTCGCATTTCTTTGTCGGATCTGAGATTCCATCAGTGAAGAAACACCATTGGGTTATAACTCGTGCGACTCTTACGGAACCGATGACCATAGTAGTCCACGCGCCCACAAACTCTAGATAATGAAAGCGGTCGTAGGGCGTCGTGGAGGCGGCCAATGCGTTGCGGAGGGGCGCCGCTACGCGCGCAGTGAGCGCGGCTTCCGCGGTGCAAAAACGCGTAATCGCTCGCGGCTCTGGAGGCCGCGTTGCAATTAGATTTTTCCCGTCGGTAGGCCGCCTGCTGCTGAAACATATCACGGGTCGAGGGGAAAAAAGCGGTAAATTGAAAAGGTGGTATTATAATTTGTCGATTGGTGGTTTTGTCCATCCGATACGACTGCAGCTGGAGCCACCTGTCCGCCGCTGGCCAATTGACTGAGATTATGAACGCTGGACCTCTGCGATACGCGATAAGCGCTCGTGGAAGATTTTTTCGGTGGAACGAAGCAGTGTGGTGGCGGAGCACTGAAGAAGGCGATTTATGCTCGTCAGAGTAGTCTGTGTCGTTCAGGTACGATCCGAAAGTGGATTGCTAGGATTGGTTTTCTACTGCACGCTATGATGTTTACGCTACAAAAGCAAAGTAGACAGTTGGTACATCTTTCCGATTTTAAAGATTTCGTTCACATTACAGTTTACAATGATTTCTTAAATATTCATTGCAGATTCCTTTTTTACTTTTTCTCTATATATTCTAGTCTAGGCAAAAAAAAATAACAACATTAGAATCACCTAAAAAATATGACCTCGAATATAGGTGTTAAATTTTGTGTTTAAGGTTTTAGCTGTAATTTCGCACACACGTCAGAATTAAGGTGCATTAGTGCTGTTCCAAATATAGTTAAGAGTAGTGCTGATGGAGAGAAGGTAGTACTTGCAATTTTGTACTCGAAAATCGATTTGCATAAATGGGAATGGAAGAAGGATTCATGCATAACTCTGGTAGATTAGACGATTTTCAGCTGAAACATGGTAAATACGTGAGGAGTAAGATATAGTTGTGCCATTCTAGTGATCATTAAGATATTGTATTTCTTTGATGTACTTTCAATGAAACGCCTATGACATTTTGAAGATTTCTTGGTAAATGACTCATAATTTATTCTTGAAGTGTTTTGCCCCCCCCTCCGAAAGTGCATTTGTAAGTGTAGTAGAGTTTCGTTTTTCATTAATACCTCTGACATTTAGAAAATTTCAAAAATCATTATTTTTAAAATACCAAGGGTTTTCGTTTAGAAAGAAGTTTGAGCCTTCCACTTAATCACATTTCGTGATTTCTGCTTTCGATGAAAGATACTGAGGTCCAATTGTGTCATCGCTTGCTATTTTTAACTGGTTTATACACTATTGTCAACTAATATAAACACAAAAATTAAATTAAATCATAAAAATGATAAGAAAAGCTTTTTTCTACCGTCATTTGACCAATTATTCATTTTGTGAGTTGAAATTGATCTATTGAAATATTCGACATTTCTCTTCGACAAAACATTTAGATGTAAGGTTGTTAGAGAAGCTATTAAAGCGAATTTTCTTAAGTTCGACATTTTTTTAAATACAAAGATGTATGAGTGAATATCGCCTGAAACATATATACTTTTACAGAAAAAAATCAGAGGTTATAATTATATGTTGCTTTGCGTTTTTAAGGTACACCGACCTGGATTGCCGAGGTGGCTAGAGCATGTGCTAACTCAACGCCTCGGTCTGAATGGTCGCGGGTTCGAGTACCGCCGTGGGCATGGTTGTTTGTCCCTAGTCTTTCATGTACGTGTGTTGTCGCGGAAGGCCTTGTGAGTCTGCTGACCTCTGACCGAGAAGCCCACAAGTGTGTCTAGTGTAAAAGGTTAATAGTGCCCCCACGAGGGACACAGTGGATATCCAGCGCGGATAGCCGAAATCGGCATCCTCCAAAGCTGGAAAACGCCCCAGGACAATAAAAAATATTACGTTTTAAAGGGAAGATGTACAGTAGGATTCCGTATTTCCCTACAGAATTTTTATACAGATCTTGGTAAATATAAAATATTTTCATTACATATGCCGGAAACATGTTGTAAATTGTTAAAATTTCCTTTGTTGAAAACTTGTGGGAATGAGCAGGATACCAAAACTTTTCCTCCTCTTAAGTCAAATTTCGAACTCAACAATTACTAAGATTTTTTAAAATGTGCAAGACACCATTTAAAGATCTACAATTGAATGAAGTTACACAGAAAACATCCAAACCAGAAAAATCAACATGGTTAAAAAAGAGCTTGGAAAGTTGGGACATATCTTAAAAGATTAAGCAGCAAGGACTCATTCCACAACGTAGACGTGTGGGATGTATGATGTGGAGGGCGTGGCTGTAGGAAAGTTAGAAACGTTCCATATATTCAATATAAATATAATAGAAAATCCCCACAAAAACGTTGTTTCGTTTCCTTCAGTATTAAATCTCGATGACTAATGAAATGAGGGAGGTTTACTTATTCTGTAACAATCACTATTCACTGTGAAGTGAACCCAGAGTTCAACATGTTTCTGAAATTTACACTTTCCCCATTAGTTTTTGTGGCTGTCAAAAAGTATGGTTTAAGTGAATAAAATTACTGAATTTCAAGTTATTTTTGGTTTTCTCTCTTCTCATACACATCTATTTAAAGTGTGTGCTGTTATAGCACCACAAGTCCTATTCTTCTATTGGGGGATTGTTGTTGGGGTTCTAGAATTCTTACTTCTGTCAGCAGTAAATTACTTTCTCTGCTACGTAGCTTCTTCAGAATTCACATCTTGTGGTTCCTTATATAAAAAAGCGTTTTTTAAATGTCCATGCGTCCGCATATGAACAACATTAGCGCCTACACTATTTGTAAGATTATTTTGCCAAGATGAATATTCCCAGATTTATCTGACTCGACTCGAAGCGCTGGGATTATGAAAAGAAGACTTTACGTTTTGAGGGTACTTCACATGAAGCCCAAGGGAGATTTTCAAAATTTTCTCAAACTAGCTTCAAATTTTTTCTTTAAATTTCATGTAAGAATGAGCTGAAATTCACTTATAAAGATGACATAGCTCCAAATTCCACTGTTAACTTTGAATTTTCAAAAAATGTAAAAGGTGGAAGACAGAGAGTTTTTGCAAGATGGGAAATCCGTTGTCATAGTACGTAAACATTATCGCCAAAAGGAAATAACGTATCATCAGAAAAATGAAGTTTTGCATGTCGTATCATCGAAGACGTACGTTAAAACTAGGAACTAATGGGAACTGAATTCCTCTAACAGGATCTTAAAGCTTTTATGGAACATGTATGTATATCTGAGTCTATTTTTGCTTTTATTAGCATTACAAGATAGTAAAATGTATAATACATGAAATCTCATTGTAGCCTACGAGTACGTAATACTTATTCGAATGATACAATACGATTATGTTTATCTCCCAAGAAAACTATAGCTTCCTAGATAACCCCGTCATTTTACTATAACATATTTAAATTGTTTATATTAGGAATGGGAAATGTTTAGCCTTATGGATAAATAATTAATTTTTCGTGACAATCAACGTACCCTCACTATATGCATAATCTTCCAATCGTAAACAATTACGTTAGTTTATTCCTTACATATTTGAATTAACTTGAGAAAAAATTAACAATTAAGTTCCTGCCATATTATATTGGTAGTATGGATATTGTATTTTTCATTACTTACGTGCTCATTGTGTGTTACTTGAATTCGTGTTTGGTGGGGGTGGCGAAAAATACGTAAAATGTAAGTTATGAACACATTTGTCGCAGACGACAAAACAGAGAGAATGGCGGAACCATCAATCTAAATCCTGCCATTTGATGCCGGCGCATGCGCAGTACAATTTTCCCCAGAATTGTCGTGTTACGTCTTTCAAATCCACGACTTGCAAAAACTCTCTATTTTTTGAATCGTCTCTTACATCTACATTATTGAGAATAGATATTTTTTCCTAAAAATTAAATTTGTTCTTTACAATTAGTTTTTTAATTAATTTAATGAACATTTTCAAAATATTAGTAGTTTTCGCTCAATTTTGAGTGAAATGTGAGCAATTTAAAAAATAAGATTTTCTAAAAAACGCCGCCATTTTTGTTTGTTCGGCTAGTACTAAATGCACTGAATAAAGTGACACAAACGTCATTTTTGTGTACTATTATTTCGATTTTTGAAAAATGACCCAAATGTATTTTTTTAATGTCTCATGTCCTTAAAATTTACATTATACATCATTACATTTAGATTATCCTTGTTAAATACGTTTGTTAACATTCTTCAAAATATCTCTAATTATGGTTATTCAAAAATAAGTTTTTGAGTATATGAAAACTAAAAATGTTGTATTTACTACTGCAATTCCCCTCCCTAGAAATCTCCATATGGGAAAAGAGTTCAATTCTCTACGATATTCCGGAATCCTGATCTCTACCAAGATATTTCGGGCCCAAAAAATAAAAGTAAAAAACTAAAAATGTAGGTGTTTTTAATTAAACAGTATTAAAAATATCGATTGTACAGAAACGAAAAGTAAATCACCACATTTATTGATATGTTCTGTAATTATTTTTGTTGTAAAATTTTGTCAAGTGTTTTGTAAATATGAACTAAAATGTGCATTTTTGTGTCTTTGCTTAAGTTTGTCGTTTGCGTTAAGTCGTCGCTTAAGTTTTGTTCGTGTTTTGCGAAGACATTGGTTACCGTGACAAGAATGTTGGGTAAACAGAGAGTTTATTTTGACGAGATCAAATATGAACTTGGAAGCATTGACCATCAAGTTTCACATATTAATTTTTTTATTGAAAAAGTGGTTGTGGTGTGGAATATTAAAATAATAATTCAGAGTGATGTATATTTCGTCGTGATTTACTACTTACGCGTATGAAGTGAAGTATTTGAAATGCGTTAGTTGGAATCGTTTTATAACTGAAATGATTTCGTGTGGTGTTTGGTTGCAAAAGAAAATTTAGGAATGCGTCTCATACCTATCTCAGCATTTAAACTTCCTAAAGAGAAGCCGATGAAGAGTAAGTGGTTGAGAAATGTATGTGAAAAACACTAGCGGCACACAATGATGATAAAGGTATATTTTGGGTTGATAATTTTAAATCGTTCTTAGTTAAAAAATTGTGTTTAGTAAAGATACTTTACATGTTTTCAATGATCGCATGTGTGTGCCTCATAAAATATCAACATTTTTGAAATCTGACAACACACTAGCCGAGTTATTATTCATTAAAACTCAATAGAGTAAGAAAATATCTTGAACTTAACAGGAAATTTTACAAAGAGATAAAGGGAATTGGATTAAGTCATATGACGAACATACCAAAACCACGTTTGAATATATTATTATTATTATTATTATTATTATTATTATTATTATGACGAGGCGCATTCAGTAATTAAAGAGACAAATTGGTCTGGAGAAATAAACGTTTATTTTTACAAAACAAGACTTTTCCTACTTTTCAATATAATCCCCACCAACATTTATTCACTTGTCCCAATGGGTTACCAGCCTTTTTACACCGGTTGCAAAGAACTCTTTATCTTAGCGTTTCAACCAATTTTCCACGCATTTTTTGACTTCGTTATCCTAGAACTTCTTCCCACGTAATACCTCCTTAAGTGGACCAAGCAAATGGAAATCAGATGGTGCTCAATCGGGGCTGTAAGAGGATGAGGCAATACCTCCCAACCAATTTTGTCGATGGTTCGCAGCTTTGTTGAGCAGTGTGAGGATACAGAATAGGTAGTATCTATTCTATGGTGAGGACGTGCGTTGTCTTGCTGGAGAATCGCACCTTTCCTCTGAGATCCACGACGTTTCTCTCTTAGTGCTGGCTTCACCTTGTTCTAAATCATATCTGTGAAGAATTGGTTGCTTATTGTACGCTGTTCATCGTGATAATAAAAAAAGAAAAAAGAAAAACAAGAAAAACCGCACCCACAGCGTCCCCAAACACTGTCAACATGACTCTTCCTGCAGATGCGGTGTTCGTCAGTCACTGAGTCTCGGCCACTTTTGAACCGTTCTTCTCATTCGTAAAAATTCATACGGTTCATACAACTTTCACCATACACCATTTAGTCATTCTAAACTATATTAGCTGTTATTTTCACTTTCAGAATCTAAAAAACGAATCACAGAACGATATTCAACCAATGTGGAATTTTCAGGTCGACTCGCCGCCGTTCAACATTATTTTGAGGTTATGAACACAATAATGCTGTCAGGGATCATCCCAGTGATGCCTCCAAGTCCTAAAATTACCAAACTTTTCCCCCCAACTGTTTTTTTCCCACACCAATTTGTCTCTTTAATTATTGAATGATCTACGTATTATTATTATTATTATTATTATTATTATTAATTATTATTATTATTATTATTATTATTATTAATTACGCTTCAATTCTGAAAACATTTCATGGATCTTTAAGAGCCAGGACAACAAATATTTCAAATGTGACATATGATAGAAACTAGACAATTTGGTAAGCCACATCGTTTTCGTGTTGCAATCTATTCTAAAAAAATAGTACTTTAAATAATGTCTTGTAAAATGTTTTGCCATAAGAGTAGTTTTCTCGCAATTTTTGCTTGAAGTAAAGTCAATGTATAATTTTTTCTCAAAAACGGCGCCAATATTTTCTTTAAATTATTTCCTAAGATACAGCAAAAGACACTTAAAAATGGCGCAGATTTCATTTTCGTTGAACTCTCTATTTTTCGATGAATGCAAGTGTTAAAAATATTGCGCGAATGTTGTGCTGTTGTAGCACCACACTTATAATGTTATTAGGTATTGGAAAAATGAGAAAATGTGAAAAAATGTCATTTAGGCTCCGAATGGAAACAACTGGGCAGATGGTGGGAGCAAAACCGAACAACTAGCCCAACCGAAAGAGAATAGGAAAGTAACTAGTACGAGACTATCTATGCCTCTTTGTAACAGTCCTAGTTAACTTCTGTGAAACTATGTCGGTAAATGGTAAACCATTTGTTAAAACCAGTTGTTTAAATTGCGATATTTTGATTATGATATTTCAATATTCTTGTAGGCGTGTGGATTTCGTTGGGTGTACGCGCATGCGGGTGTGTGGAATTCACGTATGAGCATGTGGATGCGTGCATAATCGTCTGCATCCGTGAATACGTGTGTGAGTGTGCGTCTGCATAAGGATGTAATTATTCATAATTCTTTGAACATATATGTTTTAGGTTATTCATCGTAATTTATTGTGGATCTCTAGACGTTTTTAGTATGTCGCGAGTTGCAGACGTTGCATGACAATCCGAGAGAGATAAACTCTGAATACACCGCTTTACACTGACGACATTTCGAATAGCGGGACCCATAATTCTTACGTTTTTGAGTGCTCGACAAATATGCGAAAGGGTTTCTCTGTATTTCTTTCTGCAACCATCTAAAACTAATTAGAGACTAACATACAGTTATAGTGGAAACAACGAAACATGTGATCTCTAGGGTACTTGTGAGGTTAATTTTGAATTATTGTGAATTGAAAGATATCGGGAGTAAACTGTGTAGTTGTTTGTTATCTTGTGTTACTGTGTACATTAATGTGACGTTTTTCATCACGAGAAAAAGAAACTATCCAAATGATTGTAATGTATCCCCATGCACCATGCGTAACATATTGTGGGTCTTACTCATGGTCCCGCTTATGAACCCATTCCCATGAATGCGAGCATTGAGAATGAAAGTAGACGACGACTGACGGGAATCCATAAAAAAAAAAGAATTTCGAGAAAATGTATTACATTGATTCGTTTAATTTCGCACGTTTGAATAAAGTCTGTCTGTTTGTCTGTCTGTCTGACTCTCTGTGAACAACGCCAGCGGTTAAACCGTAGGAACGATTCTCACCAAAACTGACATTTTCCAATCCATCGGGCTGATGTCACGCCCCTTAAATTTGTCACGGGTATTTTAATTTGTAGGATTACTTTACTTGCAGACTCGACGACATTTTCAAACCTTTTCTCAAAAATGGCTTCAAATTTTGTTTTTGTTTTCATCAGAAAGGGCGAAATACGGTTTTAAAAATGGCGCAGTGCAATTTTCGTCAAAATCCCTGTTTTTTCTAAAATTGCAAATTTTAAAATTATTTTCGTTTTGTTCCTACAACTACAATATCATGTTTCTTCATAAAATCTGTTCTGCAATATTTGCTTTATAAATAAGATCAAGCTCAGTTTTTCAAAATGTATGCATTTTTGCGTAATTTTGCATGAAACAAACGCTATTTAAAAAAAATTATTTTTCTAAAAAATGGCTTCAATTCTTTAAAATAAATATGAGATAGTGGAATGTACACATACAAAAATGTTTCAGGCCCGATTTTCATTGAATTCTCGTTATGTACGAAAATTACAAGTTTCAAATAATGTATGTGCTGTTGTAGCATCACTAGTTTTAAAAGTAGTGAGTTTTATTTTATTTATATAATGAGATTTATTTTACAAAGTATTTGGGGATAAAACACTTTGAAAGATATGTGTCATGCAGAATCTGCAACAAAGTTTTGCATCAGACGACTCTTAACATGATCAATAGAATACAACAGTGCATTGATGCTCAGAATGGTTTTGATTGTTCCCCTAGATAGATTAAGGTTTTTGACTGTTTATGATAACCATCAAAATCCCGTAAATCTATTACTGCTGGATAGATAATTAATTTTCAGTGGTGCATGAAACATATTTAAAACTATATCGATGTTCGCAGACTAGGACATATTTTGGAAACCAAGCGCACATGGAACCCGCGACACATACCACATGACACCCATTTTACTCGTACAACCGTGCATTACTCGAAAACGGGGCATTCTAGGGTCTTAGAAGCACGTTTTCGTCTCCTCATAAGGGAGTCAAGATGATTTTCATATTGTGGTCTACAAAATGAGACGGATTGAACTACAATTTGGACATTCTATTCCGTTTTTAAAAGATTCCCTAAACCCCGTAGCTTTGGTAAACAGAAACGCAGGTTGAGATCGTTGATCACATGATCATTGTTAAAAGGTGATGATCTTCGGTCTCTTTATTTGCCCTAGAAGTTTGTAACATTTATTCCGAGACAATTTGTAATAAACGAAATATTTATTAAAGACATTTTAAATATTATTCATAATTTCTCATATTATTAATATTATTAGTATCCCACTAATTCACAACTAAAGGTGTTATGAAGGGTTGAATAAAAAATCTACTCCGGATTGCAACCACCTTCCTAAGGAGCAGATCTAGGATCTGTCGTTGCCTCTACAACGAATGAATGAATGAATAAAAGGGCCTAGAGTGTTCCGTAAAGGGCAAAGGCCTCCTGCAAGAGGGGAAGCTCTTGTAAAAACTCACGAGGTGAGTTTCTACGTAAGTATGAATTAGCACTGAGCATCTGCACTTGCTAACAGGTGCCTTTCATAATCCTTCCAAATTGTTCTAAACCTTGCTGCACTTGACAATTGTGACCCCACTAGTCAATTGAAATAGTCGGGCCATCCAGTTCTTGGTCTTCCTCGGCTTCTGCTTCCGATGTTTTTATCCTTCATGGTGGTCTTCTGCACCCATCTGTCTGGGTAAAGTCTTGCGACGTGACCCGCCCCTTTTCCATTTAATTCTTGCAGCCTGCTGCGCAACGTTGTTGGAGGATGACTTGGAGTCTTGCGTTTGAAACTCTGTTCTGTAGTGAAATGACCAGGCTTTTTCTTTCCATTTTTCTTTAACAGATCGCTAATGAGCTCTTTTGTTTAGACATTATGGTCCATATCTGGCAAGCGTAGATTAGAACAGGAAAAATGCATGTATGTAGAGCTTCTATTCTGAGTTTCCTGTTCAATGATTTGTCCAGGAAAATAAATTTAAGTGCCCAGAAAGATTTCCATGTTTGGGATATTCATCTCTTAATTTCATTATTCATTTTATTGTTTAGAGTGACGAGTTGGCCGAGGTACACATAATCTTATGCTTGCTCTAACTCGGTTCTATCGATGATCATTTTGTCAGTTGGTCTGTTGGACATTAATTTGGTTTTGTTGTAGTTCATCCTTAGTCCTGGAATTTTGCTGGCCATGTTCAACTCTACAAGCATCTTTAAAAGTTCTTTGGAATAGTTGGCAGCGAATACAACTTCATCCGCGAATCGTAGGTGAGACAACTTCTTTCCATTTATTTCTATCCCATATTTTTTGTTCTAATTTAATTTCCTGAACGTGTCTCCAAAACACAAGTGAATAGCTTTGGAGAGATAGTATCCCTGTCTTACTCCTTGTTTTAGTTGAAAGTTTGCCGTACTAGTTCAATTCGTACATTCGCGACGCTTTGTCTGTATATTTTGTGCATTATTCTCACATATTTAGTTTCTATTCCCTGGTTTTGTAATGCCTCAAGGTCACTTGGATGTTCGACGGAGTCGAATGCCTTGCTGTAATCCACAAAAGCCAAGTGTAATAGTAGGTGGAATTCTTCCGGCTTTCCTATGATTTGGTTGATCGTTTGGATGTGGTCTACTGTGCTGAATCCCGAGCGGAAGCCTGCTTGTTCACATGGCTGATTCTCATCTAGTATTTTTGTTAACCTTCTTGTTAATATTTTCGAAAACAGTTTGTACGTATTTGACAAGGTAAGTTTGGGTCTGTAATTATTTAGGCCATCTTTGGGTCTCTTTTTTGTAATAGAATGATGGTGCTTGATTTCCATTATTCTAATATGATTCCTTTGGTCAGGAAATTTTTGTTGAAAATTATTGTGATGGGTTGCACTAGAAGTTTCATGCCAAGTTTAAGGTATTCATTCCACACTCCGTCTTCTCCTGAAGTCTTCCCGTTTTTGAGTTCTGCAATTGCGCTTCTTACTTTGCTCGGTAAAATAAGTGGAATGTGTTTCTCAAGACGTAAGTTTGTAGCTTCTAATTGGTGCAGTTTGAAGAGAAATCTTGGCAATTGATTCATAGAATTTTGAGCTTCTTCTAAAATGTCGTCGTCGTGAAAACGCCTGAAGGTTTCTTTGCTCCAAGCATCTATTGTTCCCTCTGTTATGATAGCTCTTCGCCTTCTTAGTTGACTTGGTCTCTTCTAATATTTGCTTCGTTATTGTGCTGCGTTGCTCTCGTATATCCTTTCGAATTTCACGTTTTGTTAGTTTATTCAACACTACGAGTTCGCTCCTTGATTTGGCCGTGTTTGTGTTAATGCGTTTTAGTATTCTCTCTGTTTTATGAGTTCGATGGTCGATTGTGTCAATTTGAATTTAGTTTTCGCTGATGCCAATCTTATGGACCTTTGAATACTAGCTCTTAGAAGTTTTGTTCTAGTAGATTGTGTAGCTCCGCTACTTCCATATCGGCTTTGAAGCTATCCTGTGAAAGCTCAAGAAATTTGTTCTTGTTCAGATTTTATATTTTGGTCCTTTCTGGTTTCGTGTGGCAATTTCGCCTGTTGAACTGTTGAATTGTAGAACTGTAGGATTGTAGAACTGTAGGATTGTAGGACAATCCTCTACAATACATTGCGCAAAATATGGGCTGATCCCAATAAAGTAATGTCTTGCACTTCACAGTCTTTTGAATGACCTGGGAGTTTAACCAAGTTCTTACACAAATTTTGCGGAACAAATCCCAGCCATATAACTATCGGAACGACCAGTGCTTTTAGACCCCACATTCAACTTATCTAGATTTCCAAACTCTTGTATTTAAGATGTTTCTCTGCCTCATTGGTTACGACTTCTTGATCGTACGGTACAGCACTATCTACAAGTAGACACGTTTTTCATCCAAATCTCATTCAAAAATTGAAAAATAGCTTCTTTTTGCAGCTGTGTTAAAATACTTTGTTTACTACAAATTTACGTAGTAGGCGAGAGAAGAAAAAGACCCTTTTTGGGTTAGTATGTGTCCACATTAGGAACTAAAAAGATTCATGGAGACTAACGATTCACATTGATTCATTTTCATTTTATTATATGAGTGTTCGCTCATGATTATTTGGAGGATTCTACAATCTCAGAGAGTGTGTTGTGCGTAGGTGAGGGGTTAGCTTACTGATCTTCCAACTCCCAAAGTGCAGATTCAACTGTTCGGAGGGCGAAGGGCAAAACTTCACTTTTAGCGAAGTACCTGTTAAATGTAATAGAACTCTGGTGAAGTGTCTAGAAAAAATAAATGCTTCGACACTTCCCGTCCCCATCAAGTCTTATATATATTTACGCGGGAAGGTCTCAATATGGATACATATTAAAGAGACAATTGTAGCGTTCCCTGGCGGGTAATATGAGAGTCAAAACTCATCGCCAATGCTGGGAGCCTTTAGGACGCCGCCCCCACCCCCAAAATCTGAACATTTTCAGCCTTTATCGGCTGTGTAGAAATGGGTCGAGTCAACTTCAACCGGTCTGCTATTATAAATAACGAAGAAAGAATATGCGATGAGAGGACAGGAGAGGGGAGATGTGGAAACAACATATTCGTTTCTCTTTCATGAAGATTTTCAAGATTGTAGGACTATGGTTCACATCCAGTTTTAAGGGGATGATTCCACGGCTTGATATAATTTAGTGTTGAAAAATACAAAATATATTTTGTTTAGTAAGAAAAGTGTCAATAACTGTTTTTGAATAAAAAGTTCATTTTTCTACGAGAAGAATGAAGTAATAACTCCTTCAAAAATAATGAAAAATATAACATTCATCTGCTTTTAGATTTTTTACATTTTTTACTTTTTTAAGATTTAAAATTTCACCTCGAAATAATTACGCGCACGCAAACGAATCAGAAGAATCAGTAGTCCTACAAGATATTGAGCACTTCTGTAAATATTATACGGTTTAAAAGAAGGGGAAAAGTTCTATTCTAATTTCCAAGGAATTACGAAACCGGCGCTGCCATTTCATTTCTAAGATTGTTATGTTTATGCCATACCCATTTCTATGACAATTTCAGGCGTGATTTGCTAACGCTTGCGTATTCCTTTGCCAGCGAGGTGCCTTGAAGTAGCTATTATTTCCACGGGTGTTTAGGTATGTAGAATGGATGCCTTGTAAAAGTTTGTCGAATAATTGGCAAAGGCAGACTCGCTGTCAGAATCTCCTCCTCCTCCGCTTCCTCTGGCGACGGCGGCCCCGTGGTTGGCGTGGGCGCTGGGGCGCCGCTGCAGCCGCCGCGGGGCGGCTGGACGGCCGGAGGGTGGGCGCCGGGCGCGGGGGCGGCCAGAGAGAACAGTCTCCGGCGGCGGCGGCGGCGGTGGTGGTGGCGGTTCGTTTGGATAAAATCGATACAAGCGGCGTAAGTGCGGCGACGGCGGCGGCGCTGACCGATCGCCACCGCTCGGACCGCTCCCTCCTCTCCCCTGCCGCCCCTACCCCGCCCCGGCCCCCGCTTTCGCCCCCGCCCGCCCGCCCCCAGCGCGCGCGCTCGCTCCACCGGGCCGCGCCGCCCGCCCTCACCTCCGCCGCGCCCTGGCGGAGGGGCCGCGCGAAAACTGTGCGCTTTTGCGAAACGCCGCCGCTGCCGCTGCGACTGCGGTGGCCGGACGGCAATGGCTCGCGGGCGATGCCTTGTGGCGGAGCTAGCTTTTGGTGGGGGGACAAGCGAAGGTACTTGCTCCGAACTTCGGATTTCTTTTATCTAGGAATTATAGGGTTTGCTTCAAGAAGGAGGAAATGTGTTTTTAGATGATACATATTTACTTTTGTTGGCAAACGCGCACGGCCTGATTATGGATGAGCTGTAGAGATTATTGCCACTTTTGAATTACTCCTATTTCGAGAATGGGGCATTTTAGTTATTTCATATATCGTATGGAATTGATAGCTGTTTCGTTCATCAGCGCAGCTATGATTGATTTTCTTCTGTATGACATTCGCTTTAAGATATAATGACGACAAAGTGTTAGATTATGTGGTGAGGAAGTAATATAAATATGGGGTCATGATGAAATATTAGAGGTAAGGAATGAATCTGTAATGGAAGGAGGATAGAATGAGAGGAAAAGAAGTAATGGAGGATTCTGAGATAATCGGCCGCTAACTTTTGTCCACCATAACTTTCACATGTGGGGGTGGGGGTCCAAGATTAAAACTACGGGAGAAGCTATGGAAAGTAAGCGTGCTAGTTACAACGCAATATGTCGCCCCCATTTTTTCGGTTATTAACCAGGAGGAAGAAAAACCACATTATTCACGATGCATGCATTTATGCTTCCTGAATCTACAGAATTTTATGTATGATGGTGCGTGAAGTCTATTTAGTAATTTCTGAGCTTCACTAAATGGAATTCTTGTACACCTTTTAATCCTTCTGTCTTCACAGGAAGGCGACCCATATTGACATGGTAATGCGCAGTTCTATCCAGATACGATCGATCGAAGAATCATACTCGTGATAATTGTATCTCTTCTGTGTTGAAGAGCATTTCACTTCATTTTTTCTGTGAAGTGTTCTTTTCTTCAGATGATTGAAAAAGTTGCTTGTTCGACTGAAAAAATGAGAATCTCCCTGTTTTCCGAAGTCTTTCTATAGGAAGTGTCTTAACAGTATTATTCCATTGATTCACTTCTCAGTTTAATTAGATGTTCAACATGAAACTTATCACGAACTCATTAGGCGTATGGTTTTCATTGCAAGAAGGATGATCATTAGTCACACTGTTTATCCCAACAACAACAAACACGCCATGAAATATACCTGCTTAAAATGTGGATGATTTTTGCATGCGTGCTTGGCGCAACAAATTATGTTATCTTTTTCCAATCCGCGAGTAATTTGCAATGATTAATCCATCTCTCCAAATTCTCTAATTAAAACATCACGGTAATATAAAATTTTTAGTCATTACTGTCTCAAACGTTGAATTATTAATCGTGATACTACACCAACAGCAATTTACTATTTTTCCACAGCAATTGAGAACTGCGATTTTCTCCCTTATCGTAAGAGAACATGCGTTAACTACGAACTTCACTAGAAAGATGGTTAAGATACGCAAGAAGCATTTAATAAAGTTTTAAGGTTTAAAGTTATTTTCAGTAGTGGTGCTCTTAAATGTTGACATACATGTTCATAGATATAAATTAAGTATTAACATTTAACATCGCTAATGAAGCTATGGGGTTAGAAAAAAATGATAAGTATGAGTAAATGAGTTATTATTACTATGCATTTCGCCTTAAAGTAATATTTAGAATACAAAACGTGGAGACATAATAGATTTAGAAAGTTAAGGAAATTTCCTCGTTTGTGTCTAAAACTAGTTGGTTTCTATCTACAAACAGACATGTTTCTCAACAAAAGACTCCTCAACAAGATTTCAAAATATATCTTTTCATTTTGCTTCGTCTTTTAATTATTTAATCACTGGAAGGAGGTATACTTCAAGGATATCTCAAATCTGTTCTTTGGTGCAAAACCGCCGAATCGCTAAGATGGGCGATTGCGTCGTAGTAGTTTCGGCTTTAAGGGTCACAGTTTGAATCCTACCACGAGCATGGATATTGCTTGTGTGTTGAAGCAGTGAGGCATGGTATGGCTCTCCCAACCACCGTGTATCACTTTTCAACCATCTTCCTTCCATTCCTGACTAACCTGGCGCTCGGGCATAGGGTATTTGCGAATCACATCAAGGCTGTGAGTTCGAATCCCGAATAAGCTGTGAATGATGAGTGTTGTAGCGAGATGGGGCAGACTGAATCATCATCATCATCATCATCATCATCATCTCTCTGAAACTTACTTCCTATCCATTCCAGACACAATACCCTCCGTGGGATCCCCTATCTTTCGCTGAACTGGAGCTATGGAGTGCCTTTGCTGAACCATCTTCTGTATTCCGTCTGAGACGGGCCTGTGTTACCTCCAGCAGCCTAGGAGGAGACGGGTTCCATCCCTAAATATAGTGGCACAGATTTGTGACAAAAAATAGAAAGAAATTCGTGACGTAAAGGGGTGAGCGGGTCGCTGAAAGAGTCGTAATGGATAGAAGGCGGTCTGATAAAAAATAAATGTTAATAAAACTAGTGAGAAAGGAACGAAACAAAACTTTTCTTCCTCTTAGTGATATTACTCAACTCTTAAGTGTTACTCTTAATAATTACCCAGATGTTAAAAAAAGTGCATGGTATCATTTAAATATCTACAATAGAATGAATTTATGCAGAAAACATCCAAGCCTCAAGAATCGATATGGTTGGACAGTTGATTCAAAATGTAATAATGAACAAATGACGACATTTAAGGGTTCATTATAACAATTTTATGATTTTATTGAAATTGTAAACTTATATTATAAAATCGGTAAACAGTAGTAAGCCGCAAAACATCTGGTGATCACTATATTTCATTTAAAGCAAAAATCACGAAATTTGCTTGCGTAGAAAGCTCAAACTCCTTTCTAAAGGAAAGGAAAAATATATTTTTCCCATTTTTCTACATGTCAGAGGTTTTAATGAAAATAGGAACTATATCTTATTTATAAATGCACATTCTTCTATAGGAGAAAAACACTTCAAGAAATTTCAGCAATTTTCCAGAAAATGTGGAAAATTCTATTGGTGCTCCACGTAAAGTTTTCCCCAAAATTACAAAATCTTAATGTTTTCCGGAATGACACAACTAGATCTTACTTCTGACGCAATTTCCAAGTTTCAGCTCCAAAGCTAATCTAACAGAATTATGCGTGACATCCATCCATCCATTCTTATATTCAAATCGATTTTTGAGTACAAAATTGCATGTATCTCCATCTACATCAATCTCAACTATCTTGGAACATCACTAATGCACCTTAATTCTGACATGTGTGCGAAGTTACAGCTGAACAACATGGATTTTTGAGCGATATTTGAGATCATATTATTGAGGTGATTCCAATACTTCCCCCTGTTTGTATTGGGAGGGAAAGTAAAAATAGAAGAGAGTTTCACATATCTTGTTGATATAAGGCCGAACTTTTCCACTAAGTAAAACTTAGCAGTTGTTAATTTATTTCTATTTATGACTTCAGTAACCGATATTTCTTACATTTTTAAGTGCTAGGAATGTGTTACTCTAGGGTACTCGAATGCTCATAAGATTTCATTTATCATTTTTCGAGTTCTATTGGTGCATTAAAATGAACGTTTGTTTCTGTTTGCGCATTCACACATGATACTACAAAAATGAGGTAAATTCAGAAATATATTGAGCTATCATGGGATATCACCATGGATCGTACTTTGGGTAACAATAAAATAGGTCATTAAAAATTGAGGCCAGGATATTGTAGCCAAAAGGATCCGGAAATGTAAAAATAAATTGTGAATCTTTTCATAGGACAGTTATGTTCGTATGTTGTTTGGCCAGAATTATCTTACCTTCAATTTGCAATCGTTTCAGCTCTGTATACGACTGTTCAAAATGTACACCTCCGAATTATTGATGTAGTTTATCGACAATTAAACCTACATTTTACGTAGTCTCTGTTGCCTTACAGCGTTATATTTCCAGCAGTTAAATATATCTGCTGGTGATATATTCATCTTCATCAGCAGTCAAATATTCGAATGACTTTCCCGGAGAAATAAACTCAATTAATTTCTGGTGTATGTGCACCTGAGGAATAAAAAAAATTAAGATGAATAAATGAAAATCAGAAATTTTATAAAGGGAAAAAGACTGTAAAGATAAACAAGCAGGATATATCGGAGGGTGTATATACATACAATAAAACCTTGTAACTGAACAAGAGGTAAGGGCCACCGAATTCACAGGAAAATATGGAACAAGTGGAAGAACGATTATTTACCCCTGGCCACTTATAGAGAAGTTTGTGAAATAATAAAGCAAATAAAAGCCAGCGCGGATAACTAAGGTCGCTAAAGCTCAAGAGGCGTAGCTGCCTCCTGCCTGAAAGGTCGCGGGTTCAAATCCCGACCGAGGCATGGGTATTTGAGTGTGTTCGTATACCGTTGTCGTTACCGTTACCTCCAATGTTACTAACAGTGGTCTCTATATAACCTTAGTAGTTGAAAAGCGGCTTTAAATAAGTTACAAAAATAAGACTCTCGGTTCAGATAATATTGCAGCAGAACTGTGGAGAGCCGACCTGGATGGCCGAGGTGGCTCAGAGCGAGTACCGACTCAGCGCTTCGGTCCGAAGGGTCGCGGGTTCGAGTCCCGCCTTGGGCATGGTTGTTTGTCCCTTGACTTTGTGTGTGTGTGTGTTGTCGCGGAGGGCCTCGCGTTCTGCTGACCCCAGATCAGAGGAGCCCGCAAGTGTTTGTCTAGCGTATGGTCGAATATGCGTCCCTTCGGGACGTAAAGGGCAACCGGCTGTCGGCTGGATAAAAGCCCTAGGAAAAAAAAAGAACTGTGGAGAGCTGGGTATCGACCTTGAATCGCACGAATACACAATTTGATTGAAAGAAATTCGATAGATGACCATATACACAATAAATCAGCGGAAGGAAAAAAATATGTCCAATATACAAAATTAGTGGTTCCACAATTTTCTCGCATTCTTTCGAACTTTTGCAAGTTTCAAAAATTCAGAAAGGTCAACGAAAATTAGACCTGCGCGATTTTTAAGGGTTCTTTGCTCTATCGGTAAACAAGGAAAAAAATAGTAATTTTTGGGAGAATTTGGAAAATGTTGAAGTTTCATGTCAAGTACCCCCAAAATCAAAATATCCGTTTTAAACTCGCAGATTCTAGTGTTCGTCCATGTTGATGGGGGGATATCAATCTTGGAGACAAATGAACGGTTTAGAGGTTAGCGTTGACCACAGACGGACGAACAGAAATACTGATGGCCAGACAGACGTTTGGCCGCCAATCCATTCTTCTGTATCAAAGACCTACATGACATGGATTCTGACTACATAATTTTCTGTGTGCCACATTAAATAGCGTACACCTCCCACTTGAAAAAATTGTAACTAAGGAATTCCTAGGGGTTTTAGGATACCCTGCGTTACCTATACTTCCTCAGGAAAACACGAAGTTTCTTTTCTGCACTTACTAATAACAATACAAAATTACTACATCGTAATTTATAAATTGGGAGTAGAGCTTAATAGAACTCCTGAGAGTAATTAACGAGGTAGATCGTGTCGAGACATGTTACTCTATCTTTTAAGGGAACTGACTGTGGATTTCGGCATAGATACAGACGTTTCAACCGCCATTGGCAAGGTTTTGGCGTTCGCCAGTCAATTAAATTGGACTGCCAAGGGATTGACTGTTATTTTACCACCTTTTCTTCCCCATCTTTGAGAAGGCTAGTCCCATTCTCGTGGTGGACTTCCCGGCTTTTTGTTACCAGATCAGGCTTGAGTCCAACCCCTTCGGAAACAGAGAAAGTGGCTTCCATGGACAATAAAAGTGTCCTCCTTTCGAAGCATCTTCCCCTCTCTGAAGTTTTAGAGGAAATAATTTACTAAATTAAGGAACGATATTTATCCGCCTTTTCTGTACCCCGACAGTAGCCCGACAGAAGCCCGACAGTACAAAGAATATAGCCGAATATGGCGGTGAAAAGTACCCCCAAACTAAATCAATTATCGCGATACTCATATGAAAGAGAATAAAAAATGAAGTTGATTCCCCAAAAAATCAGCCACCTAGGGCACTCTGTTGCAGAGATACAACGAGAAACGTGTTCTTCTTGTTATATTTTTTTCAGCTTCTATTGTATAAATCAGGATGAAAAAAAATGCAGAGACTGGGAAAAGTAGTTGAATTTGAAGAAATTTGTCAACCAATTTTGGCGCCAAATTCAAATAGAAAAAATAAATCAATTTTTGAAATTGATTTTCGACGTAATAACGTTGGAGTCCTGGCTCAGTTTCTCCCGTAGAATGTCTTATACCATTCTGTAATACATACTTTTTCAGATTTTTAAATAATAGTGGACGATAGTGACAAACAATTAATTAATTAATTTCAAATTTTTAAACTGATAAAATTGGTTCTTTTTTTTCACTATCGTCCACATTGTTTAAATTCTGAAAAAAATATGTTATATAATGTTATAAGACACATTCGAGGGGGAAACTAAGGCACTACAATGTTATCACGTCGAAAATCAATTCAATTTATTTATTTATTAATTAATTTATTTATTTTGACTTTGGCGTCAAAATAGGTTAAAATACCATCAAATTCCGCTATTTTCCCCTGTCTCTGCATTTTCTCATCCTAATACATACAATAGAAACCGAGAAAAAATAAAACATGCAAAATACGTTTCTCGTATCTCTACAACAGATTGCCTTGGAGGCTAATTTTTAGGAATCTACTGTATTTTTTTTCTCTTTCGTATGAGCATTGCGATTATCGATTTGGTTTGGGGTCATTTATCACTAGGGAACGGATTTCCATGTAATTACATGTTTTTACACGAACTAGATACCTGCATTCAATAATATTTTTTTGAGTTTACAAAACATTCTAAATGAATTTTATTTTACATATTTTGGTATAATTACATATTTTTATATATTTTATCTACTACTATATATTCCGTTATATTTTAATTTATTTATACTACGTCGAAACGGAACACTTCAGATGCGCGTTTGCATTATATGGTACGGAATCATAGTTCTTAAAAATCAAATGTAATGCTGCTGGGTTTCTATGACTACCATAGCATCGCCATAATTGTCACCCCCCCCCGCTTACTGCGTTGTCGTAGTCAAGAATGACCGAATTTCTGTGAACAAAAGTAATTTCAACCACGATTTCGCTCATAAATCAAACAGCACATTCGTTACTCGATCGAAAATTAACAAACATTTTTTACAGAAAATTGTCTTACGCGCTATGCGATTGGGGGGGGGGGTAACCCTCTCCTCCACGATCCATCACTGGCTACACGGTACTACTATTCATTGGAACACTGGATTCCCGTTAACATTGTAATATATACTATGAACGTATTTGGTATTTCGAATAAAATTCTTGTGTTTGGTGAAATCTAGAGTAGAATTGCTTCTGTGGAGGTAGAACCTACTTCCAGCCACTCAGAATGCTTGTTAAGAACTGATTGGCGACGTTCTATGCTTGGGAAATGCTTGTAGAGAACAATTTTAAACTCAATAATGAATTTTTAATTTACATATTTCCTATTTTTCTGACATATTTTGGCAAAAATAAGTACATATATATGTACATATTTTGCATTTTTTATTACGATAAATTCCGTTCCCCACTTATCACCATCTTATTCGGCTATATCTTTATTCTGTTGAAAAAACACTAATTTCTTCAACAGCATTACAATACTCTCTCTTTATTACATAATTACGTAATTTACATATTAATAATTACCATCAAAACATATGTATGAGAACTTGTTGGAGCATAACATTGACCTACACAATATGTGACTTACGAGAGTTACGAGACAGGAAATGTAAAATAGTGTAATTGAAAAGAAAAAAACAACTTTAGATCAAAGTAACATAAAACATTCCCAAAGTCAAGGTATGAATTAACAATAATTGTCAATTTTTTAAATAGACTCAGGTATCAGAGAAGGAGGTTCCCTTTCGGTGCTTGAAAAAATTAGATATTCGGGTCAATAAATCCTACAGAATGAAGTAGATTTGGGCGTACTCTGACGAAGTATTAATTTTCCCCAAATCGATTTTGGCGAGATCATTCTCTGCCTTCCGCTGGCTAAAAGCTGATGGGCCTAATTATAAATGCTTCTAAAAGAAAATACATGAAATGCTTCAGAAGAAAATCATGAAGTCAACGATTGTTCTAGATCTTGAAATTGTAAATCGGGTTTCATTGAAATACCTTGGAACAACAGTCAGCGTTAATAATTCAATAGAAGAAAAAATAAAATAACGAACTACTGCTAGTACCGGTGGTATTCTATGCGGCATGAGAACCTTTTTGACTATACACTTCTATAAAGATACTCAAAATTGAAACTATTTATGAAACCTGTAATGACGTACGGGTTAAATTCATGGGTGTTGAAGCAAATCTATCTACTGAAATTAGGCCTATTTGAAAGAAAGATTTTGCAAATAATCTTTGGTCTTTCGAGACTTTATAAATCTGCAGAATTATCTGTAGAATGAAAAAGAAGATGAAATTAATGTAATCGAAAATCAAAATCAAAAGTATGTTATAGAAATTAAACCTAGAAAAATCGCCTGGATTGGGTACCTAGACAGAATTCACCCAGATAACATTACAAAGATAATAACAGAACAGATTGATTCCGGGCGTGTCAACAACTAAGGTAATTAGTTCCGTAAGAGTAGTGGATGTTTTATCGCGGGAGGTGGCGATGATCTTCCCTCGCTGGATGGCCGATCCGGCGCCTATACCTGTTAATAGTTAAATTATTGGGAAGTGATTCTGAAACTC
Source organism: Teleogryllus occipitalis (assembly GCA_011170035.1). Taxonomy (NCBI): domain Eukaryota; kingdom Metazoa; phylum Arthropoda; class Insecta; order Orthoptera; family Gryllidae; genus Teleogryllus; species Teleogryllus occipitalis. Next base: position 521,256 of record BLKR01000408.1, read on the forward strand.
AAGAAAGCGTGCGCAGATGATGATTTTCTCCCCCATACGTCACATACAGTTTTTGGCTGTTTTTGACTAAATAAATAAATAAATAAATAAATAAATAAATAAATAAATAAATAAATAAATAAATAAATAAATAAATAAATAAATAAATAAATAAATAAATAAATAAATAAATAAATAAATAAATAAATAAATAAAGAGGAAAATTAAGAATTGGAAGAAAACGCTCGAAAACAAGAATGGAGGAAGAAAATTGTTGAGCAGGCCAAGATCCACCCAGGATTGTAGTCTCATGACAACAACAAGAAGAATGTTAAGAATGATAAAAATTCAGCACTATGATGCTAGAGTAGTCGAAGATCTTGCTTTCACTTAGTATGAATAATAAAAAATAACTTCTTGTTCAAGAAAATAAGTACGGTGTCAAATATGGACTTGCCTAAGAGCTTGTGAACAGTCCCCAGTTTGTGAGAATGGTTCTCTTTGTCATAAGCTGAATTTCGGGCAACCTAGAAGGCTACTAAACCTAATATTTCGTTAATGTGTCTTTTCAATAAGTCCGTTTTTCTTTTCCGAGAGCAACGTTATTCAATTCACTTACTATTAGCATCCTCAGTATTAATTGTTTAAACATTTTTAAACATTTGAAGGGCTTGGTAGTAAGAGAAGATAACCTTCAAAAAATTAGAGTTTTTGTCATTTTAACATTTTCGTACGCTTTCATCTTCTGTCTATTCGCTGTGATTCTCAAATAGACCAAATTACGGTGGATTATTGTACCTGGCTCTTGTCATCTTTATTAATCTCCGTTAAAACCCATCACAGCAAAAATGTTCTCTTGTTTATTTATCGCAAACGTTTCAACCTGGGTTAGCATGCTGTACACCCTAACCCTTAATTTATTAAATATTTTACAACATAATTTAATATAATCGCAGTATATCTGATTTTCCTGTAAGGTTAGTTATTTCGAAACAAATTTTGAAACAAATGCAACAATAACAAATAAATTTAACAATGTTACCTCGGGTGACACCATTTTGGGGGTGACACCAATCGTGAAATTTTATAGTTCGAATTATAGAATTTTAATGACTTATTTAAAAATGTATATATATATATATATATATATATATATGTATTTATATATTATATATATAGTATTATATATAATAGCTATACAATTAAATCATATATAGTAAGAAAGCAAAGAAAAATAATGTAAAGTAAAACGCGAAACTGTGAACAGTGGGCCCCAATTCTTCAATGGTCCAAGAGTCTCAATTTCGATGATTACTTTATCTTATCTTATCTTTAATCTTGGTAAAATAATCTACAAATTATCTTTAACATCGTGCACATATACTTGTATTTTATTAAATAATGTATCATATATTCAGATATAGATATTTTTATATTTAATTTGGGAGGGGGTAACACCATTAGTTTTGCCCCGGGTGACATCAATTTAACCTAGGCCTCTGATTGTCTCTTTCTTCTAAACTCATTTTCCTTTATTTTATTTGACTCCACAGACATCGATAGAACTATAAATAGAGCTTTAATTGTAATTTTGTAGTTTTTTACCGACGTGTCTCTATTTTTGTCAATATTTGGAAGTCACTGATCATCACTACTTTTATAGGATTACTTGAACGCTCGCTTTCGAGAAGATCTCTAGTTCACACGTCGAATGAATCCTTCATATCAAGTTTTACATCGTTTTAAGAGTCTTATTTGAATTTACACATCGTACACGGCCATTTTGGTCGTCTCTCATACACAAAACACGCAGCTTTCACCATACAATGTTATTGTTTGAGCGCGAAACAATCTAAGGGAATCGTAATCTAAAATTTATATCCGCAACAGGAAGGAAATGCGCATACTGATTAGTCGAAAATGATCCTGAGGTCTCTAGACGATTATTCTGTTTCTTGTCATGTGCAAAGTTGTAGGATGATTCTTTCTGAGGTGCATGCATGAGGTGAATGGACAGCCTTTCTCAGCTACTTCGTCATTTTCTGAGTGAATGAGCGAATATTGATTCAGGGCCTGACAACTACAGAAGTCATAGTCTCGTAAGTGTAGTGCATGCTATATTGCTGGAGAAGACGATTTTCACCCTGATCGTGTGATTCGGCTCCGACTTGCTGGTTGCTGGTTTGCTTGCTGGTTTTCTTACTTCAGGTATAGAGGTAAAAAAATCCTTAAGAACGAATGTGCGTTTTTTGACTTGAAACTAAATGCACTTCTTGACTGCTTGGTCCTCATAATGGACAGAATTGTAACTCAAAAGTGGCGGTGACAGATTCACATACTGGTTAGTACTTGGAATTTGATCTTCATTATAGAGTGAAACTTAGTGTAAGGAACAATAATTTGTGTTTGAATATTGACAAGATTTACCATTTCATAAGTGTGTAAGTTTTCAAATGCATTTTGTACTTTAATGCCCGCTTGCTCCTTAGGTTCCATAATTAATATTCCCGTCACTGTTGTGAAGGAGTGGAACAAATTTAATAAATAACGGATTGTAGTCCTCATCGTGTTTCTTTTATTATAAAAGTACAAAGAGAACTCAAACATTTTCTCAGGTTGTCTTGTCAGTATTTTTTAGTATTGTGTGTCGTAATTTTAACATTCTTTTTGAATTATTATTTATTAATATTCGAGTAAATTTATTGATTTATATAAAAATAGATTTTTCTTAACCAATTTACAATTTTCTGCACATTTATTGAAGATAATATTGACATTCTGATGAAGGAAATGATGAATTGATTGCAGGTGATGGATGTTTATGTAATTGGAGTAAGTGGTGAACGAAGGTCTAACGAGAGAAACGTGACAAAGCCCATCGATGTGGCCCTGCGTGGACCTCACATGACAATCGCGAAGGAATGATTGATATGTAAACACTAATTAACTGTAAAGGTTTACCGTTCCCACCTCAGGGATAGCAACGCACTTCAAATTTCCCTCCAACGGCACATTTCAAATAATTAAATCCACTTGGAAGTGGAGAGGCAACTATTTATCTTGAGAGGGGCGCCGGCGCCTCGTACCTCGTATCTTGTCCACACTCACCTGTCGCCCGCGCACTCCATCCGCCGGCGACTCGCGCGCGAGGCAGCTCGCGCGGGGCACGCGGAGCGCGTCGCATCCGGCGCGGAAATCTCGGCGCGGCGTCGCGGCGACCGCCTCGCCCCCCCCCGCCCACGTGCGCGCGTTTTAATTTATTAGTGGAATGTTTTGCAAGTGCGCCTCGCCCATTGTTTCGCCGCTCGGCAAAGAGACAGCCGGAGCGTTTACCTTAAGCGGGAATTTTCCGAGCTGCGAAGCGGATATATACATTTTAAACACGGACATTATCATGCGTATAATTGTATGAGGTTCGGGTTTTTTTAAAAAAATTAACGAAGTCTATAATTTCGAGAAAAAATCGAGCAGTAAGCAACCCCGCGCAATGTATAAATTAAAAGCAGCAACATGGCCGGGCGAGTCCGGACACGGGCACGCGGGCGAAGGAGCCGGGTCGGACGCGTGGTGCGGGGCGCGGGGCGGCGAGAGGGGCTACTCCATATACATATAGAGAAAGCTGCGTTACTTCCTTCGCACGACTTATGAGAGCTAATATTTTATACTTACCTTATACAGCTCGTAAATACTTCTGCCGCACGACGCGAGGGCGCCGTTAGCGGCGCTCTTGCATTTGCATATTTTAATGAGAGCGGGCGGAGATTGGATTGAAAGTCCGGCAGCGGGCGCGGGCGCGGGGCGGTGAGAGGCGGGGCGGGGCGGGGCGCAGGCGGCGGGGGAGGAGAAGGGCGCGACGAGCAGGCGGTGTCTGTGCGACGCTGTGGCGGCGGCGATGGCGGCGGAGGCGGGGGCAGTGGTGCCGCCGCCGCCGACTGGAGAATGTCCAAATTGCCGCGCGTGTTATGTATCGGAGCGTGACACGTGCAAGGCGCCGGAATTTACTCGTAATTAAAAAGCGTCCCCGAGTATCGCAGGTTGCGCCGTGGCCGCCGTGGCGGTGCTCTGGGGGCGGCCGTGAGGGAGGCGAGAGAGGAATCGGGAGCGGGAGACGCGGAGATCGCGGTGGCGCAGATGAGGGTGATGTTAGCGGAGTGGTGGTGGGGGTTGTGTTAGCGTAGGTGGAAACGATGATCGTCATGGTGGCATCCAGACTCACGTACAGAGACTTGAAGTAAGAGAGTATATCAATTCAAGTGGAGAGGAATTTCGTATTATTGCGAATTAAGCGCTCCTCCTCAAAAAGTTTTGCAATTGTACTTTTGTAACTATTGAACTAATATAAGGCTTGCTTTCAGGCGAAATGCGACGGAACGTCGTTCCGGTTCCTCCGGGATTATTATTAAATTATACAAAATATACATAATTATTTCTATTAAAAATAATAATTTCGGGAGCGTTCCGGGACCTAAATTTTTATAAATCAAGCACTGCATATATATATATATATATATATATATATATATATATATATATATTATTTTTGTTTGTTAATTTGCTTTATAATTCTTTCCTAATGTAGTTTGTGTTCATCTCTTCCAAGTTGACGAAGAAAATAACTGGGGTTTTCATCAACAACTGTTCAGATGCCTCCATAGCAAGCCAAATTGCAGGTCGTAAAACAGACGAGTTCGTGGGTGGTAAACGAAGTGTCTCCTCTGCGCGTCAGGTCAGATTAAACAGAATATAAAAGTCCTCTGCGAGGGGCTGGTAAAACTTATTAACAAGTCCGTTGTTGGCTTCTGTGCGGTGGAATTGCTTTGCTGCTAGTTTCTGCTTTGCGCTTAGAGGTGATATGCGAAAGTGGCTATATTAAGGAGGTTGATCAAAAGCGAGTGTGTAAGGCAAGTGATTTTTAAATCAATTTCGAATTCAGTGGCGTTCCTAAGTAATCAATTTTATGCAGAAATTAACTGTTTGCAGAAATATATTTTTCGTGGGTCTGGAGAAATCTGCTCGTCTTAGGATGGAAGGCATTACAAACAACATCACATATTTTCAAGACATCAGTGTCTGTTGATCAGTGTCTGTTAATTCCAAAAATGTTTTTCAGAGCATCACGTAAAACTTGTTCTTGTTGAGACGTCAAAGAAACACAGTGTGCAAACTCGGAGATAAGACAGGTAATTTCTGACACACATTAGTACATCCTTCCTTGCACAACTTACTGATTTTTTGTCCTGAATTATACTATTCAGAAAGAACATTCAAGTTTGGGTATTTTCTTAATAAGTTATAACTTTTAATTTGTTGGGCATGCAATTGAGGTTGAATTATATCAAGGAACCTTTGGATTAAAAAAAGAGTAATTATTTAAATGATAGTGAAGTATCTCGTACAAATAGCTTCTACCCTCGTATTCGTTTGCCCTGATTCTTCATAATCCCTTTTTATATATTGTATATATTTTAATTTACGATTATATATTTTTGTGAATTTTTGGTTGCTATTTGTCGACCACTTGTTCTCCTACAAATATATTACTGGTATTCCTTCTTATTGATATTCTTATTGTGAGGCACGAGTTGTCGATTAATTGAATCTTTTTTTTTAACCCTAAGAATCAGTGTGTAGTTAAGTGAAGAAGTAGTCTGTAGCAAAACCTAATAGATAATATGTAGATGACATGCATTAACCTGGAGATTGTTTATTTTGATTGTTTTTAAGCAGCGTACATCAGGTACCTGTCGTCTGCGTTGCTCGTCACCTGTGATGAAGAGACGTTTCAGAGCCAAGCAGAATCAAAGCACACCGACTGAGTCGTCGCATGTTTCCCAGATCCTGAAATGTAACTTTTACGTGATTTATTTTAGTTTTCCATCTGACAACAAATTCTTTCACAGGTATAGTTGTATCTGGTCATGTTTCGTGGATAAAAAATGAAGTTCAATATGTGTCATTGACTTACATTGGTTTTTACATTGTGCATTTACTATTTTGAAGTTAAAGTTATTTTTTGTTGTCTATCTGCGCAATCATGTTAAATTTCAATAGTATTTAACATAGGTCTGAGACCTACTTTTAATGTAGGACACTTGCAGGTTTCTTTTACGCTTGATACACTTCTCGATACATTATGATGTGTTGTAATAACTTATTAATAGTTCTTTAATTTATTGACAACTCCCAGAGATGGGGTGACAGGGCCAATTACATTTAAAAGTGATTTATTTGGGATATGAATTTTAAACGTCAAATAACTTTGGTTATTTTAATAGAAAATGTATTGTTTACTTGTCCTATATGTTCTAAAAGCATATTGCCATTTGTTTCATTTAGATGTAAAAGTCTTGTCAAAATAATCATTTAATTACAAAGATATTTTGGTAGTTTCTCTTACTTAAAATGAGAGTCAGCAGTAGTCAGTATTTTTAAAAAAAGTAAAAAATAAATAGAAAACATATCTATCTAGAATCACTCTCTCACACACATACTATATCGATTAAAAATACATACCTATCAATAATATTGACATATAAAAAACATTAGATCTTAAAAAGAAGTATTTCAGAGCTGACGTCAAACAGTCAGATCGATAGCCACTCACTTTATATCATCAGCAACTTTATGAATTGCACGATTTTTCAACCATTCCCTAGCGATGGTATATTATTGTATCGTGTTAAACACCGTTCACGAATAAATCCATCGTTGAGAAGGGTCTTAAATTCTCAAACTCTCCCCCTACCCCATGTTGCTGCCGTAGCGTAGTTAAAAGAGACAGGTACTTCTCAAGACGTGCCGACGGAAATTCGACAGGCGGCGTCACACCTGTCAGGAAGGCGGCCAGCCGCCGGAGGTCGGGTCGGCGGGCGAGCAGGTAGCGGTGACCCGGCACCGACCCGCCGACGGCGCCGCCACCGCCGCCGCCAGCAAGGTAGTTAGGCCGGGAGGAGGAGCAGAGGCCGGGCCACGACGGGTCAGGGCAAGGCGGGGTCGGGGGGCGGGCCGGGCGTAGTGGCGGATCCGCCGTCTCCAGCCGCCGCCGCCGCCACCACCACCAGTCTCCATCCCCGCCGCCCCCGCCACTGTCGTCGAACGCGGGAGGACTTTATGAATATCTTATGATAATGAGCGCCAGTGATTAGACGGACATTAAAAAGCCATTACTGCCCTGCACACATCCCATTACCGCGGCGCCGTAATCAGGGCTGCCACTCGTGCGCGCGCGAGCGAACGCGCGCCTCCTCCCCTGCCTCTGCCTCCGCCTGCGGCGCGCTTCGCGAAGCTCCTCAGCAGCGGTGGGAGAGGGCTCGAGGCTTGCAGAGGTCTGTGTATGTGTGCGTGTGGAGAGAGGAGGGAGAGAGAGCAAGCGAGAGAGAGAGAGAGAGAGAGAGAGAGAGAGAGAGAGAGAGAGAGTACGTGTGTGTGAAATTAATTTTCCCTCTTCTTTCATTTGACTATGGATAATTCGAATACTCATTCTTTAAAATGAAGGGCTTGGGATTAGAACACATTAGATCGTATGTCACAATTTGAAGAAAGAACAAAAGAGTTATTTCCATCTATGCAGCCCTCAGGGTTCCATTTTGTTGGGCCTATTTAAGTATATAGCATTAAATTTTGACAAATGTCAGAGTAATACAGTGAAGTGTGTTATGGATTTCTTATATAGTTACTTTATACAGAGATTTTGCTTTGTAACTCAATTTCAGTTTGAAGTGAAATAGACCTATAATACCCTTTCGGGACATTCATGTTGAGGTCCACGTCAAATTGAAGCAAAATGCGATCCCCACTGTGCTTCGTAGCAGAAAATAAAGTACTTGTTTAATTAAAATATTGACATATGGGAATAATATTAAATGTACTGCCAAATATCTTAAAATTCGCGAAACTCACTACTTTGTATACATGTTGAGAAAATGATATACTTGAAGAAAATTAGTTAAAAGCTATATCTTGCATTAATGAAGAAACATTGACACAACATTAAAAGTATTTCGCCTGTGATATCAGTCGTATGCATAATCTATATCCTGTTTTTAGAAAAATGACTTATGTCAACGTTTGTGTTTTGGTCTCTTTTCTTCCAGTATCATAATTGAATTAATACCATGTGGAGATGCATTATTACTTCTTAGTTTTTGCACGACGATAACTCCGAATTGGTCGCTAGTTTCATTCACTGGTATTCGAAAAGACATGTAATGGGAAGGGATAAATTGCCAGAACAGATAGATTATGGAATAAAATACAAGAACCAATATTCATGGCATTGTGTAATAATATTTGTAGTATTAAGCAAGGTGAGCTTTAGTCTTTTGTAATGCTATCTGTGGTGTGTCGGTGGTTCAAACTTGATGTGGCTCGTGTAATTAGTTCCAGTGAAATGCATAGGTATGTAAATAAATGCTAATGGTTACACATGAGAACTGGCTCCCGTAGTGGCGTACAGAGTTCTATGCCGTATCAGGTGGGTAGGAAAAGTATTCAGTACACGTTTACCGGATACGTTAGATACTCGTCTGAGTCAGAGTTGAGTGGGCATCTAGGTCTATTAATTTTAACAGATTTTTTTCACACAGTACGGGTAGTCGTAAGGTTGTCGTACAGTTGACCACATGTATCTAAAAAGAATTAAAACTATTAAATTCTTGAACACATGAAGAGACGCAGACTGTTGTGAAAACATTGGGTGCATGAAATGCCTCAAATTCTACGCATTTTCATACTCAGGTGATGAATTTTTGGGAAAAGGTTACTCCATATCATAGGTTCTTCGGCTACACCGTACGATTACAAGAGATTTTTTTTCCTGCGATGTATTATTTAAACTTCATCTTCTTTGCCACCATACCTTTTGTAATCCGACCTACGTGTGAAGAAATCAGTGTATATTCAACGATCACAGTACTTCGTGTGAAGAAAATTAATAATATAGTGGAAACTGAATATTCAGAACTATTTAAGTGATAATATTATGAATACTGATCTATTCTAAAGTTGAATACAACATACTCAAATCATTTTAAAGAGTCCATTCGATAAGATACGCTCTAATCCAGAGATCGCCAAACCGTCGATCGCGAGCTACTAGTATAGTTCGAGACGTAGCTTGCGGGGAGAGTTTCGGTAGATTGCCGTATCACCTTCAGGTTAGCAAACTTGTAGTTGCTCTACTAAGTTCAGTAACTACTAAGCTCAGCCTGATGTCTCACGAAATCAGGTGCTTGCATTTTCCCGCGCAACTGTCATTGACATACAGTGACGATTGTGTGAGCGTGAGGTTAAAGCGATTAGGTTTTTTGTGGGTACTCAGCCATTTGCTAATATGAATGGTTTGATTTGCTCCTTCATACGAAGATAGGTTTGAGCTACGATAGCGAGTTAAAATTAAAAAACTTATGTCATTGGAAATGGTAAAGTAATTTCTTCTTTGCTTAAGTAAAGTACAAATTGTGATTATTGTACTTACAATTGTGTGAGTTGAGAAGAAAGATGTACATTTATCGCCAATAAACAAATGTAATTATGAAGTTCTCATTTATGACCGGGTTTATTTTGTTATCTCACTGTAGGATTTAAAAACAGTGCGGTTGCTCAGAAGCTCCATAAATTTGTCAGTTATTGCTCTAATAAACTATTTAGACCATTAAAATATCAAAGTAAACGAAAGTAAATATACCATAATTATGTATTATTTGTATTACAAGGAGGTTTTTTGATTTTTTTACATTTAATTGCATAAATATCTGATTGTTGTATTATCTTTATTAATAAAAGTTCTGTCCTCTTCTTTGTCTTTTTACAAGTCATTCAGGGTCTGATGCAGAAGGAAACACCTAGTGAGTCAAGACATGCCCGGCCATGAATGCTTAAAGGTTGGCAGTTGTTAACATAAATTACAATTTAATATTTTCATCGGAATCAATTAAGCTGATTTATATTACAAATGTGTTTTTATACAATTTATTAATATGGGTAAGTTTCCAATTGTTGATATCAGCACATTATTTTAGAATATTTATAGGAAATTGTTGTTATATTATTTTAATTATTTTAATTATTAATTTATTAATTAATATAATAATTAATTTATTAATTATTTTAATTTATTATTGTTGTTATATTATTAAATTAAATTTTAAAATTATATGTTAAACAATTTTTTGAAGCTTGACTTGTTTTCAGTCTTAATTTTCAGTTACACGATGTTGGTCAGAGCAGACGCCCAAAATGTGTACGTTGTTATTTTTAATAATAATAATAATAATATGCATTATTTTTGATGAGTTAATATTTATTTGACTTATAATGACAGTTCTAACATGAAGAACAGGACATAACTTTTATTTATTAAGATTTTTGTCACTTGATGATATCTAATTACATGAGCTCAAATCTTTTCCGTTATTATTAACATTGCAACCTTACAAATAAGAAACAAAATATAATTATTAATAATTATTAAAAATAATATAATTATTTTTATAAGGAAATAAAACGATTTCATAAAAAAAACTATGGATAACTTGGTGAAATATTCTTCATTACTGGATATAATTGAGGAGTGATTTAATAATTTAGTAAACATAATTGAAAGAAAAAATTACGTAGAAAGTTTACAGGTTGTTTAATTACAAATGAATTTCCAAAGAGAAATTAGAAAAGACGCCGAGATAGATGTTTATATTATTTCTCCCAGAAAATGATACCAAGACAAATGGAATAGCATTTTACTTCCCCAATTCGTGCTTAAGGATGTCTTTAATGGAAACGAGTGGATATAATTCATCACAAAACACTACTGAATGTTTTAGTACACTCTAAAGTCACTATTAAATTAATTGTTCGTCCATTGATTCTTTACATTTTTCCGTCGTTTTGGAATATTATCTTTCATTGAAATGGAATGAAAAGTTTAGAGATACATCACCGCAAATGAGGTTCTTTTATGTGCACCCACTGAGAAATCAAAAAGCCGATCATTTCGTATAGATGGGCTTTTTCTTTGGCCTGGCTACCTCTGACGAGCATTGAATATTTCACACGATGCTGTAGGGCTTACTGTTAATTAAGGATTTGGATGAGTTATATGAGTCATTTGAAAGACCTCAACGCTGATGAATTTAATGAGACAATACATCACACGAAGGGTTATGATTTGAGAATATATTTATCAGTAATTTTCTCATGAAATAATCATTCTGTTTCTCTAACGTACTTATAAAGTATGTTTTGCTCATTGCAAAGTGGCAATCAGAAGTGAAATTAATTGCCTTTGAAAATGTTTATGAAATTTCTTGAGATTTCAAAAGATAAATAAAAAAAATCATAGTTGTCAGTGATATTTTAGAGGTGATTGCAGTTATTACCCATTAAACTGACGAACTGAATTATATAATGAAACAATCTAATTAGATTAAATCACAACAAATGTATGTCACTATCGGCAAGATTCGTTAATTTTTTAGGATGCAATTAGCGATATCTGGAAAGATGGTAATGGGAAAGTTGTATGAGGGATGATAATGGACAAGTATTAATGAATTATCTGCATACTGATTTACTCAGAAAGTTAATTAGTAATTAATTAATTAAATATTTATATTCTTTGGTAGTACGTCATTATCTACAGTATGAACGAATATAGAAAAGCGACAACAACAAAATACTTTTATCCACCTATCGGCCGGAACGAGTTTTGCAGGAGTATCCGAAACTGCTTTGTTTCACAGCACGACTGAAAAGGCCGACGAAGCTCAGGAGATGTGCGCACAGAAAGTGTGAATGAGAATTCGATTGGCAGCTGGGATAGCAGAGTAGACGGCAAACCTTGGCCGCGGGGTCGAAAGAACGAGAAGTTTTAAATAAATTGCCACTCAGATTACACAAACGGTGTTGGAGCAATAGTCATTCACATTATATTCAAGCTCACCTGTAAATGAATTTCCCAATCAATGCAAAGAGTAAGATGATGAGTTTACAAGACTGCAATTGAACCAGAAACTATCCTTTTAATTCTGTACATCCAATTATTAGAATATCTATTTTTTCGTAAACAGAGCGTAAGGGAATACTTTAAAATATAATCATATTTGAAGGAATTTTTTGCTAATCAGTTAAAAGTAGATGAAAACATAATCGACAATGAGTAAATTATTATTGTACCTATTTATTTTTCAAACATGTCTAACTAAGTAACAATTGTTTGTGTTATTTCCAATTAATAAAACATTGTTGATCGAATGTAAATGTGTAATTGCAAGTTACCTGAAAAATATTTTTTGAATCAACGCTTTCGAGTTTGACGTTTTTGAGAACAGAGTTAGAGATTCAGGGCTAGCAAAAACATCTGAGGAATGTGACGTAGAAATTCAGAAGTCAGACAAACGCATTGTAAAGAAACAATAACAACAGGTCATCAATTATCTGAAATGTATTTTGTTTTTTAAAGATGTGCTTTCACGTCCGTTCGAATTCAATCCGTTCCTTTCCAAACACCTGGGGAGCCCGACGCACCCAGCACCTCTACTCGGCAGGAAACGTTCGTTCACACAGCGAAGGGAGCGTGTCGCGGCCACCACGACTGGCGTCCACACATGCAGAAGTCGACGTGCAGGGTAGGCGACGGCGCGGCGTCGGCGGAGCGCGGGCACGTGTCACCGGAAGCGCGCTCGCCTACCCCGTTTCCGCCGACCGCCTCGCCCTCGCGCAACTCGCCAGCACGCCGCTCTTCTCCCGCTCCGCGCCGCCCGCCGTCGCCCGCGCCCGCCGTAACGAGATTGATTCACGCGCTCCGCCGCCGCCGCCAGCCCGTAATAATGTTAATTGTATGCGCGCGGCAGCGTCGGCGGCGGCGGCAACGGCGACGGAGGCGGCGTCTTAATGAACTTTTATGCCCGCCCTTTTAATGAGCCTCCGTCATACGAGGTGCGGCGGTGGCGAGGGGGCTGCGGCGGCGGGGACGAGGCGCCGCCGGCGGCGGGGCGGCGCGGGGCGGGGGCGGGGAGCGCCTCTCGGGCTGAGGCGCGGGCGCGGCGGGCGCCGAGGGCCGAGGGGGCGGCGAGCAGCCGATTTATGCGGGATATCGATCCTTGCGCCGTATCGTGTGGGACTTTAATTGTCCTCGCCGGCTGCGAGTCCCATTGGTTGGCCGCCGCCGCCTGCGTCCCCGCCGCCGCCCCCGCCCCCGCCCTCGCCGGGAAGGCGCGCCCGCCCGCTCGTCCGCCTCCGCTCCCCCACCCCACCCGCGCCCTCTTGCGGTGGCGGAAGCGCTTCGCACGCGTTCTGTGGCCGCTGCCCCCCGCCCACGCCCCGCCCCCGCTCGCCCGCGGCGCCGCAGCCCTTGCTTGTGAGGCGTCGGTTTGATTTATGTTGGAATTCCCGATGCACGATGTTGACGGTGGGCCGTTGAAGCGGAGGGTTGCCTTCGGTACTCACTTCCTCGGCGCGATCCTCCGAGGTGAATGTAATACTCATTTGCGGGGCTGGAGATTAAACTCCCACTTGTGAATAAGCTAATAAACCTTCCACACAAAGGTCATAATAGACCTTTTGGAGCAATTTTTCTGAGTACTTCATCGATAGCCGATTCTTCCAGGAATGTGATGGATAAATTGCATTCATTTCTTGAGCATAAATGTATCTTTGTTATTCTTCAGGTCTTAATGAGTATACCAATATTATTATTATTATTATTATTATTATTATTATTATTATTATTATTATTATTATTATTATTATTATTATTATTATTATTAATCACTTAATTTGGGCAAATGCTCAATGGAAAACAATGTTGTAATATAAATTATAAAGAAATGGAAATAAGATTTATCCACTTTATTGATATCATGGCCCCACAAAACGTGATTTTTTGACGCAAACTTGCCTTTTCCGCCACAGTATTACATTACTTTTTTTATTTACTACGTAAGTAGTACGACGTCAATGAAAAAAAATGTACTTGGAGAAAAAATGTTTCCACTCATTGAGTAATATTTTAGAATCTCTGTACAGAACAGGCGCAGGTCGCGAGCCACAGTACGTATGTCAATACCTCTACTTCTAATAACAAATGTTTTAGAGATAATAATAATAATAATAATAATAATAATAATAATAATATAATATTGCCGTATTTGTCAGGAACAGATAGGAACTATAGACCATAACGTCTCGGATTGTCCAATCCTAGGAAAGTCCGAATACCTGTCAGGGCACGATAAAGTCTGTGGTTACTTCCACTGGGAGACCTGCAAGGCCCTGACATAACCTCCAAGTGGTACAAGCTCTTAACAAATAAAACAACAGAACCTGCGTCGTCCAATGAGCTACGTAAAATATTGTACGATCAACAAATCTATATTGATCGAACGATAGTTGCAAACAAACCGGATATTGTTATCCGGGATGCGGGAAAAAAATATGTACTTGTAGATGTCGCTGTACCACCATGCGATGTGATCGTCCGGTCGTAAAAAAGGAGCAGAGAAACGTCTTAAATTACAAAAATATAGAAATGGAGACCAGGGATGCGGGACGTAAATCACAGGTTGTACCGACAGTTATCGAAGCTCCTGGTTTTGCTCCGCAAAATCAATGTACGAACTTGTCCAAACTTCCAAGTCATTGAAAAAATTGGTGACTGCGACAGCCCTTATTTTCCTTAAAGTATTGTAGACATGATGATGGTAATAATAATAATAATAATAATAATAATAATAATAATAATAATAATAATAATAATAATAATAATAATGATTTCTGGATTTTGTTCTGAAACTGCTTCTGCTCGGCATTGTCTGAAATTCATTTCTAAGCGAATTGGTGGTAAGCGTTTGTCAAAAAAGAAATCAGAGGGGAAGTCTCGAAACATATTTAGTCTCGAGACATATTTAAAATACTGTATTCGCATATATTTTTGATTCCAGCCACAATTATTTCATTTATCGATAGACTTTTCATCGATAGACTGATAACAAATTTGAACATTTTTAAAAAAACGCCCCTTTATTTTGGACCCACTGTGTAACACATCATCCTAAGTTTAATCGAGAAAAAGATGCTCATCTTAAACCTGTATCGTCATAGTCAGTGTTAGTTCAATCAAATCAATATAAATCGTCAATGTCATTTGGGGGAAGTTTCGTGGAAGGAAAAAGGAAGTATGCTATTTTCAGTAGAATTCAATAACATACAAAACTACAGATCTTGCTATTCTATTTCTACCTTATCAAATCGATTTTTAATCCAACTCATATGAGAGAATTAAATGATAATTTAGAAATTATTTTAGTATTTATTAACTATTTTGACATCGCATGGTGGCGTCTCCTTTGGAAGTAGTGAAAACACTCCAGCGTAGTCGTTGGGCCCCGGTAATGACAATTCTTGTACTTTAGAACGCTAGGAATTGTTTTTTGATTTTTTCTATTACAGAAAGAAAATTAATGACATTTAATGTATTTTTAATGGTAAACTTAAAAATAATAAAAAAGGTCAGGTATGGTCTGATCTTGTAATTTCAAGTAGTAATACTATGAATTCTACATTTTCATCTTCTTAATAGCATTATTTAGAACTTAGCAACCATTAAAGACGCTTTCTTTAGACTTTTCGTTTGTATTGGATCTTATATGCATCTCTGAGTATTTGGCCTAGATGCATTCTAGATTCCCTCGTATCGTTTTTAAAACCCTGAAGTTTAATGAAACCGGTCACCATGTTCATAAACACCGCGTGTGGAATCAGCAACGTAATTTGTCGAAAAACTCCAGTTGGGAATATAGAAAGTAATTTTTTTAAGAATATGATGCATGCCAAAAGAAAATAATAGCATTTCATTTCATAATTTTCTTGGCAGTTTGGAAGACAAGAGTTTTCTAAAAAAGTGAAGGTAACTTTTATGAGCGATTCCCGTGAAATGTTTTACGTCTATAGTAAGAGTTCGTCAAAATATTTATCAGACTACTAATCAAAAATCAATTCTTCGAATTGGGATAACATTTTGTTTATTTTGGCCATACCTAGACTTGCACGTTTTGCGAGCAAATACATGAAAGTAGGTTTATTATTATCATCATCTAATGTTTTTACAAATATTGTCATAACTTCTAATTTTACTTGTAAAGGAGAAAGAAAAAATGTTAGCAAAGACTGTTTACGGAAAAATAATCGTTTGTCAGAGCAAAACAATTCTTCTCCCGTATTTTGAAAACGAGACCGCTGAAACAATTATTAATGCATTATTTGTTATTAAAATCACAAAATTAATCAGAAATCATTTATTTCCCATCGGACACAATCTGTGGGTTGACTAATAGTTTCTTCCACCAACAGTTTCTATTCTTTACTATCGCTCAGAACATCTGTCTCTACAATCTTCTTGATCTGCATCATCTTCATCCCTTTCAATGCCCCCTATCCACGACCCTCTATGGTGCAATTTTTAACCATTCGCACTCAGCATTCAATCCACCCACCTCTCTTACACATTCTCCATCGCCCGAGCCTTCTCCACTCTCCGCACTCATTCTAGCCGCATCGCTCGCGCCCCTCATTCCCCACCACTTCCGCCCATCCCGCCCTCGCCCTCCCCGCGCCCCGCGCGCCGCGCCCGAACGCGCGAGCGCGAGCACAATTATCATACAATTATGGGCGGCGCAATTAGCAAACGTAACTACGTACACGTGATATGATGTCGCGCGCGCGAGGTGCGGGGTCGGGCGGGAGGGCTAATGCACGTAAATGCCGCCCGCCGGGCGCACGGCCGTCGCCCCCGCAGCTTCCCCTCCCCTCCTCGCCCCACCCACTCCACGTCACCCACCCGTCGCCGTTTGCCTTCAGCCCGCGCGCGGTCGCTCGCTCGTTCGTTTCATGTACTTCTGATCGCTCAGTCCTCTACTAAAAGTTTCTTGCCTTCTTCCATTTCTCTCACCAGGTTTTCAGCCCTACAGAATTAAATCATTTAGTTTAGTCTTACTAATGCCAAGACAGAGGTTTCTTACTCTCATGTGATTGTGAAGTTTTAATGCGGTCTTGCCAAATCTCCTGCAACATTCAGTAACAGGATGGTCTTCTTATAAGAAAAGAAGAATACTTTTATCTATTGGATGAGGTACATAAGTATTAATAACTAACAAATTATTTCCCAGACAACACTAAAACTTGCGTTATACGATTATTTCTTAGGAATTTTTCCATTATCTATAAATACGTGTTATGGTATAAAAACGAATGTATGATTGTATATCCTGTAAAAGTTATTTAAGCTATAGCCCATTTTTCATGGCATTTTCTGTACTAATTCACCTTAACTTGGAAAAATTCATCATACGTTCATTTCGAAATCCCAGTAATCATCTTGTAGCAAAATTTAATTTAATGCAATCCGCAATGCATATAGGTATTGCAGAGCAACAGTGCGTGCTGGTCAGACAGGAGGTGCATGGTTGTGGTCGAGGCGGGGCGAAGGGGACCGGAAGGGCGAAAGGCGGGGAGGGCGGTGAGAGCGCAGAGCGATGCAGGTCGGGAAGTGAGGGGGATGCAGAGCGGAGGACAGCAGCAAAAGGCGTGGTGAGGATGCATATAAAATTACTTCCGTCTTACACTGTGGAGTCAACTCATTTCTTTTTCTGTCTAATAGGTGATTTTGATAAATAAATGTCTGAGCAACGGTGGATTATTTCTACTAGTGTTAAATTCAGTTAGTGTTAACAATTCAATATTCTCTAGGATGGAATTAATATATTTGAAATGAGACTTTTTTTGGATTTAAAATCATTAACACAAAAATTCACCTACTATGTTAAGCAATGTCTATGAAATTTAGGCCATTAAAGTGTCCTGAGTTCAGTTCACTTCTGAAGTCACTTTCCGTTGTTTGCTCCCGATAGTAGACGCACAGAAGTCCCGTGCATATGATACTAAAGGATTCGAGAGCATTAAATAACGAGAATCATCCTTGAAAAGTGCATTTTCTAACGGTAAACTTTCAAAGGACCGTTCGTCTAAAATATTTTCATGTGTACCTCTCCCATAGATTGTCAGAAAATGCAGTATTACCGATATACATACTGTATTACCGATGCTCTGATCGTCCATTTTCAGACCTTGAAAGTTACATGAAGAAGGATCAATTAAAATTCTAATTTTAATAAAATTATAATTAATGTTTTTATTTCATTACGAAATTAGATTTAATTATCATGAGTCTGACGAATGAAGTTGTAACGATCCAAGTAAGTGCCGGAAAGAGACTCGAGTAATTCCCAGTGATACACAGGGTTTCACCAATTTAATTTTTTTTTATTTAATTACTTTAAGTCGCATCAACAGCTAGATCATTAACGACTAAATAAATACATTCTATTACATTTTTCGTTAACAATATTAAGTATATATATATATATATATATATATATATATATGTACTATATATATATATATATATGTGTGTGTGTGTGTGTGGGTGTGTGTGTGTGTGTGTAAGTATAATAATTGTAATATATATAGTATAATAAGTATTTACAAAATCATGTTTTAATGCGCATAATAATGCAATTTAATCTTCGTTGCATTAAAACCTGATTTTGTAAATACTTATTTTAGTGACGATGCTTGTTTTACTTCTTTTTGCTATCAATGAATTAATAATTCAATTGTTTATTCAAATTATTTATTATATTTACTGAAATCATACAATTTATCCATTGCTTTCGTTTCAACATGTCGCGAGTTTGGCTTGACAAGGTTCTAACTGAGTAATTATAACTGAATTCTTCTTAGTAAAACTGAAATTATGTGCTCAAAGCTTTCCCTTCAATTAGTTCTTTACAGGGATATTTTCATGCCCGCTATATGTTGACACACTAACATTGTGACGTGTTTGCGCAACTCAATGTGATAATTCTTTTTAATTGACAATATTGTAGTTGCTCACTCATTTTTGTTGTAACACAAGAAAATGAGACAGTGGGTTCTTCGCTCGGGTGACAATATTAGTTGTCTATTCATTGTGGTGGCTCTCAATAAATTGAGATTGTGTTTAGTTTGTAATTCAAAGGTGAATCTCAAAGTTCATAAGTGAAAGTACTTCCGAGTTCGATATTTTCTCGAACAGTGATTCAGGTGTTTTCATACCACCTACGTACATGTTTAGAATTCACTAGAAGTTATGAATAAATTGTGAATGAAAGGTAAGTAAATAATTTTACTATTCAGTGATAGATTTAATTATTTTTAAGTACGTTATGTCCTCAAAAAATCTACAAGTTAACAACGTAAGCAATAAATATCCTTGAGTGTCATAATTATCTTATTGTTGTCACATACCACATTCCGGAATTTTCGTTTACTTTTAAGAATAACCTTAATTATGGGCTCTTCTTATCCTATTACTTAATATTATAATTATGTGACTATAAACTTTATATA
Organism: Teleogryllus occipitalis; assembly: GCA_011170035.1. NCBI lineage: Eukaryota > Metazoa > Arthropoda > Insecta > Orthoptera > Gryllidae > Teleogryllus > Teleogryllus occipitalis. Next base: position 540,675 of record BLKR01000408.1, read on the forward strand.
ACCAGTGAGTTTATTGTATTGTCTGCTACTGTTGATTGATATAAAAGTGCTTCCCATGAGCCTGCAAATCAACTTTGTAAATTTTATAAACTTTGTAAACAAAATCTTAAATAATATTTCAGATGAAAGAGTAGAAATGGAAAATATTTCATGTAGTAAAAAATAATTTTCTTGTGTAAAGAGATGATTCCATTACCGAGTGTTTATAATTTAACAGTTTACTGTTAAGAAACATATTGTGTTATATGGACAGAGATTCGTGGGTCGTCCTGGAAATGGTATTATAAGCTTTCTCCCGTTCTGGTTTTGCAGCCTGCTTCAGAGAATAACTGCCTACGGTGCTTGTCTGTTTCCTAGGTTAGTGGAATGGGCCGTACGAGGATAGGGGATCAACCCATCTACGGAGCCTGCGGATGGGTATGCTAAAAGGAGAGGGAAGGAAGGATCGCACGCGGTTCGTTGCCCATTTTACACTATTATACGCGCACGTTTTCTTGAGCCCCGGAAAACCTACCTCCACTCCTTTGCCAACATCAGTTGAATTAAGAATAATAATACGAACGACGTAGACATTCGATAACCAGAAATATTTGCTCCCGTGTAATAGAAACTATTTTGCATCGGAAAACGAACTACACATTTGATATAAAATTCCTTTTGTGAAATTAACCAAACTCCCCACTCCTCTCGCAACCTGCGAAGCGAGGGCTCAAGAAAACGTGCGCGGATAATACGTTGTTCCGGCATTCGTTTTGAAGCAATCAGGAAAATCACGGAAAACTACTGCTGAGAGCAGTCGATATACGACTTTGTTCCTGGCAGGCACCAGAAACCTCGCCTTTGTTCAACGCATCATCTATGACAACTTGCTGGGGGTTGAACACGTGTCCTCCCAATTACTGGTATGTTCGAGTCATAAGACTTGCCTTAATACTCGCCACTAAATGGAGTTGGTTGAGATTATAGGCACAGTATAAAAATTCTGATGTTCTCGTGCAATTTGGATGTACTCGTGTCATAGAGTTGGTTAGTTGGTCCGTTCTGTGGTCAGGTGTACCACAGAATCGAATCTTAAACTTATGTTGATTGCAATTTTGCATTTCTTCCAGAACAACGGAACTATAAAGATTATTCCTTTAACCCTATCAGTACCAAGGTATTTTCGACCATGAGTAATACCAAGCCGGGTTAATATTGTTATCCACAAAAATATTAAAATACCACTATTAGCTTTGCAAATTTCATACTAATGAAACAATACTACAATTAAAATGTGATTTTTTCATTATTTTTATTTCAAGTCGCATAAACTACATAGATCATGAGCGACTAGTACAGTAATACAATTACAATTCTGAGAAAATATCGATATTTTTACAAAATT